>CM035423.1:99843326-100208326 GCA_020310875.1 Ceratopteris richardii
ATATGCCAAACACCCAAATACTTTGCAATGATCCAAGGTAGGTCTCTTACCCAACCATGCCTCATATGGTGTCATACCCTGCAAGGCTTTACATGGTAACCTATTGACCAAATAAGTAGCTGTATTTACAGCCTCAGCCCACAAATAATTAGGGCAATTTTTCTCCTTCATCATGGATCTTGCAAACTCAACAAGAGTTCTATTTCTCCTCTCTGGTACACCATTTTGTTGAGGAGAGTACCTGTAAGTGATTTCCCTTTTTATACCTGCATTCGACAACTAATCACTGAACTCATTAGAGAAATACTCTCCCCCTCCATCTAACCTTAGTCTTTTCAATTTATGACCTGTAATTCTTTCTGCATATGCATGGTAATGTTTGAATGTATTGAATACTTCTGACTTATCTTTGATCACATAGATAGTGATCCATTAGGAAATCCTATTTTTTCATGGTAAAACAAAGCATATCGAAGTTCATAAGCACTTCATCTAGTGATATTGATCTTTTTATGTGAGGATAGATCTGCACGTTGCTGATATTTTCACTAAAGCACTTGAAGCTAAAGAAGTTTTGGAAGATGCTTCGATTATAGGAATTCACATCTTGCTTGAGGGGGAGTGTTAAGATATCAAACTCAATAGGAGATGACTGAGGACGACACATATCATGTTTTCATTTCTCTAACATGTATAGTGGTCATGCGAGTATATGTCAGGGATACTTTAGTAACTTTCACTAGATTTATCTATCGATAGTGAAGGCATATATATTTCTTGCGAGTTCACTCATTCAGAGGCCTAATATTCCTCCTTATGTACTCTTTATATATTGTACTAGTTCATTATTGTGTTAGTTCATTCTTGTATATTATCTCTATTTCATAGAAGAAGTAGAAGAATATTCTTCTTCCTTACCTGAATCTATGTGTGCTCCTCTCTTTCTATGTGAGAGGTCTCTTCCTTATCTCCTTCCTCTTGAAAATACAAATAGATGTATGGATGGATGGATTTATAGATAGATAGACATACATACAAACAAGCACATAGATAGGTAGATAGATAGATAGATAGATAGATAGATAGATAGATAGATAGATAGATAGATAGATAGATAGATAGATAGATAGATAGATATATAGATAGATAGATAGGTAGATAGATAGATAGATCGATAGATCGATAGATCAATAGATAGATAGATAGATAGATAGATAGATAGATAGATAGATAGATAGATAGATAGATAGATAGATAGATAGATAGATAGATAGATAGATAGATAGATAGACAGATAGACAGATAGATAGATAGATAGATAGATAGATAGATAGATAGAGATCATACAATATCAAGGAAGACAAAAGGAGTGTCATTCGAAGTAAAGGTACATTTGTTATTCATAAAATTTGAAGAATTCAATACATAGGTAAAGAAAGGATGGGAGATTCTCTTCAGATAGAGAAATTGGATAGAGAGAACTATCTTGCATGGTCAATGAGGATGCAAGCTCATCTAATGAGCAAAGACTTGATAGCTTACATTACAGGTGAAGAAGAAAAGCCTCAATTCAGAGATCCTAGTGTTCCAACTAGGGAGGAATTATCAGATTTGAAGAATTGGATGAAGAGAGATGCTCAAGCTAGGAGCATTATCTATATGGCAGTCAATGACTACTTGCTACCTCACATTAGAGGTCTTGAAAGTGCAAGTGATATATGGAATGCTTTGGAGGAGCATTTCTAAAACACCACAAAGTCAAGGAAGGCATCTTTGTGGGCAGAATTTACTACATTCAAGAAGAAAGCCTCTCAATCCATTTCAGATTATGTAACAAGGATGAAGGACATTGCAGATGCATTAGGAGCTGTTGATGAAGACATTGAGGAGGATAAATTGGTAAGGCAAATCCTCACAGGTTTGAGAGGTGATGACAAATGGAAGCCATTCATTCTATCTACTGAATTATCACTTGATCATTTTACTCCTGACTCAAATCAGTTGCTAGTACACATGTTAACCTTTGAGCAGGATGTCAAAGGTGAAGGTGACAAGAGTGCAGGTCATGCAATGTACTCAAAGGATAAGAAGAAAAATAGCAAAGGAAAACAACAAGCAAATGAAGATGAAGGCACAACTAGTCAAGCCAACTTCCTAAGAGGAAGAGGAGGTAGCAAAGGTAGAGGAAGAGGCAGGAATAATAAAGATGGAGTCAAAGCTTGTTGGATTTGTGGTAAGACAAATCATTTAGCTAATGATTGTTGGCATAATAATCAGAGTAATGGTGGATATAATCAGAATTTTAATTCAAGAGGAAGGGGTGGCAGAAATCAAAGAGGTAACTTCAGAGGAAGAGGTAGTAGGGGTTACTTTGGAAGAAATGCAGGTAGAGGATTCCAAAGTCAACAATACAACAATACGTACTACAATTATGCTTCAGATCAGAAGGAGGATTCAACATTGATAATGAATGCAACTTGTGAAAGGCAAAGTGAAGACCAAAGAGTCTTCTACATTGACTCAGGGTGTAGCAATCACCTGAGTGGCAACATAGCTTTGATGACTGATTTGGAAAATAAGGTATCTAATCATGTTGTTCAAACAGGTGACAATACAAAGCACAATGTGAAATCAATTGGATCAGTGAAGGCCAAGGATGGTAGCACCTTATTGAGTAAGGTCTTGTATGTTCCTACAATTCCTAAGAATTTGATAAGTGTAGGACAAATTGTTGAAAAGGGTTATGAAGTTAGGTTCACTAATGGAGTGTTTGTGGAAGACCCTAGCAATGGGTATAAACAAATTGTTTCAAGGAAGAAAGAAGGAAGATTGTTCACATTGAAGATTCAAGGTAATGTTGGTCACGCTTTGTTCACTTATGGAGGACATAAGATCTCTGATTTAGATCTTTGGCACAAGAGGCTTGGACACTTCAATGAAAGAGGTATCAACGATATGATTAACAATGGTTCAGTGCTTGGATTGCCTAATGTTACAGGTCAACATATGACATACAGATGTGAGGCATGTCAACTAGGTAAGCTCATAAACAATCTTACTCCAAAGCATGGTTTTATGTATTCAGAGAAGCTTGAGTTGGTACACACAGATGCCCTTTGTTCCTCATGGTTGGCATTGCTTCATCTCCGGATATGAATCCATATAGATTCCTCCCTTGAAGGTAAGCCTCCATCCTTAGAGACCATGCCGGGTAGTTGTTTCGATCCAATTTGTCAATTGATGATGGAAATCCATCTCCCATGTTGCTTGACTATGCTCTGATACCACTGTGAAGAGAGATGGTGGATGCAATCCAAAGATGAGTAGGTGCCGCTACAATCAACTTCACACCAGCCAACTGAGACTTCAGAGTTGATTAGTAGACCCTTTGAGCTTCTTAAATCCACCAAAATATCAGCCAAGTACTTTGGAACATGTATCCCAAAAGTTTAAGTCAAGACAGACTAGTTGCGAAATGACTAGCTCCCAAAACTTGCAATTTTTGGACATACACCTGCTGGAAAAAATGAACAGTGCTCTCAACCTCGTAGGAATTAGAAAAATTCCTTTTGGGCATATCAAATAGACTTAACAAGCTTGCTATTCCAAGTTAAAACACTTCAAATGATGGACTGAGCACTGAGAACAAGTTTCATCAATTTCTGAAACCTCCTCACAATTCTCGGGGCACTGCAGAGATAGACTAGTAAGCAGTAAAATGCAGATATCTCCAAACATGTTAATGCAATGACCTTGAAAATTTGTATGCACAACATAGACAGTACAAGCTATCCAACGCAAGTTAAATCACTGAAAAAGGTTCAGTAGAACTCGAGATATGACCTTCTGAAGTTACTGCTCTGAGTGAGTATAGCAGAGAACAAAACAGAGAAGTAGATGATGATAAATGTATAGATTCACATATGATTACAACCACATTGGCAATGAATCTTTGCACAATGGGAGTAGAATGATAGAGCTATGGAGTAAGCTCTTCAATCTCTACAAAATGACATGAAGTGGTCACGTACAAGGCTTGCTAATCGCCTCTTCCTTCTTGCTCTGTTTATAGCTATTCTTGGAGGGAGTTTTGAATTCCAATTCGAATGGCTCCCCCTAAAAGTGATCCCCAAAGTTAGGAGAGATTCCCTCAGCTCCAAAATTCGTGATTTTGGTAGTTGGAGCCATGAATTCGCTTTTACATCATGGATGAGGTAAGCCATCCTTTTCCCTTTTTCTTTTTCATTTACAAGAGATAAAATGTACTCTTTTACAAGAGGTGTTCACATGACTACTCATGTGACTTACAAATAAGGATAATATCAAATATATCAAGCATGTAGGCTTGGGTACAATGCACCAACATAAACCTCCTTCACTGGCTGCCTGTTTATAATGTTATCTGTAAGTCCTTCCTGATTAGCATTCTTAGTTACATTGTCCTCCATAGCTTCACTATCATAAGCAAGAACATCTTGAATGTCTATTTGCACTTTTTCCTCCTGAATCCATCCTGGAAGGATCTCATGAAGTGGTAAAGAATCCTCTTCCATATTCTTTTTCTTACTTTGAGACTCTCAACCTTCTTTTTGGTTGTAATCTGTTGAAATAACTTCCTCGATATTGCTTTGTAAAAGATACTTCTTCCCCCTTTTGTGGTCTTTTGTTAGTTCTCCCAACCCAGCCACTTGAATGCTTTCCTATTTTTCTGCATACCTTTCTTTTATATCTGAGATAGATGGAAAAATTCCAAAGCAAGGAAGAGAATTACCTGCTTCTAGTCATGCTAGCATGTTATCTTCATCATATAGATCCAATTCCTTGTCTTCTTGTATGTCCATAGGGACTATATCTATATTTATACCAACAGATTGCATCATACTGGTATGCCCTTGTTGATCTGGATCTTCTTCCAATAATAGTTGTCTTAATTTAGCACCTTCCTGTTGGACCCACATGTATCTTTGCCCCATTCATGTACTACGCTAGCATGCCTAACTAGGGTCTTCCAATTAAGAGAGGAAATCCTTGCACGTTTGGTAATCTTATAACTACAAAGTCCAAGAAAAATGTGTTACCTTGTACTTCCATCTCAATATCGGGGACTACTCCCATAGGTCTGACTGTACTCTGATCTGCCAATGTAACCGTGAAATTGGCTCCACTTGATTGTTGAAATCCCAACTTCTTCATAGTATATTCAGGCATCAGGTTGATTCGAGAACCTCCATCTACTATAAGTCCTTTTAGTATTTGACCATTAATATTCACTATAAGTACCGGGCTCTTGTAATCTATCAGTGGTGCATTTCCAATAGATTTATTTGTACCTCCAACAGAAGCCTTGGCCACTAGAGTCGATGTGGATGCTTCATCTATTATTTCTAAGACTTCAGACCTGAACCTTTCATTCATCTTTATTAAATAAAAAATATTGACCTCTATTTTAATCGACTTTAGCGGCTCCAAGGCTCCTGATCCCTTGGTTGCATAGTGTGTGTTTACTACATCAAGATCCTTGTGCACTCCCCTGAATGCATTTTTAATAATATTGTTGCTACTTGTATTAAACTCCTTGTATGTATGCTCACTAGGTGTAGTCTTGAACTCCTTGGCCTTCTTTTCTTTATTGAATCCAGACGTATTAGGGTCTTGATGAGTTTCCAAGTGACCCTTTCCTTTGCTTCTAGTCTGCACAACCAAGGAGTCAATCTCTACTAACCCTTGAGGAGTTGATCCCACACCTACTAGTACAAGACATTGCCATAGGAGACACATCCAAGAAGGATGGTCACTCACATGTCCTATATGCTAGCAAAGGCAAAGGCAAGAGTTGCAAGAAGGGGAAAGGAGGAAAAGGCAAGTACAAGCAGTTCAAGGAAGAAGATTCAGATTTAGAAGGAGATAGCAAGGCATCATCTTCAAGGAAGGGTAGGAATGGTAAAGGGAAGAACAACACTCATCAAGGTAAAACTTGTTTTATATGTTGTAAGTAGAATCAGGTTTCTTCAAATTGCTAGTTCAAGGATGAGAAAGGAAAGAAGAAGAACGAGGAAGGGAATATCCTAACAACTCCAAGAAGGCTGATGACAAGGAGACCCTCCTAGCAATGAGACATGGCTACACTAGTGATCCCAAGGACACAAAGTGGTACATAGACTCTAGATTCTCTAATCACATGTCATGTATGGAGGAATCTTTTGTTCATATGTAGGTCCCAAGCTCAAAAGGTTGTGTGGGGACAAGAGATAACACTAAGCATCCCATTACACATGTGGCAGATGTGAAGCTAGGTGAAGGTAAATTTGTCAAGACTCTTAAAGATGTGTTCCAAGTTCCATCTATTTCCTAGAAACTTATCTCTGCACGACAGATGGTAGAGAGAGGTATGAAGGTTATATTTGATGCAAAAGGTTGCATGGTAAAGAAATAAGGCAAGTTCATTACCAAGGGAAGGAAAGAAGGCAAAACTTCACACTAGATGTTGCTCCTACACACAACAAGGTATGTTATGTGATGATTGGTAACAAAAGGATTGTAGACATTGGTCTTTGGAACAAGAGGATATGTCATATCAATGTTTTCAAGTTAAAAAGCATGTGCAAAGTAGGTTTAGTGTAGGGACTACCAAATCTTGAAGGCCAAAGTCTACACGCATTTTGTGATGCTTGCAAGGACACCATTTTTGAAGACTGAGTACAGATCCTCTAAGCCCTTGGAGCTTATACACTTAGATGTATGGGGCCCTAGCAGAGAGGCTTCATTGGAGGAGATAAGTACTTTGTCACCTTCATTGATGACCACTCAACAAAGGTATGGCTATATGTTATCAATGAAGAATCAGAAGTGTTTTCATGCTTTCAAAATTTTAGGCCCCTTGTTGAGAAAGAATGTGATGCACACATCAAGACACTAAGTTCAAATGGAGGGGGAGAGTATTTCTCCAAGGAGTTCACAAAGTACTTGCAGGAAAATGGCATAAAGAGGCACTTTACATGTAGGTACACCCCTAAACAAAATGGTGTTGAAGAGAAGAAGAATAGGCATTTGGTTGAGATAGCTAGATGTCTCATTAATGGAGGTATGCTACCATTCTGTTATTGGGTTGAGTCTATGAATACAGCTTGTTACTTGATAAACATGGTTCCAACACGTGGTGTGCACAACTTTACTCCACATGAAGTCTATTATGGAAAGAAACCAACCATGGAGCACCTCAAGGTATTTGGGTGTGTATGTTTTGTTCATGTTCCTAGTGAAGTGAGAACGAAGTTACATCCCAAGAGTGAGAAATGAGTGTTCATGGCTACTCAAGTGAGCAAAAAGGCTATAGGTTCTACAACGCTCTCTTAAAGAAGCTATATGTGTCGAGAGATGTTCTGTTTGATGAGTCAATGTCATGATATGGAGACAAGGGCGACACAAAGTTGGATGAAGAGGATCAAGAGTAGTATGCAGACTTTGATGTGCAGATTCAACCTCAAAACTCAATCACAACTTGGTCTTCTACATCTAAGGTACACTCATATGATCGCTCTTACACTTATGATTATGAAAGATCATCCCCTACTTCAAAGTATAGAAGAATGTAACATACATACTATGACACTAAGGAAGCTCAAGAGGAATCAGAAGAGGAAGAGCTTGAGGAGGTCATTACTCCTAATGTTAAGTTCAATAGACTCAAGAAGAAATATCCCAAAGCTCAAGAGAGGAGTTCTACAAGGATCACAAAGGTATACATATGGTTCTTTCATGGAAAAGCACTATGCATACATGATGAATGTCATTGTAGATCAAGAGCCAAATTCTTAAGAGAAGGCAAAGAACAAACCAGATTGGATGAAGGCTATGTATGAAGAGTTCAAAGCTCTTAAGGAGAACAGCACTTGGGAACTAATACTCAAGAAGGAAGGCATGAAGATAGTCCAAAATAGGTGGGTGGACAAAACCAAGAGGAATGCACATGGTAGCTTGGCAAGGTACAAGGCTAGACTAGTAGCCAAAGGCTTCACACAGACACAAGGGGTGGATTATGGGGAGACTTTTAGCCCTATGAAAAACAAGGCTACCATTAGAGCTCTCATAGCCTTATGTGCAGCAAGGTAGTAGCCTATCTACCAGATGGACATAATGAATGCTTTCTTGAATGGTGAGTTACAAGAAGAGGTGTTCATGGAACAACCTCAAGGGTACCTATGTTTGCAGGTTGAAGAAGGCCTTGTATGGTCTAAAGCAAGCCCCAAGGGCTTGGAATCAGAGGCTAGTGGACTACTTGAAGAGATGTGGTTTCTCTCCAAGTGATGGAGATCCATCCTCGTATGTGAAGAAGACAAATGACAAGATATGTTTGATATGCATATATGTAGATGATCTCGGTGTCACAGGTGATGATGATGCAGGGATAAGGACCATCAAAGAGAAGCTTGGAGAGAGTTCAAAATCTTAGATTTAGGTGTGCTAAAGTACTTTCTTGGCATTGACGTGATCTATGGGAAAGAAGGTATCTATTTTTCTCAAAGGAAGTATCTTCTTGATGTGTAGTTTAGGTTTGCCATGACATATTGCAAAACCAATAGCTCAACCTATGGATTCAAATGTGTGGCTTAGGTTTGCCATGACATATTGCAAACCAATAGCTCAACCTATGGATTCAAATGTCAAGTTAAGCAAGGAAGAAGGTAAGAAACTAGAAGACCTTGCACTATATAGGAGCATTGTGGGATCAATGATCTATGCTACACTCACAAGGCTTGACTTGTGTTACATAGTTGGAGTTCTATCTTAGCTCATGCATGCAAACACAGATAAATTCTCATCCATATATAACGAGCCACCTATTTATAGCCATTGCATGAAGAACATACATGCCTAAATGACTTCTAAAGACACAAAGCTCTTTTAAATTATGATCAACATAGCTCAAGAGATTGAACTAAAGCGAGTATCAGAACTAACTTAGAGACCGTTGGGGCTACTAAACAGTTCATACTCAACACCTACACTGTTGGGACTACTAAAAATTCATACTCAACACCTGTAGTGTCATGTTTGAGCATCCATTGGACATTTATCCATTTGAGAAGCAATGTGACATTAGGATGCCATCTCATGCACTCATTAAAACTAGCACAAGTCTAGATTAGTAATGATTTGTGTCTCTAGATTTTGGATACACATAAAAAGGTTGACCTAAAATACTATGATGATGGATATGAGCCCCCACCATCTTGGAACAACATCCATAAAGATCCAATGAAGTGTTATTTGATAGTGTAGATTCTATTGCTGCATCTTGGATGCATCAAGATGTGCATGCATGGATCTACTGACCTCCTAGAAAAGAGGAAAAAGAGAATTAGTGAAAGTTAAATGAGATTACTGAATTTAAAGGAATGCCTACTTGAACATCTTGCATACATGCCTAGATTATTCAACAATGCAAAGTTCGAGCTATTTGATAGGCTACAAATTTTGCTTATTCTAGATGCTTGTGTTAATAAAGATTTTCTCATTACAGGCTGTGATGAAGAAGGTTACCATGTTTTTATGGTCAATATACTAGAGGAAAATCACTTAATACAATCAAAGGAGAATGAAAGCATAAACATATAGGGTGAAGGGGACTGCCAAGTTTTCCCATCTCAAACCCATCCTCAAAAGAGGGTTTTACCCATTTTCTACCAAGAATGCTTTTGAAAATGTCTTTTTGGGTAAGAAACCCTGTTTTTCACAATAATCCAACCCATATTCTAAAAGTGGAGGAGCTCTTTAACTTCATGGGCATGAGTATAATGTCCATACATTTTTAAACTTTCTTTCGACCTCCCAATAGCCTTACATCATTAATTTCTAACATAGGTTGTATAGTATGCTATGGACAAAGCGCCTCTAACATCTGTAAAAGTGAAACAAATTTCATTTGTTAGGGTTCAATTGTTTGAGATTTGTACTCTTATTATATTTGTTTTAATTTCTTGAGCAATAGATATATTTTAGGGACGCTTGCCTCTTGTCTACTTATGAGTGTATCTGTGTTCATGCATTTGTTAGTGCCTACATACATGCTTCTCCTCTCTATTATTGTGGATGCATGTAGTTCCATCTAGTAGCATGTGATGGTCATAGCATTGATTAGTCACTCCACATATTATGAAGTTTCCCTATCATATGTTGATAGTCCTAGTTGATAGTTGAACATCGATTGTGTATGGGGTTCTATAACATGAACAAAAAGCATTGAGCAAGATGAAGCATCCTAAGGCACTGTCTCAAGGAAGTCCCTAGAGACTATGATCCAAAGACAATGAAACCCTATGCCTCATGTTCTAGTCTAGAATATTGTGAATTCATCTCTATCGTGGGGTTCTCCTCATATTCCAAATGAATACAGGGGAATCTACTAGCTAATCCCTAACCAAATGTATTCAAAACACCATCTCCCTTTGAACCTGACAAGCTAAATCAATTGCAAAGTATGGAATGCATGAGAAAGGTGGATTAGAGAACATTCCTAGCAATTTTGTTGTTTTGATATATCTTTTTTGGACACTAGCATGTGAAATGGATGAATTCAAGATATCTATAGCCAAATTCCAATGTTGATCCATATTCATGCATGGATATGATAGCCGAGGAGGGATTTTTGGATTTTATGACTTTGAGAACTTACTTAAAATTCATTTGAATTTGCTTTACAAAATAAAAAAAAATTGTGGTTGACCAAACATCTTACTTGTAAATTTTTACTATGGTCCACTTCCAACCAAGAAATACTTATTACTCAATTAGTGGACTAATTTTGACCAAATGGGTTCAAAATCCTATGTAGAATGTAGAAGAGAGTGTTACTTATGTAGCTTACCGTTTTGGAAATTGTTGAATCTTATGAGCAATTCCTAACTCATTTCTCTTTAAGAATGTTCCAAACTCTTTTAGAGAACTTTAAAATCCTTCTATATCCATTATAGCTTTGTGATATGAATCTTTCTTGAAGAAAAATCATATGGATGATTCAACGTATACCTAGGATCTTCAAAAATTGAATGGGTTCTACATAAAACATCAATCTCTGATGTTTAATTGTGCTTCCTTTTCCAATCAGCTAGCATTCACCTTAACTTAAAGACGTCGCACAATCTATCTGAGTCAAGTTCAAAGTTTTTGGAGAGGATCTAGGAAGAACCAACCCTTTGTGTGACCAATTAAAACTTTCAAGGCAATCTAATTTGAGTGAGACTCTATGTGACATAAACATTAACTTTTCACAGACCCATTCCAAAAAGGTTTTGAGGCATTTGGCCTATCCTTAAAATATTTTAACATGATTACTAAAAAGCTTTTGGATAAAAACTAAAACACCATCCAACCATTAGACACTAGCATGTTATCAAACATTGATCTATCCATCACCAATTTTTTATTAATTATATTATTCCTTTAATCAAAGCACAAATGCTTCATCTTGAACTAAGCTAATCATTCATGATCACAATCTATTAAGAATCCTTTCTAAGAATGATATTCATATGCATGAGTTTGATTCAAGGGATTGATTGCACCAACTTGCATTGTCAACTAGGTGTGTTGCATGGGAGCAAGAAGGCAAACATGGCCAATCAAGCAGCCATTTAGGATGGGGAAGTCGATGAAAGAAGGGGCAAAGGTCAAAATTCAACAAAACATTTAAATCATTGTAAAACAATTATTTTTATGCTACCATATCAGATAAAATCCGCATTTTGTAAACACATGCTCCATTTTGTGCAAGTCAAGGAGTCCTCTAGCTTGAGGAGCTTAAGTAGAATCGAAATTTAGAATTTCATATTTTTTGGGAATAAAAACAGCTATATAGCTCACCTTTTAGGTGATTTTTTAGAAAGAGAAGTTCACGCTTTAGAGAGAATGGTTTGTAATCTACACAAGCTCCTAGAGGACCTTGTTTTATATGCAAAGGAGATCATTTCATAGGGAAATGTCCCCATCTTCCACCGGCAAGATAGCCTCAATATCTCACGATTAAGGGATTTTGTTTTTAATGTGATAAAGAACACATCATCCATGAGTTCCCTATAAATTCTTCAAAATTACACCAATCAACATATTGGGCATATTACGGTGATGGAGTTGCAATCAAAATAGGTTAGTTCTAATTTAGGTAATGACTAGAGCACAAGCTATGTAGCTAGCCAAATAAAAAAAGCAAGAAGAAGAGTTGAAATTAAGTGAAACTAGAGAATCTAGTAGAAAGAAAACTCAAACTTTGAAAAAAATTGGGGAAAAGTAAAGCTAAAGTGGTCAACAAAATTAATACTCATAATTTTTTTATTGGCCAGTGCCCTCTCAAAGTATTTTATATCAAGTTTTCTTCTCACAACTTCAACGATCAACAATAGTTTCCAATGCTCATTTTAGGTACTCTTCTACGGTTGCCTATATGAGTGGCATTACGTTGTGAAGAGTGTAGCTCAATGATGAGTAGCACCTCCTTTAATATCAATCCGGGAAGACGTGAGGATGGTATGATGACCTCAAGCAAGTGAAGGCACAAGTGCATGAGTGAGAAGCACACCAACATGCACACACATACACACACACGCGCACACACGGCAAGACAAAGAGGAAGACAATGGAGTTCTTTTAGATTACTTCCAAAATGCTCATACAAGTTCAAATCTATTACAAGCTAACCTCAAAAATGAGTTCTCTAGCTCTATTTATAGTTTTTGACTAGGTTTTGGCCTTGTCCCGACCTAGTGTCCAACCTAGTTAAACATTAGGTTCTCTGCCCTATTTGGAGGTTCAAACGGAGTCTAAAAAATGTGAAAACTCATAGGTAGGTACTTCTAAAGCTCCTCAAGCTCAAGGACTCCTTGGCTTGCACAAAATGAAGCTACAAAAATATGAAATGGTATTTACAATGGTTTTTAGTGATGAAAATCACTAGTTTTGTAGGGATTTCTTCTAACATTTTGACATACATTTCCTGGAGCTCCCTACTTGCTCCTTCTTCTTGTGTGCCCAACTCTTTGATGCATGAAAAATTTAAATGGCCTACTTGCCAGATCTTCTTTGACTACTGTGTCTACTTGTGCTTTCTCTTCGCTCCGACTCCCTTCGTAGGCTTCCTTGTCTTGTGAGTCCTTCGGTTCCTTGACTATTGCCAACACCCCCCCCCCTCTCGCGTCTGTCATCTCTGACAGACCCTTGTCTAACTGTGCGTTGGACTAATATTGAACCACATCGAAAGCAAGCTGGTGTTCTTCTAATCGTAGTCCCTGTGCTAGGTCTGTTAACAATGCATCCCAATTCACTGGACCTGGGATGTCTGGATGGGGCACCCGCAATCGATCTGAGTGGATGGTCCTCTCCACAGCGAATAGTTGGAGGAGATGTGAGGGCTTGGGTACAAATATTTCTGAGTGATATTCCCAGAACCCTGTGATGAACATCTCCTCGAAGGTCTGCTTGAAGCATGCTGGGAGGTATTTTATTCTTGCGTGCCAGGCATATACTACCTGAATTGAGGGGGTAGTGCTCATGTCATACACCAGATCTTGGTTGCTTGCAGTGAAGCCAACTCCTGAGAAGTGGGGGTCCTTGATGTTCTTGAATGTCCTGAATGTGATCAGTATTAATTCGAAGATCTTCATGCACATCTGTGCCATCACATCAGGGGTGTTTCGTAGTCGAATGCTCCAGTGACGGATTGTAGAAAGCATGTAAGCCACAGTGGGAGGCCCGCGTGGAGGTGCTAGATAGACATAATTTAACCACTTTGCACAACCTTTGACATTCTTTACAGCAATGGTAAATTCGGGCGAGGTGCGTCTGCGGAAGACTGGAACATAACAGGGGTTGTATTTAATAAAGAGTGGCATGTTAGTCCAAGTACGAACCATCTCGGGATAGGTCTCAAGAAGACGGATCCTCCAGGTGGGTTGATGAATGGATCCTTTTTTAGCACTCTCCGGAATATCATGGGGCCCAAATTGTGTGGCAAAAATTGGAGCCTTGCCACATCGTCGTTGGATCTCTGCGTTGTAATCTGCCAGGAGTACACAATAAGGCACGTACTGGTTGTCGTTGGTGCCTATCCATCTATGATGAGACATACTACGGAAATACTCTGACTTTATGATAGTGTCTTCTAGTTTGGCCATTGATTGGATTTGGATTGCCACTCGATCTTCATGGGTTTTCGTTGTCTTTTCGAGTGTCTGAAGCCATTCGGGTACTTTGACTTCCAAGGTGTCCATTCCTTCTGAGGTTTGCTCACCTCCTGGCATCGGCATAGGAACATATGGTTCCTCATACGATTCGTCCACCTCAATGGGTACTAATTCATCTGGCTCTGGTTCTACAACTGGAGAGGGTTGTCTTTCATATTCCAGTAACTTCTTCTGCAATTGTGCCACCTGTTCGGTTAATGCCTTTACTTCCTCAGAAGTCGTGGTTGTCTCTATGATCTTGGGTTGTGCCTCCTGTTCCCTGAGCTGGCGACGTAGCGCATCCCGTTCCTTTTCCAAATCATCATGTGCTTCTAATAGATTGGCATAGCTTTCCAAGATTGTCTTCATTGTTTCTGAGGGGACTGCTTTGAATTGTTGTGGGTCGATCTCATGGGGGGAGCCTTCCATGGCAGCTTCCAGGTTTTCTTCGTTTTGCTTCTGCAGATGCTTGTTTTCTTCAAGGGCTGTAGCCATGTGTTTTCTGAGTAGCGTCAAATTACGCCGGACTCTTAGATTATCTGTTTGGTAGACTTCCAGTAAAGCTTTGAGTTGTCTGACACCTAGCTCTTGTGATGGTTGGGGTGCCTCCAGGAGAGTTTGATGGGCCTGCTCAAGTGTGGTATAGCGTTGATTGAGGTCCGCCTTTTCATCTTCTATGGCTATGAGCCGTCTCTGTAGTTGTTGGTGATTCGTAGTCAGTTGACGATGACGGTCTTCGAGAGCGTGATACTCACTCTGAAGTTGATACACACATTGGTGTAACGTTGAAAACATAGTATTTACATTAAAGGATGCAGGGAAAGGGGAGGATGCAGGGGGAATGGGGAGGGGAAAGGGAGTCATGAATGCTGTGGAGTCAAGTGGTGAGGTCGGTGGAGGGGGTATGGGAGATTGCGGCTGCGTGGGGGGAGGGAGTGGTGCTGTGGCTGGTGATGTTTCCATTGTGTCGAACGTGTGTGTGACGGTGTAGATGGGAACTATGGGTGGGGTGGATGTGATGTTTGTGAAGAGTGTTGTGAAGGTGGGCATGGTAACTCCTCCAAATTGGATGCCGGGAGAGAGAGGGATTCCCATGACATATGTGGTAATGGCAGAAATAGGGTTGGTAGTGCCAGGTGGTGAGGTGAGTTGTGTAGTGAGAGGTGAGGTAGGTGGTGAGAGTGGTTCCGCCTGATGTTCTTCTGTTTGTTTGTTACCTCCTGGTTCTGATACATTGATGTGGATTTGCTTGTCGGATCGCATGGGGTGAGTAGGCACTCGTTTCTCAAATAGGTGAATATACGCCATGGCTGCATGAACGGCTTCATCTAAGCCTACCACGTCTGTGTGCAGGTTCATTGATTCAATAAACATGTCATCCACACCTTCCTCGGCTAATAATTGGCTCATGAGCACTTTTCCTGATTCAAGCAACAGTTTGTGTTGTTCTTGGACTCGCTTCATTGTTTCATACAATCTCTTTATTTGGGCCGAGTAGGCTGGGGCACTTGCTAGTTCTGAAAGTTCTTCATATTCGTGATCATACTCCTCGTTTGCTTCTTCTTCTTCTGTCTCTTCTTCATCCTCTTCGACTTCTACTACTTCTGGTTGGGTCGGGGCTGAAGTTGTAGTAGTGGGTTGTGGTCCTTGGGTCTGCTCTGCATCTGTCTCCAGGTTAGACTCATTGATCATGCGGGCAATTTCTTCATCTGTCAAGTCGGCTAGGGTGTAACCTTGTGGGAACTCCAAGTCCGACGGAATCGGAGGGAATAGCAAATTGGGTCCTTCTACACTTGGTCTGGGTAGGCGAATGGTAAATGGTCGGACACGTCGCGTTTGTGGAGGGGTCACCTCTGGTGTGGTGGTGGCTCCCCTTGGTTGGGCGCATGGTAATTGAACTCCCCCTCTCATCTTCTTCGATGGAGGACCCGCCATTGACAGTCGTCTTTGGAATTCTTGGGCCCTGGACCACACTAGTGCTCTTTGAATGGGTATGTCGTATGCTAAGCACCTGTAAATTATTCTTGTGAGAGCACAGCATCCATGAAGTACATTTTTCTGTTTCTTATTCCACCGTTGATGGGCTAGGTGTATTTGATCGATGATCCAGTGTGGCAGATTGATGGTGAGATTCTCTATCTCTGCCAAGTACAAGCTGAACCAGATCTTTTTTGGTGGCATTGTGAAGCGTTCTTGGGCAGGAAAAGCGAAGTGCTGCATGATTGTTCGTAGGTGGAGAGTGATGGTTGGTGTCACTGCTACCATGTCCTTCAATTTGTTGAGATCCTTGTGCTCATCCTGCCTGTAAATCATTGTTTCTTTTTCCGTGGGAATATGCATACCTTGCATGTTCAAGGCTTCTCGTACTAAGTTGAGAGTCAGTTTGAATCTTTTGAGCTCGTGGCCTGGTGTCAATGAGGGTAGCACGAAGGTACTATCGCCTCCTTTAGCCCTGCTAGGGGTGATGGTACTGATAAAGTAGGAACAGCGCAGGAAATCTGGCTTAGGTAAATGTCCCCGAAAATAGCCGTCCAAGCCTGCTTTAGTCCACACTAATCGCATGACTTCTGCATTCTGATATTGCTCAAACTCGCGGGCAAAGAAATGATATCGACCCCATTTGCCATTAAACTCAAGTTCTGCCTCCCAAAAGTAGGTGCCGTCTCCCAATGGCCCTGCGACATCACTGAACCAATGTGCATGTTTCCCCACTTGAGAGGTGTGCCCCTGAGGCGAGTCCTAAATAGGAAGCACATGCACAACTCTAAGTTCTTGTGGTCTCTCAGTGAGTTGTGGTTCCAAAAGGAGGGTTTTGATGTCCACTATTTGGGCAATAGACCCTGCCTGGGAGCTGGTGCCTCCTCCTTCTACCATATTACTACTTGCTTGCTGGTTTTGTGAGAATATAGAATCATGATTTAACATTGTAATGGACAAGATAGAGCAATTTTTGTCCCCGTTACAACATTAACATGAGGTGAGTAATGGGTTAGTGGGTTAGTGAGTGCTCGATGATTGTGTGTGTAGTTAATGAACAAATAGTCCTATGAGCTAAGTGAAAAGGTCCAATGTGAGAGTGATGCAGTTAGGAAGTGGAGATGAATGTATAAAAGGGGTCAGGGGGTTTATTAGAGGCTTTGGGCTGCCAAATACAGTGGATGGCTTTTGGTTTTGGTTTTGTGGAGACCCTGGAGGGCTTTATGAGTATGTCTTCTTGGAAATGAGGCTTTTTAGGGACCCATTTACAAGCGAGTATGTTCATGCTCATGGGCGAATATGTGTTCGTGCATGTAAAATAAGAGTGGGTATCCACTGTTCGCGTGAGTGAACCATGTTGTACATGGTGTGATCTCTGTGTAGCTATTTGAGCCTGCAAGCAAGCCTTAGGCACCCAAATTTTTCTTGATTGTGGACTTGCCTTCATCGACTTCTTGGGTACCCAAATAGACTTCACCTTCGCAGAAGAAATTTTGAAAGACTTCTTATCAGTGTCGTGTTGTTGATTACTAATAATAAGTTTTGCTCGTGTCGTTGGCTAGATCGCCACCGGATGTTTGCCTTTCCGCACCCACACTTGTTTCAATGTCTGAGACATCTTGCTTCGCACATTCTTTTGGCCTCCAACATAGGTAGTACTCTGCTCCCTCTGTGTTTGATCTGCCTTTGGTTGTTGCATCCTTCTGGCCTTTGGAAAAGAAGGGAGTTCCGTTGCGTCCTTGACTTCTTTATTGAGATCATCATTCCTCTGCATCACATAGTTTTGGACAAGAATAGCATTGTCAACTTCATGTGTACCCCTGGAAGGACCAGAAGCTTGTGCCTTTCCTAGTTCCTTGAGTGCGCCATTGTCTAATTCTACTGTAATTTGACTCTGATTTACCCATGCCTGAAGAAGTCCACTTCTTAGGTTTAGGTTGACTGCATGATCATAGATCCAATCTTGACCCAAGACAAGAGGTTCAGTGAGGTCCTCATCTTGACACACTAGTACTTTAACTCTCATTAGAACATCTTGAATGTAGAGGGGGAGTTCCACCTCACCCATGCAAGGGGTTTCCACGCCTCCCAATCCTATGAGATATGCTTCAATAGGATTGACCTTTAATTTCAACTCTCGACAGTAAGAAAGTTTAACAGCACTAGTGGCTGCACTTGAGTCAATCAAGGCTCGTAGAGTCCTTACACTCTTTCCTTGTCCTATCTCAAAGGTTACAAAAGGACGTCGGTCAACTATTCTATGAGAGCTAGTGCCTGAAACTTCACACATAGCCACATGATATCCTTGAGCTGCATAGTCCTCAGTCCTAGGCTGATCTCTACTCTGCCTTCTTCACTTCATCCTTCGGATGCGTTCTAAAGCTTCTGCTTGCGCCTCTTCTCGAATTCGTTTTTCTTCTTCCTTGCGTTTCTTCGCAGTGTTGAGTCTATTTAGCATCTCGTTAGTCAGGGGTTCTTGATATAACTTGACTCTGCATCCGCTTATGTAATTAGGGAGAATATCGCCTTCTAAAGTGGCTAGCTGTACTGCTCCACTAGTTGAAATCCTATTGATGATGATATGTCCATAGCCTCTCTTCTCTAATTTTCTCGTATGTTGCTTCAGAGTGTAGACTAACACTAGGTCCCCTGCTTTCAATCCTTTATCCTTTACATGGGCATCAAAGTATGCCTTCTGCCTTTTCTAAGCTGCATATATTCCTGCTGCAGCTCTTAGTCTTGTTTCACCTAATCGTTCAAGGTCAAAAATTCTCGAAGAGAGTTCATGACCCGTCCATTCATGCTCCTATGCTACTCTCAATGTGGGAATCAAGAAGTCCAAAGGTAGCACCGCATTCTGGCCAAATACCATCTGAAAGGGTGTGGCTTGGAGTACCGTTTTATAGGCAACTCTGTATGCCCAAACAGCATGGTGTAGCTGTTTGTCCCAATTAGAGCGTTTATTATTCACTAGTTTGGTCAACACATTGCATAGGATCTTATTTGTGCTTTCGGCTTGGACATTAGCTTGTGGATGATAGGGGGCAGACTTCTTATGTACTACTAAGAATTCTTGGAGAAGGTCTTCAATAACTTCATTCAAGAAGTGAGTCCCTCTATCACTGACTAGCTCTATAGGTAGCCCGTATCTCATGAATACATTCTCAAATAAGAACTTAGCTGTCGTTTGAGCATTGTTCTTTGTGGTAGCTTTCACTTCTACCCACTTGGTCAAATAATCTGTGGCCACAATGATATATTCAGCATGTGAACCCTTGGCTGGGGGATTAATAGGACCTACAAAGTCTATTCCCCACTTAGAGAATGCACGTCCACCCATCATAGGTTTCAGAGGCATCTCATCTTTGCGTATAGGATACTGAGTTCGCTGACAAACATCACATCTCTTCACATAGGTATGTGCATCCATGTGAAGGGTAGGCCACCACAAGCCGGCAAATAGAATTGCTTTAACCACCCGATCTGGTCCAAAATGTCCTCCTACTACACCTTCGTGAGCAGTTTCCAAGATCTTGAGATATTCACTCTCATGGACACATAATCTAAGGTAACCATCTTTACCATGCTTGTACAAATTATTACCAATGAGTGAGTAATCTAGGGCCTCTTGTTCTAGACTTCTTTGTCTGGCCAGTGTCATATCTTGAGGGAATGTTTTCGTCCTTAGGAAGGTTACTAATGGTTCACTTCAATCTGGTACTATGGAAACTTGATAAAGAGTGGCATGTTCCAAAGGTGGTTTAGTGCGGTAGACTGGGCATTCCTTACACAACTTTTGGACATCAGCTTCCATAGTCGGCCAATGCACTCCGAGTCTCCTTAGTGTCTGTAGGGTTCGTTGCTTGGAGTAGTGTTGCTCTAATGCACCTACATGTGCTAATTGCAACCATTTAGCGTACTCATCCTCTTCCACACAACAAGCCAAGATCCCTTGATCTGTACTGCCATGATATGGTACTTCTAGGCTCTTACTACCTCCCTATCTTGAGTGTTTATGACTGGGTGGTTAGGCCCGTATGTCAACACTGGCACTAATGGCTTAGCCCACTGAGGTACAACTTCCAAATTAAACAAGTAAGCATCCAGAAGGTCATATGACACTCCTTGTGGGGCTTCTCTAGATGTGAGCCTAGAGAGGTGGTCTGCTCTCAAGTGAGTCTTCCCTTTCCTCACCACAACTTCAAAGTCGTATTCCATTAGTAAGAGAAACCATCTTACTAATCTACCTGTATTGCATGGCTTGTTTACCAGGTACAATAGTGCTTGATGATCAGTGAAAAATTTAAACTTATTTGCAAGCAAATAGTGTCTAAACTTTTTAACTGCATATACCATGCCTAATCCCTCTCGTTCAGTGGTGGTATAGTTCCGTTCAGCTGCATTCAACTGTCTACTAGCATAGGCAATTGGAAGATCCATATTACCTTCACCAGTAGGTTGTGCGAGTACACACCCAATAGCATAATTGGATGCATCTATATGAACATGAAAAGGCTTATTCCAATCTGGTGTGGTCAAGATTGGTGCTGAACACAATCTTCTTTTGAGCTCGTTGAAAGAGTTTTCACATTCATCAGTCCACTCAAAGTTAGTTAAAATTCCATATAGCGGCTTTGCTATGATGGCATACATGTGTATAAACCGTCGGTAATAGCCACAATGCCCCATGAAAGCTTGTACTTCCTTTACATTCTTTGGCCTAGGTAGCTCTGCTATGGCTCTTACCTTCTCTTCATCCGTGGATATGCCATTCTTTGACACTATGTGTCCTAGAATCTTGCCTTGCCTCACCATGAAAACGCACTTTTCTGGGTTCAGGCAGACTTGATATTCTCTACATTTGTCAAAGATTTGCCTGAGTTCTGGTATATGTGTCTATCTAATGTTGGAATGAGCACAAAGATCATCAACATAGACTTCTAAATTCTTCCTCGGGAATTCTTTAAATACGTGACACATCAATCTTTGGAAAGTTGCAGGAGCATTGGTAAGCCCAAATGGCATTACTCTAAAGGCAAATATGCCCCACTCTGTGGCAAAAGCTGTCTTATGCTGATCTTCTGGAGCTATGGCTACCTGATTGTAGCCCGAAAATCCATCAAGGAAACTGTATACTTCCTTGCCCGCTACTCTTTCTAATAGATGCTCGGTAATTGGAAGTGGATAGTTATCTCGAATTGTGGCTGCATTAACCTTCTTCAAGTTAATGCATACACGTAGCTTTCCATTCTTCTTGGGCACCACTACAATGGGGGATACCCACTCAGTGTGCTCAATTTCATAGATAAATCCAGCTTCTACCAGACGATCTATCTCTTCTTTGATCTTGGAAGCATAATTATCATTGTATGTGTATGGCTTTTGCTTAGAGGGTTTGGCACCTGAGGTCATGGGGATAGTGTGTGAGCATATGTCTGGGTCAACACCCTTCAAATCCTTGTAGCTCCAAGCGAATACATCTCTGTATTCCCTTAGCAAGGCTATCAACTCTTGCTCTTCCTCTTCCGTCAGGTCATGGCCTATGTATGTGCATCTTTCTTCTCCGTCTTATATGGCTACAATCACTTTCTTGGTGGTTTCTTTGTTATCATAGGCCTCTCCTAATTGAGCCTCTCGTTTAGGCATTCTTATCATGACTCTTCTATCATCTATCTCGTACTTTTTAAAGTTTTCAGGGACCTCAAACAAAGATTCTTCTTCTTCTGGTGTGACTTCCCTCTTCTTTCTTTTCTTTCCTTCATCCTAAGGGGTCACTTGTGTGGCTAACCTTACATTATTTGTAAGCTCTCCGTGCCTCTAGGGTTGCAATTCTACTTCATAGAAGAATTCTTCATCTGATGCAAAAGGTGGGTCCATAATGATTGAATCTAGATCGGAGTCACTTGCATCCTCAAATTCATCAAGGCTAGGTTCGCACTCTTCTAAAACTGCATCTCCCATGATTGGCCCTATGGAGAAGACTGAAATGTCATAGCCATCCTTATCACAGTGGGGTGTCCATTGTTCTTCATTGATGGCTACATCCATTGTTGCTAAAATTTCTGCCCAGCCGTGAGGTTCAAATTCTTCATCTGGAAATACTACAGGTGCATAGGCTAGGTCTTGAATTGGTCTATATGTTTCCTTCGCACCTACCTCTCTGGCTTTTTCTCTCCTCTCTTCTTGTACTACTACTTTGCACATCCATAAGTGGGTGTCTTCATGCACCCATGAGGATCCTGATCCTATGGAATGCACAGACTCCGTGTCATCCTTGGCTCTATGGATGGGATTCCATTGAATAGGCGGTACATCTCTATGAGAGTAATCCTTGAGATTGACTTTGGTCGTAACACCTAAGTGTTGTAAATACAAGGAATTGGTTCCCCAATCCTGGACCACTTGCAACTGTCACATAAATGGTCTTCCCAAAGTCATCTCATAGGCATGGTTCTTGCTAAAATCACAGATAGCAAAAGTGTGCTCAAACTCTACACCACAAGTAGTGATAGTTATTCCTTCTAGCAAGCCTAAGGGTCTTTCTATGTGACCATCGGCCATCTGCAATTTCATCCTCGTGAGCCTGAGTGCTGGCTTGCCCCATCGCTTCCATAGGGAAGTGGTAGCAATGGCAACTCCTGCACCTGAGTCGAGAATTGCCTTGGTTGTGTATCCTTGATGGGTAATGGGAAGATAGGTGTTTACTTCTTCACCTTTACTCATATCTCCTATCTTGTCTAGAGGAATTTCTGGCACTGTTCTGTGAGAACCTACCTGGGAACGGGGTTTCACTACTTCTCGCACTTGGTTAGCTACATGTTTCCATAATTCTAGCCTAACTTTGAGTAGCTCTTCTAAAGTGAGGTTGCATTGCACTTTAGTGTTTTTCACTACCTCCGTATTCCTAGGTAGGACTGAGTCTTCGTTCCTTACCATAACCGTGGGTGCTCTCATACAAGTAGACTTGGCTTCCCATGGGCCTATGAAGTGGGCTAATTCTTGTAGGGAGTTAGACTCGAAGTCTAACCTCTCTTGACTTTGTGCACTCTCCTGCTCTCCATAAATGGAAGGAATATCTTGTGGGAATTGATCATGCGTGTCATCCACAAGTTCAATGGGAGGAGGGACTTCACTTTCTTTAGCCCATTTGTCTTCTTGAATCTCTCGTAGGAATTTTGGTGTGAACCTATTCATAGAAGAAGAGGTGTCTGGCTCAGTGGAATTGGGCACATAAGCTTCCTGTGGGGGGATGCTTATTCTTTTACTTGCCTCATCTCTTCCTTGGCTTTTTTCTTCCTTGGCAGATCTTGCAATTATGCTCTCTAACTTCTCTAATAGTCCATCCAAGTGCAATTGTGTCCTAGCTGAGCCAGAGTAGTTGAAGAGGCGACTGGCTTCAAACATGGTCTGAGCCAATGCGACCATTTTCGTGCAAAGCTTGGTTCTTTCTATCTCTAGGTCAGCTCTAGGGTAGCACTTGTCATGATTCGTCACATTTGGCCCTTCTTGGATTCTGACCTGATATGCTTTAAGCATCATGTCTATGTCTTCAGGAGTGGGGTCAGCTAGCACTGATCCTACTCTAGGGGGTGGTGGGATGGTCTGAGGTGGGTTGAAAGATGGTGATGGATATGAGGGTGGTGGTGGTACGTGAGAGTTTGTTTGCGAGGTGAGTTCAACAATTTTGGCTTTTGTTTCTCTTATGCTTTCTTCTAAGTCGCTCATCTTTTTAGACCATTGTCTTTTCATTCTCTCTCGGCTATCCCTCCAAGCTCTTGACCGTTTCTTAGCTATGCTCTCAGTTTCACTAACCTCTGCACTCTTCTCTTGACCTCCTCCTGGGTTCTGCTGCAAAGCCAGAGCTCTAGTGACCACCTGTACTGGTGTAGTGGAAGTTACACTTCCTGAGGAATCTACAACTAACCCAATAACATTAATTGGAGTGATTTTTGGCATATTATTGGGACTCTTTGGGCAATCTCGTAAGAGATGCTCCTTTCCACAATCTTGACAAAAGCCTTGTATTGTTACTGATTAGGGTTGTGTAGGTGCAGGCATGGGGCAATCACAAATGAGGTGATCTCCCTGACATCTGTAGCATGGCCCTCTAGGGAATGGGGGTTGTACCTACCTAGGTTGAGGTCTAGAGTTGGGGTTTGCGTACATGACATTTGTGTAATCTGGCTCCCAACTAGGTTCACTCGGTTCTTCACTATAGTAGGACTCACCATGTTCAGGAGACTGCATGTAGTAAGCCTGTGGACTATCCATATGAGTGGAATCAAAACTATGATCACTCGGGTCACTTTCTGAAAGCAATGGAGTCACCGGGACTATGGCTCTATTCAAGTTTTCCTCAGTAGCTGCATACTTTACCGGAATCACATTAGCCGGGGTTGGAGGTTGTTGAGCTAACACAGTTTGAGGCCTTTGTAGGTTTTGGTAGGGCTGTTGATAGGATTGCTATGGTCTACCATATTGCTGTGGAGGGTACTGGTTCTGGTATCTTCCCTGTTGTGAATAGGGCTGAGGGTAGGTTTGCCTCACTGCTTGCTTATTGTATGGGCAGTCTTGTGCTGTGTGATTTGTGTATCTCCGTTCTATGGTGCAATATTGGCTACTAGGGTTCACTTGGGGTTGAGCCATGATGGGACATACGTTCGCCCACCAAGTATAGCACCTCTTTACTGGGGCAAATCTTGGGATTTGTTTGCTAGTGACACCTAGTTTTTGGGCTACTTTCTCTGCGAGTTCCTCAATTGATGTGGATTGCGAGGAAGAGAGGCTAGAGGCACTATCTGAATCCTTGTAGATTTTGGAAAGCTCTAACTCCTCCCCTAGGTTATCCTCGATGTTGATGCACATGCGTACACACTCTTCTATCGTCCTAGGGTCCTTCAAGTACACATATGACCTCAATTTGGTACTTAGCAATCCATCCAAGAATAAAGCCACTTGTTTGGCCGGTGTGGGTAACTCAGGAACAGGGCATCTCTCAAGATATTGCCTAAATCTTCTTCCTGCAAGTCTCACGGTCTCTTGAGGGGTCTGATTGAAGTTATGTATCAATGAGGAAGTATTATGCCTTATGCCACTTTTAGAGAATTCAGTGATGAAAGCCTCTAAGATTTGGTCTATGCTCCTGAACTGTCTCTCATTCAACGGCTGAAACCACGTAAGGGTTGTGTTCCTAAGGGTTATACCAAAGGCATTATACTGCGTGAATAGGTCCTCAACTTGCTCAGCTCTCAAGACTTGCCTAAACTCGGCCACATGATCATATGGGTCTCTTGTGCCATCGAAGTAGTTCTTCATGGACTTAACCAGCTGTGTAGGTCTCAGGGTTCTGGTGTGTTCCCTAAGCCTTGGCAGTGGGAAATCATCAGCATTCCTTTGGTTCCTTGGGGCTCTAAGTCCCTCAGGTTCCGCTCTATTTGTTTCCATTCTCGTTCTTTCTCTTCCCCATGGGTTGGCAAAGCTTACCTCAGGTCTGTCTCTATGTCTGTCTCTTTGAGCTCCATGAGCTTGGGATGTTCCAGCTCCGTGGTGTCCATAGGACACATTAGATCTTGGTTGGGGGAAAATAAATTCACCTTTCCAAGTGTAAGCATGCCTATCATTTTCTGTAACCACAAAGATCCTCTCTGAGGTGTGACCTAAGTAGGTCACTCTACCTAGGCTATCAGGATCCTTGAACTCATATATCATGATTGTTGCTACTTCATTTGGCTGATTAGATTTATACCTCCAAAAGGCTTCGTCAGTCTCTCCGTTTAGGAGCAGATCTATGCTCTTATTGTCTTGGGGAATCCACTCTGGTGTGATAATCCTAGTGAGAACAGATTTGCCTTGGGGTGTTCTAGGTTCTACACCCATGTCCTTGCTCTAGGTCACCTATGTCCGTTTCTGGGATCACATTCCCAAATTCATCTGTCCTATTTGGGTGACTGGT
Source organism: Ceratopteris richardii (assembly GCA_020310875.1). Lineage (NCBI taxonomy): Eukaryota > Viridiplantae > Streptophyta > Polypodiopsida > Polypodiales > Pteridaceae > Ceratopteris > Ceratopteris richardii. Next base: position 99,869,466 of record CM035423.1, read on the forward strand.
GACTACGTATATTGTTCCTTCTTTGTCCAAGTATGCTCCATTTTCAAACTTGACCGCTGGATGTTCTAGTCCAATGGATTGGTCAGGGTTTTTAATCTGGACCACAGATCTTCCTAGGCCGTCCTCATAGATGCTAGCACCTAATCGGTTGGTCCTAAGGTATTCGAGTTGTGTCTTGTAAGGGCCTTCTACCCTATGTAGATATGGCACTCTTGAACTTCCTGTAAGTCTCTCGATACCGTGGAACGTCTCAGACTCGCTAGTCTCAGAGCTAGGGTAGTACAAATGATGGCTCAACTGTTGGGCCCATGACCTAGCAATATGATTGAAACTAGCCTCTAAAGATCTAAGACTTTGTCTATCTCTCCCTAGGTGTCTCCTAACCTTAGGTTCATATGCCTAATTAAATAGCCCAATTTTTCCCAAGTACAACCTCGTTGCTGAGCTCTTTTGTAACAGTCACTTGGTTCTTTCTTAGTGGATTATCGTGTTTATGATCTTGTTTGATGTTGCGTCGTCAGGAATATTTGAGTGATTTTCCGCACTTTAGGTTAATCGTACCACATTAAATTCTTTCCCTTTAAAGTTATCGATCACAAAGAGATTATGTTTTAGCTTGAACTTGAGTAATTAGGTAGTCTTCAACTTGATAGATACCTCTCATCACCTTGACTTACTTTAAGCACTACTCGCTCTTAGCCTAAGCTAGGAGTGGACAAAGGGAGTTGAGAATTTCCGACCTTAAGTCCCTTTCCTTGGTTGCCCTTGTGTGCCTAGGAAGCGCGTCCCAAGCTTGCACTTACTCTTACTTAGAATGCCTTCAAGTGCTCTTACTGGACCTGTAAAAGTCTTTGGGTTAGCTCAAGACTTAGATTCAAATGACACAATAGACCATTTTCATCCATGTCACTCGCAGACCAAATTATCCTTTGCCTTTATGGAAAACAATCCCAAGGGACCCTTAGTTTTCCTACCCCTAGATATGGTCAACTTCAATTTATCCTGTCTAATAATCTTGATATTAATTTCACTGTAACCATTTGTACTCCCCACGAGCTTTCCAACAAAACAAAAATCACAGCAATTGGATTTTGTATGAGAAAGTTATGACTAGTCAGGGTTTTGGAGCTAAAACAGGATTGAAAACAGGCTAACAAGCAGACAGGAATTCTCGAATTACTTGTTTCGCGGCCTCACAATGCAATGATAAACCCTAGTGTTTGTCCCACAATTTGCCAAAAGTAGACCACTATTTTTTGCCCTAAAAAGTTGGCCAAATTTGCCCGTCAATCACGTTCGCAAGCTCTGTCAATCGCGATTGATAGGTCAATCGCGATCGACGTGTCAGTCGCGATTGACAGGTCTGTTGTGGCTGTCAATCGCGATTGATGGGTCAATCGCGATTGACACGTGGCCCGAAAATTCAGTCGATCGTGGTCAAAGGGTCGTTGACTCTGTCGGTCACGATTGATGAGTTGATCACGATTGACAGGTCCGTCGCGAGTGTTTAGTCAGTCGTGGTCAAACAGTCATTGACTGGGTCAGTCGCGATTGACAGGTCGATCGGGGCTGTCAGTCGTGATTGACTGGTCGATCGTGATTGATGGCTCGATCGCGATTGACACGTGTGGCCCGAAAGTTCAGTCGGTCGTGGTCAGTTGGTCGTTGACTCTGTCGGTCGCGATTGATGTGTCGGTCGCGATTGATGTGTCGATCGCGATTGACAGGTCCGTCGGCAGGTGTCCGTCGTGGTTTGTCGATCGTGATTGACAGGTCGATCGCAATTGACAGAAAAATTGAGGAATTTTAAAATTTCAAACACATATTTAGGATGCCCTAGGCCTACACATCATGGTTATGCACTTTGTTTTGCAAAATAATCAACTTTTCTATCGGTCACGATTGACAGATGTCAATGCCTCGGGACCTGCACAGTCAAATTTTTTTTCCTGCTGAGGCTGGTGCAGCTGCTGGAGATGCTGATTCCTATAGAAAATCTCAAAAAACACAGAAAATCACAAGCACACAAACGCTCTCTCGCTCTCTCTCACAAGTGAAATGAGGGGAATGGTATGGGTAGGGTGATATGACCAAAAAACTGAAATTTTTCGCGATGATGGAGATGGAGGTGGGAGATGGTGATGCTGATGATGGTGATGAAGATGGTGAAGAAAACCAAAGAAAATAGATGAAAGTGAAGGAAATACCTATAACTCCTACACCTCAACTCTACGTCTTACCATCACATGCTCGTCCTCAAAGCTCAATCCCCGGCAACGGCGCCAAAATTTGGTGTAGCTCAGTGATGAGTAGCACCTCCTTTAATGGCAATCCGGGAAGATGTGAGGATGGTATGATGACCTCGAGCAAGTGAAGGCACAAGTGCGTGAGTGAGAAGCACACCAACATGCACACACACACGCGCACACACGGCAAGACAAAGAGGAAGACAATGGAGTTCTTTTAGATTACTTCCAAAATGCTTATACAAGCTCAAATCTATTACAAGCTAACCTCAAAAATGAGCTCTCTATCTCTATTTATAGTTTTTGACTAGGTTTTGGCCTTGTCCAGACCTAGTGTCCGGCCTAGTTAAAAATTAGGTTCTCTGCCCTATTTGGAGGTTCAAACGGAGTCTAAAAAAATGTAAAAACTGATAGGTAGGTACTTCTAAAGCTCCTCAAGCTCAAGGACTCCTTGGCTTGCAAAAAATGGAGCTACAAAAATATGAAATGGTATTTACAATGGTTTTTAGTGATGAAAATCACTAGTTTTGTAGGGATTTCTTCTAACATTTTGACATACATTTCCTGGAGCTCCCTACTTGCTCCTTCTTGTGTGCCCAACTCTTTGATGCATGAAAAACTTAAATGGCCTACTTGCCAGATCTTCTTTGACTACTGTGTCTGCTTGTGCTTTCTCTTCGCTCCGACTCCCTTCGTAGGCTTCCTTGTCTTGTGAGTCCTTCGGTTCCTTGACTACTGCCAACAAAGAGTGAGTGACCGATTACCTAAGATTGGTTGAGATTCTTGAAATTCTTGCAGTCCATAGATTTCTCTCAATGCTTAGTAATTATGTTGTATTAATGGAGGGGCTCAAACTTGAGTTGGATACGGCGAGAGGCAGTTATTGATACGAGTTGGGATGCATTTAGTTTTTTTGGTGTAGAGATGGTTGCCTAGGAAACATAAATATTGTATCATTGCAAGTTTATCTCCATTTCTTTTCTATAATGAAAATTTGCATAGGTCTTCTTTCAGATGGGGGCCTATCATATATTCGTTTGCCAAGTGTTTGCATATAATCACTTACACAATGCAAGAATGTTCTTATTGGTTTGATATGGTAAGAAAGATTTCAGGGTGTCCATTGGTTCTAAGATGCACCCTGTTTCGTAGGTACTAACGTTTTCAACTTGTTAACAAATGTAGTTTGAGGATTTTTTATAGATGCTTGTGCAATCTTAGGTTTCTCTAATGGTAACTCTAATTTCATGTCTGGATTATCTTTGAAATCTATGCGTTCATTGATGTAAATCCATTTTGGTAGGCCTCTTAATGTAAACAAGGGCTCACAACTCGATGGTCACCAAACTTACGTAAGCAAGGGCTCACCTCTTAGTGTTTGACTTCTCATGGAAAATCCCATTTTATACACTTATTTATGTAGTACTTGAATATTAATCCAACCAAACTAATTGATTTCATCGATGCTTTCTTGAAACTATGATTTCATGACAAATGTCATTGCTAAAATCTTGTTTGGAAAATTTTCCAATAAATGCTTTCTAGAATCTATACCTATGAGTTCTCTTTCTAGAGCACATGGAACCATGGGAAATCTTTGTATCCTAAATCTAGTCCAAAATAATGGAAATAAAAAAACAAGCGCATCCCTTTGCTTTAATTCTAATTTATGATTAATTTTTTCCATATTGGTCTCAAAAACATTAAAACTATTCTTTTATAAAATCTAGCATCTTGAGCTGGTTGTGCTTACCGTTTGTTTAAGAGCTTATGGAAAAGACATACTGGGAAGCCGTCTAAGAGCTTAACTTAGCTAAAGATCTCTTCAAAAAATCCTTTGAAGCATAAATGGTGTCCATTTATGTATGTCTAAGATTATTGGACCCTGGACCACATAGATGTGCTAATAGCTTGTCATGCTTCTCTATATAGGTCGTACTACTTATAGTGATACTTATGACGGCGAAATCGAGAAAAAGGAAGCCTTCCAAAGCTTTAACAAAATCGAGAATATATTTTTATAATGTTTATCCCCCGAATCTAGTAAACTACAGGCCAAAATATCCCAAAGGATTGAACCATTCACTTCGAAATGTATTGTGACACCATACTTTTGAACCTCACCATAAATCTCTAGAACAATTAATCGATTGCTGTCTATCAACTTCATTAGATCAAAGAGAATAGTATATTTTTTGGATCTTTCATCAGGATACTATACATTTGGAAGTTTCATCAGGATACTATACATTTGAACATGTAATCCTAGAAGTTATGCTTCTAGCCATTGCATTCTTTTATACATTTTCGGAGTCTTTTATACAGTCTTGTATGATAAAATGAAATCATTAGAATGAAGTTTGAAAACCATCACTGAAATTAGAGATAAGCATCACGTTATTTGTTAAAGTGTTTATTACAAAGAGGAGGAAAACTTTTGCAAGATTTACCTACACAATTTGCGCGTGAGGCTTTGTACAAGCATGAACGAACTGACATGTTTGAATGAATTCTCTTCATTCTTGGACCGCCTAGAAGCATGTGCATGTAATTCTATGAAGCTTCAACCGAATTGTGCATTCATAGTCATAGGAATCTACATGGTGCATGCATATTCATATTTATATCATCTAAATAACTGTGTTAATCATAACTTTACATACATACACACATTTAATTACCTTCATAGTCATGGATAATATAACGTGCATATGCATATTTATACAACTGAATATGTGTATATATAAATCCATTTATGCATAAAGATCATGACATTGAAGAGATACTTGACCATCAAAATAAAGTTTAGTATAGATTATATGGAAAGGAAGCAGACGAGGAATTGATACATAAATCATTGGTAATTTCAGATCTCAAAAAACTTTAAAACACCCTCGAGGTCGACGGAAGTGATTAAAGTAAAATAAAATGTGGTGAATGAAAGTGTGATAAAGTATGGATGAGGGAATAAAGCAAAAACGAAAAGAATGGTATGCAGAGGAATCTCTCTTTCTCTCTCTCTCTCTATCTCTCTCTCTCTCTCTCTCTCTCTCTCTCTCTCTATATATATATATATATATATATATATATATATATATATATATATATATATATATATATAGTGTGTGTGTGTGTGTATTGTGCTCTATTCTTTCCTAATGTTTTTGGTAGACATTGAAGAAAAGAGTATCAAAAGAGCATTGCCAAAGAGTGAAGATTTTTTACAGTTACTTGATTCAAAGATTGAGTTGTTTATGCACTATTCCATCTACCTTATCAAAACCCATTGAGGCTTACTTTGTGAACTAGCTATTTGCAACATTATCTTTGTATAGGTTTCATTAGATTTCTACATCACTTTAGCAAATTTTTTCACTTAGAAAGGATTAGCATTTATAGCACTATTGTTGATACCTATTCTTGTCATATTCATTAATTCATTTGATATTTGTCATTAGTCTATATTCCCGATGTCCACAGAGCCTTTATTTGTGACTCAAAGTATTGAAGCTAGAATTGAGTCTGAAGAAGTAGAAGTAGAAGAAGTCATTAAGGACCAAATTACTAAAGAATCTTTAATTTCCTTATCATACGATCATTGTAACAAGTCTCCTAATCTTGAATCACAATCCCACACAGAATAATAGGCCTCGCACACCACGAGATATAAAGAAGGAAAACACAGTATATGCAGAACAAGAAGAGAGAGAATTTTATTATCTATGCAGATTTACAACTAGTACTAATCTGCGTTACAAAATCTATCAAATAGCTTCAATGTGAAGCCTCATCCACCTGACCATCCTCGAGCTGATCTCAATCCCAATCACAATCTCAATCCCAATCTCAATCACAATCACAATCACAATCTCAATCTCAATCTCAATCTCAATCGCAATTCCAGAAGCCGACAAATGATCGTCATGACTGTACGACCATCCTCCTTTTCTATCTCTCGGTCTTCGTCTTTTTGGATCTCCACCTTCCGCCAGCGCACGGCCAATCACGCCTTCCTAGACCCACACTTTTAGAATCTGCATGCTCCAAGATAGCGTCTTTTCGCATGTCTCATGCAAGACTTCTAGACCACCCATGCATCTACTTTTCATGTCCACCATCAAGAATCGTACCTGCAAAAATAGAGGTGATCCCTGCAACGCACTCACACACACACGTCAATCACCCAAAAATAACCTATATACCCATGTGCGTTTTCTAAATCCGCGAACATGAATAAGATGAATAAATGAAGGCTTCTCTTTTTTTTTTAAGTTTTGGAAAACGGCACTTTTCCGAGCCCTGTAACTCAAAAACAGTGAGGAATCAGCTTGAACTTGTGAGAGACAAAAATATTCAGTTCTTAAATATGTACAATAGTGTTAGAGACGCCTCAGGTCCAAATCTGCTTCCAGATATCACTTTTGGGCCCTGCAAAATTGAAAATTCTAGAGAGATGAAAAAACATGAAAAATCTCTTCATTAACCTATCTACATGGAACCAAATGAGGCATAAAACATAGGAACTACAAAAAATTCAATCACGAAAAATTTTTCTACTAAGACTACTCTACCTTTCTCTCATACAACACTTTTTCAGATTCCTTCATCTTCATGCTCGAAATTAACATACAAATTTCATGCGACAACTTTCTAGAGAGAGAATGTAAAAACTTATTGCTACAAAATTTTGCAGACATGATCAGAATATCCTAAACATAAAATTTCATTATTACCTACACATCTTTTTTTTTTCCGGGTGGAAAGTGAATGTGGCATCTTACAATTCTCGCCCTCTTTTAACAACTCTGTCCTCAGAGTTGGAAAGAAGGATAATGTTCCATAAACTCATCTAAACCAACCCATGTTGAATCTTCAATAGGATATGCAAACCACTTTACTAAAATTTTCACTATTTCACGATTCCTAAGATGTCTAATTCTCCTATCCATTATAACTTCTGGTTCAAGAAATTATAACCATACATTGCTTCAAAAGGTATCATCTTAATAGAGGAATGCCATGCACTATTATATGCATACTCAACCAAAGGCAAATATTCAGTCCAATTGTTTTGCTTGTCATTCACATACATGCGTAACATATCCTCAAGCACCCTGTTAACCCTCTCGGTCTCACCATCGGTTTGAGGATGAAATGTAGTACTCATGCATAATTCTGTTCCTATGGATTGAAATGTTGCTTTCCAAAAATTAGATGTGAACCTTGCATCCCTATCAGAAACTATACTTTTGGGTATACCATGTAACCTAAAGATAATTTCTTTTATGAAAAGTTTAGCAACATGCAAAGCTGTATCAGTTTTCCTCATGGGAAGAAAATGTGCCATCTTTGTAAGACGGTCCACAACAACAAAGATGGTATCATGCCCACTTCTGGTCACAGGCAACTTTGTTATGAAATCCATAGAGATGGATTCCCATTTTTTATCAGGCACATCTATTGGTTGTAACATGCCATGACTCCTTTTAAATTCCGCCTTAACCTGTTTCAGACATTCTTCCACATATCTCTTAATATCATATTTCATATGTGGCCAGTAATACGAAGCTTTCACTTTTGCATAAGTTCTAGAAAAATTAGGGTGTGCAGAGAAAGGTGCATCATGACAGTCATGCACAATCTTTTCTTTCAAAATAGATTCTGAAGAAATACAATACATAAACAAGAATTACAATACAAATCATTATTTCTCAAATGAAATTTTCCCTGAAACATAGAACCTGGATTCATACCCAAAAATTTCAAGATTGCTACATAAAATAAATCTTCTTTTAATTCTTTTCCAATATCAAAATGAGAGGATAAAATAGAAATTGAACTGCATAAGGGTTTACGACTCAAAGGATCGACCACCTTGTTTTCTTTTCCTGCTAAGTATTTAATATCAAAATCATATTCACTTAGCAATTGGGTCCATCGTTTTTGTCTATTGTTAAGTAAAGGTTGAGTAAATATGTATTTAAAGCTCTGATGATCTGTTCTCAATTCAAACTTTACTCCAAGCAATAAGTGTCTCCAATGTTTAAGTGCATGAACAACTGCAAGAATTTCTAAGTCATGTGTTGTATAGTTTAATTCGTGTTTCCTTAATTTCCTTGACTCATAAGCCACTACCCTCCCTTCTTGTGAAAGTATGCATCTGATTTGGCTTCCACTAGCGTCACATGCAACAATAAAAGGCTTCCCTAACTCAGGTATCTTTAGCACACAATTTTTGATAATTTTCTGTTTTAATTCGTCACACGCATTTTGACACTCATCGTTCCATGTGAACTCTCTTTTTTTTTGTCAATTTTGTAAGAGGATTTGCAATTCGAGAAAACTCCCTAATGTGTGCCCTCTCATATTGTGCCAAACCAAGGAAGCTTCTCACATCTCTCACACATTTGGGTGTAGGCTAGTCAACTATGCTTTTAACTTTCTCAGGATCTATATGAATCCCTTCCTTAGAAACAACTCTCCCCAAATAAGTCACTTCCCCTTTTGCAAAAAAACATTTACTCATCTTACCATATAGTTTATGCTCTCTTAGTTTTTGTAAAGTCTTCCTGAGATGCAATGCATGTTCATCATCATCCTTAGAATACACAAAAATATCGTCAAGAAAAACTAATATAAATTCATCGAGATATTCATGAAACACATTATTCATCAAACACATAAATGTTGCAGGAGCATTTGTCAATCCAAAAGGCAAAACCGTGAACTCATAATGACCATATCGTGTTCTAAAAGTGGTTTTGGGTATGTCCTCAGACTTTACTCTAATTTGATGATATCCTGATCTTAAGTCAATTTTAGTGAATACTGTGGCACCACTCAATTGACTCAGTAGTTCATCAATGTGTGCCAGTGGATACTTGTTCTTAATGGTTTTCTTGTTCAATGCCCTATAGTCGATACAAAGTCTGTATGAACCATCTTTCTTTTTCTGAAACAAAACAGGTGCTCCCCAAGGTGAAACACTAGGTCTTATCAACTCCTTCTTCAATAGATCATCCAGTTGGAGCTTCAACTCTTTCAATTCATCAATATTAAAGCTATAAGGTGCTCTAGAATAAGGCTCACTTCCTGGATAAAGGTCTATAGCATGGTCAATTTTCCTAGGAGGAGGCATGCCTGGTAGATCATCAGGAAATACATCTGCGTACTCATCTAAAAGTTTTCTAACATATTCAGGTATGTCCTCTTCTTTCTTCTTCTCTTGAAGGTCATGCACATAAACCAAATATGTCTCACAAACCTGTCGAATACCCCTAACAAACTTTATTGTAGAAATAGGAGAAAGACGTGAATTACACTTGCCTTCAAGACGATGTTCCTTCCCTTCTATTTTCAAAGTAAGGATCCCACTTTCACAATCAATCACGACACTGTTATGAACTAACTAGTCCATTCCAATGATTACATCACATTCTCTCATTTCAATTACATGTAAGGTACCCAAAAACTTATGTTCTCCTAACATAAAATCAAGATTCTCAATACAGCCTCGAGTATAGTGTATCCTACCATTAGCCATCAGTACAGGTCTTTTAGTCTGCATCTCAATATGCAACCCTAAAGCTTCTACCATCTTAAGTGAAAGGAAACAATTTGTACTACCCGAATCAATCAAGAAACTAACCTTACGTGAGGATATGTCCCCCACAATCCTAATCACCGATGCCCTTGAATGAGAAGAAGTTTTCATGCATTGAAGTCTAGGGCTAGAACACTTACCTTGATCATCCGCTTCCTCAATTGTCATGTTTCTTCTTGTAGATGAGCTATCTTTGCGTGCATAGAACGGTTGATGGCCTTGTTTGGACATTCAAAAGTGCAGTGTCCTTGTTCTCCACATCGAAAACAAAGTCCGAGTCTTTTAGCCCGCTCCAAGAAATCAGAATCATGTTGCTAGTGCACAACATGTTGCTTCTTAAGTGTATCCGTTTGTTTCGGCTTAGTTTTTCCTACTTGACCATTAATAGAGTTAGTCAATCTCTGTCCATTCTGATTTATTGAAATAGGTCTTGGGGGTCGATTTCCTGTTGAGATAAACCTTGATTTGGATGCCTTTTTCATGGTAAACTTCTCCATCTTCTCAAAGTTCTCTCCTTTTGCAACCGCATCAAGAAAATCTAGACATCCGGACCCCTTTACTTGATAGCCAAGCTCTTCCCGCAAACCCTCAATAAACTTGCTTTTTAGGGCATCTCCAGAAACTTCTAGTGCATACTTATGTAAACGCAAAACTTTCTCCTTATATTCTTCAACAGACAAGTTATACCTATCATCCTCATACTGCTTGAAAGAGTAGAATTCCATTTTCTTTTCCATCCAATAATGTGGAGAACAATAACGATTCTCTGCTTGCTCTCGAAACTCTTTCCAGAGGATGAGACCTTCACGTGTTCTTGTCTGTATGTATGATTTCCACCACAGTTTTGCGACTCCTCGTAGATGCAGAATTGCCACCTTTGCTTTTGATTCCTCGCTAAATACGCGCAGGTCAAAGAAATCTTCAAGCTCCTCAATCCATGCTTTAAGATCCTCTCCGGTTTTCTTCTCACCATCAAATTCATGTAATTTCGCTCTTTTAAACACTTGCTTAAGTGCAGATTCACCTGCATCATCATTCTCTTCGGGTTCACATTGCCGTCTAGCTCTACGTGCATTCGATGTGCCTGCACCATTACCACCTTCATCATTGAGGTCCATGGAAGCATTTGCAGTACCCTCTTTTTGTTTGTTGGATCTTTCTTTATGTAATTCTGCATTCAATCTACGGATAAGCTCCTCTTGTTCTTCTATCTTCTTCTTCAAAGCCTGCATCTTGTCTCGGAATCCAACTCTGCTCTGATACCACTTGTAGCAAGTCTCCTAATCTTGAATCACAATCCCACACGGAATAATAGGCCTCGACACCACGAGATATAATTAAGAAGGAAAATAGAGTATACACAGAACAAGAAGAGAGAGAATTTTATTATGTGTGGAGATTTAAAAGTAGTACTGATCTGCGTTACAAAATCTATCAGATAGCTTCAATGTGAAGCCTCATCCACCCGACCATCCCCGAGCTCATCTCAATCCCAATCACAATCTCAATCCCAATTTCAATCACAATCACAATCTCAATCTCAATCTCAATCTCAATCGCAATTCTAGAAGTCAAAAAACGATCGTAATGATTGTACGACCATTCTCCTTTTCTATCTCTCGGTCTTCGTCTTTTCGGATCTCCATCTTTTGCCAGCGCACGGCCAATCACGCCTTCCTAGACCTGCACTTTTAGAATCTGCATGCTCCAAGATAGCGTCTTTTCGCATGTCTCGTGCAAGACTTCCAGACCACCCATGCATCTACTTTTCATGTCCACCATCAAGAATCGTACCTACAAAAATAGAGGTGATCCCTGCAACACACTGACACACACACACGTCAATCACCCAAAAATAACCTATATACCCATGTGCGTTTTCTAAATCCGCGAACATGAATAAGATGAATAAATGAAGGCTTCTCTTTTTTTTTTTAAGTGTTGGAAAACGGGACTTTTCCGAGCACTGTAACTCAAAAATGGTGAGGAATCAGCTTGAACTTGTGAGAGAAGAAAATATTCAGTTCTTAAATCTGTACAATAGTGTTTGAGACGCCTCAGGTCCAAATCTGCTTCCAGATATCACTTTTGGGTCCTGCAAAATCGAAAATTCTAGAGAGAGATGAAAAAACATGAAAAATCTCTTCATTAACCTATCTTCATGGAACCAAATGAGACATAAAACATAGGAACTACAAAAAATTCAATCAGGTAAAATTTTTCTACTAACAATACTCTACCTTTCTCTCATACAACACTTTTTCAGATTCCTTCATCTTCATGCTCAAAATTAATATACAAATTTCATGCGACAACTTTCTAGAGAGAGAATGTAAAAACTTATTGCTACAGAATTTTGCAGACATGATCAGAATATCCTAAACATAAAATTTCATTATTACCTACACATCTTTTTTTTTTCTGGGTGGAAAGTGAATGCGGCATCTTACAATTCTCCCCCTCTTTTAAGAACTCTGTCCTCAGAGTTGGAAAGAAGGATAATGTTCCATAAACTCATCTAAACCAACCCATGTTGAATCTTCAATAGGATATGCAAACCACGTTACTAAAATTTCCACTATTTCACGATTCCTAAGATGTCTAATTCTCCTATCCACTATAACTTCTGGTTCAAGCAATTATAACCATACATTGCTTCAAAAGGTGTTATCTTAATAGAGGAATGCCATGCACTGTTATATGCATACTCAACCAAAGGCAACTATTCAGTCCAATTGTTTTGCTTGTCATTCACATACATATGTAACATATCCTCAAGCACCCTGTTAACCCTCTCGGTCTCACCATCGGTTTGAGGATGAAATGCAGTACTCATGTGTAATTCTGTTCCTATGGATTGAAATGTTGCTTTCCAAAAATTAAATGTGAACCTTGCATCCCTATCAGAAATTATACTTTTGGGTATACCATGTAACCTAAAGATAATTTCTTTTATGAAAAGTTTAGCAACATGCAAAGCTGTATCAGTTTTCCTCATGGGAAGAAAATGTGCCATCTTTGTAAGATGGTCCACAACAACAAAGATGGTATCATGCCCACTTCTGGTCAAAGGCAACTTTGTTATGAAATCCATAGGGATGGATTCCCATTTTTTATCAGGCACATCTAATGGTTGTAACATGCCAAGACTCCTTTTAAATTCGGCCTTAACCTGTTGACATTTCATACATTCTTCCACATATCTCTTAATATCATATTTCATACGTGGCCAGTAATACGAAGCTTTCACTTTTGCATGACAGTCATGTAGGATCTTTTCTTTCAAAACAGATTTTGAAGAAATACATAAAGGAGAATTACAATACAAATCATTATTTCTCAAATAAAATTTTCCCTGAAACATAGAACCTGGATTCATACCCAAAAATTTCAAGATTGCTACATAAAATAAATCTTCTTTTAATTCTTTTCCAATATCAAAATCAGAGGATAAAATAGAAATTGAACTGCATAAGGGTTTACGACTCAAAGCATCGGCCACCTTGCTTTCTTTTCCTGCTAAGTATTTAATATCAAAATCATATTCACTTAGCAATTGGATCCATCGTTTTTGTCTATTGTTAACTAAAGGTTGAGTAAATATGTATTTAAGGCTCTGATGATCTGTTTTGAATTCAAACTTTACTCCAAGCAATAAGTGTCTCCAATGCTTAAGTGCATGAACAACTGCAAGCATTTCTAAGTCATGTGTTGTATAGTTTAATTCATGTTTCCTTAATTTCCTTGACTCATAAGCCACTACCCTCCCTTCTTGTGAAAGTAGGCATCCAATTTGGCTTCCACTAGCATCACATGCAACAATAAAAGGCTTCCCTAACTCAAGTATCTTTAGCACACAATTTTTGATAATTTTCTATTTTAATTCGTCAAACGCATTTTGACACTCATCATTCCATGTGAACTCTCTATTTTTCTTTGTCAATTTTGTAAGAGGATTTGCAACTCGAGAAAACTCCCTAATGTGTGCCCTCTCATATTGTGCCAAACCAAGGAAGCTTCTCACACATCTGGGTGTAGGCCAGTCAACTATGCTTTTAACTTTCTCAGGATCTATATGAATCCCTTCCTTAGAAACAACTCTCCCCAAATAAGTCACTTCCCTTTTTGCAAAAAAAAACATTTACTCATCTTACCATATAGTTTATGCTCTCTTAGTTTTTGTAAAGTATTCCTTAGATGCAATGCATGTTCATCATCATCCTTAGAATACACAAAAATATCGTCAAGAAAAACTAATATAAATTCATTATTCATGAAACACATTATTCATCAAAGACATAAATGTTGCAGGAGCATTTGTCAATCCAAAAGGCAAAACCGTGAACTCATAATGACCATATCGTGTTCTAAAAGTGGTTTTGGGTATGTCTGTTGGGAGAAATGGTTGGATGCACTCAAGAGATTGAGTAGATGCTGCTAACCCTGCTTTGCACCAGCCCTCTTTGACTTCAGATATGCTTAGTACACTTGCTTAGCTTCCAAATGATACCAAGAAAGCATATATGTACTTTGCAAGTGATATGTGAGATGATCAAATCAAAACAGACTACTTGAGACTTCAAAAATTCTAGAAAACTTGCTATTTCTGTAATGACACCTGCTCAGACTTTCACTCAGTGTGACCAGCACACTAACAATTGATCTAATTCCTTCTGGACATATTAAATTAGCTTAACAAGCTACCATTTGCAAGTGGAATGAGAAGAAATGATAAACTACTCACTGAGAATTCAATTTAGCAAAATTATATGTATCCCCGACTTTTTAGGAACTCTGCAGACACAGACCAGTGTGCACTTCGAGCGAGATTTCTCCGAGATGGCTGATCCAATTGACTTGAAACTTTGTAGGTGTATAGTAGACTTAGAGCGGGTTCCAATGTGCTTTGAATCACTTGATTTGGTTTAGTAGATTCTGAGATATGCTCCTTTGAAGTTGACAGACTTGGAGATGATGACTCAGAGAAAACCAGAGATAGTGAATGTAAATCTTTCTATTAGTTCACATGAATGTACAATCTCATTGGCTTGATAGATGTAGCCTAATGAGTTGGAGATGTGTAGGCTATGGTGTGGCACTCACACACTCTATAATCAAGAATATTAGCCTCGGGAATGGTGAAAGACACCCGCGACTTTTCAAGTACAACTTATATAGGAAATGAGTGAGAGTTTGAATTCAAATTTGAATTCTTGGCTCCCTTTAATCACTCCTCTAAAAGTAGGGAGATATTCTCTCTACTAAACCATTCATTTTTTCCACGACTAATCAAGTAGGTAAGTGATTACATGAGATGCCAAGTCATATAGACTTTTACAATGGGTAAAGAGGTAAGAACTTATAAGCATAAGTTCATATGGACCTTGCTTCAAGTGAAGCCTTGATGAAAGTTGTCCAAGCTAATCTTCCAAGGTTCCAAGCCAAGTGTGAAGGCTTGAAATGCACCAACAGCTCCCCCTCAAGCCAAGCACTTTGGCTTAAGTCTTCATTTTCAATCTTCAATCACATCCTGCAATCCAATCATGGATTTGAATCTGCATAGCTTGTTTCCATCCAATGCTTTAGTGAGTAAATCTGCACATTGCATATTAGTAGACACATATGTCAATTGAATCTCTTTGCTTAGTAACTTCTCCCTCACATAGTGGTAATGAACCTCTATGTGTTTGGTTCTGGCATGATATATTGGATTAGCTGCAAGGTGAAGAGAGCTAGTGTTATCTCCAAAGATAATTGGAGGTCTAGTGTATAGACCTAATTCTGTATACAAGAGCTTCAACCAGATAACTTCTTGAGTGGCATTGGCAAGCCCTCTATACTCTGCTTCAGTGGATGACAATGCCACTGTAGGTTGTTTCTTGGCTGACCAAGAAATAGGCTTATCTCCTGCAAAACAAATGTAACCTGATGTGCTCCTCCTATCATCCTTGCATCCTGCCCAATCTGCATCTGAATATACTTTAATGTCAATATCTGATGTATAAGGAAAGTACAAACCATGGTTCTGAGTTCCCTTCAGATACTTCAAGATCTTCTTTGCTGCCTCTAGGTGAGGTACCCTTGGTTTGTGCATGAATTGGCTTAGCACACTAACTCCATGTGAAGAGATGGATAAGTATGTGTTTGAAGATGAAGAGGTGTTGCAAAATCCTTGATCTACACCAGCCAAATGAACTCAAGGAGTAGATGGTGGGGCCTTTTAGCTTGCCAATGGATGTATTAGACACCCTATGTACCTTGGAAGATCACTCTCAAAAAGATAGATCAAAACAAATAAGTTGGAGTTAGCTCAGAGGTGAAAACTTGCTATTCTTGGTTCATACATCTGTCTAGTGTTTTACATAATTCTCTGAGCACAGCAGCAATTAGCTTAATTCCTCTTGGTGAAGTCTAGTTAGCTTAAAGAGCTAACTTTCAAGAGTAATCTCATCAAAAATAACAAAGCACACACTGAGGATGAGTTTTAACAAGTGATGACATCATCCCGATTTTCACGGGCTGCTACAGAAATAGACCAGTGAGCAGACAAATCACCATAACTCAAAATGTAGACATGCAATGATTATGAAAATTTGTATGGTTATACTAGACAGTAAGCTGAATCCAACAAGCTTTAAATCACTGAATTTGCATAAGTAACCACTGAGAAACACCTCTGACAAGATGAGTGAAAAAGTCGGGTACCTGACACAGAGGTGAAGATGAACAGACCCTGTTGACTTCAAATGAACATAACTGAAGATTGCAACATCCAAATGACATGAAAATTTTGGAGCATATATTAGACTTATAGAGCTAACTTTTATGAACTTAAATCACTGAAAACGATGCACCAAGCTCAGAGAAAACATCTCTGCAAGTTGACTGAGAAAACTGAGAGTAATGGCAGTGAGTAGTACACTTCACAAGAACATGGAAAGATGAAACCAAATAATCATGAAAATGAAAGTATATTGCTTGTACAATACAATGACTTACTGATACATATGTGTGCCTTGTAATCACACCTTGATATGGCATAAAGCTCAGCTCTTGGAGGTCTTCACATAGGTCTCTCTAACCACGACTAAAACTGCCATCTATTTATAGTTGAGTTTGGGAGGCTAACTTCCCTCAATCACTCTCCAATCAATCAATGATTGATTTGATTCTCTACCTACCACAAATCACAAATTCGTGGCTCCTCTTTCCATTCTTGATCAAGTGGACTCAACCACTTAAGATTCTCTTACTTTTACATTAAGTAAACTCTTCAAAAGTTACAAGAGGTAGTTCACAAGTGAACTTTACATAGTCTTCATTTTAAGGCTTCTTTTATGACTTTGTGGGACTCAAGCCAATACTTAGGCTTGTCATAGACTAGCTCCAACAGCTCCCCCTCAAGCCAAGTATGCTTGAGGTCTTCAATCTTCCAAGATTACCTGCAAACCAATCATAGCCTTGAATTTGCAAAGCTTTGTACCATCCAATGCTTTGGTTAGAATATCTACACATTGTTGATAAGTGGACACATATGATATTTGAATCTCTTTGCTTAGAACCTTCTCTCGTACATAGTGATAATGAACTTCAATATGTTTAGTCCTTGCATGAAAAATAGGATTAGCAACCAAGTGAATAGAACTCATATTGTCACCAAAAATAGTTGGAGTTCCAAACTCCAATCCAAGATCTTTGAATAATGTCTTCATCCACATAGCTTCTTGTGTAGCTATGGCAAGACCTCTATATTGAGCTTCAGTAGAAGAGAGAGCAACTGTGGGTTGCTTCTTGGATGACCATGAAATAAGCTTTGAACCTGCAAAGGTAAGATAACCTGAAGTGCTCCTTCTATCTTCCTTGGAGCCAGCCCAATCTGCATCAGAAAATAGCTTCAAACCTAAATCAGATACATAAGGATAATAAAGTCCTTCCTTTATGGTTCCTTTGAGATACTTGAGAATCCTTTTGGCAGCATCCATATGTGGTTTCCTTGGTGTGTGCATAAATTGGCTTAGCACACTCACACTGTAACATATATCTACTCTTGTCAATGTCGCATAGTTGAGACTACCCACTAGACTTTGATATGATGTGATGTCCTCTATGAGTTCACCTTCATGTGAGCTCAATTTGTGATTGACCTCCATTGGAGTACCTGCAATCTTACAATCTTGCATCTTGAATTTTGCCAACATGTCCTTAATGTACTTTCTTTGAGTGAGAAACAAACCATGATCTTTGTAGACAACTTCCAAACCTAGGAAGTAGGTAAGTGAACCCAAATCACTTATCTTGAACTCTTCTCTCATCTGATCTTTGATCTTCTTCATACCATCTGCATCATTTCCTGTCAATATAATATCATCTACATATACACATAGGTAGATGACCTCAGAGTTACTCTTTTTAATAAAGAGTGAAGGATCTGCCTTGCTTGGTTGAAAGCCTTTGTCCTGCAAGAATGAAACAAGCCTGAAATTCCAAGCTCTTGGAGCTTGCTTGAGACCATACAATGCTTTGTTAAGTTTACACACATAATCAGGATAAACTTGGTTCTCAAAACCAGGCGGTTGTGCCATATATACCTCTTTTGTTATCCAACCATTCAAGAATGCATTCTTTACATCTAGTTGAAGTATCTTCCAATTCTTGGAAGAGGCAATACTAAGCAAAACCCTAATAGTAGGCATCTTTGCCACAGGAGAGAAAGTCTCCTCATAATCGATTCCCTGAGTTTGTGCAAAGCTTTAGCCACAAGCCTTGCCTTATACCTGTTAATTGAACCATCAGAATTCTTCTTGAGTTTATAGACCCATCTTGAGCCTATTACCTTCATGGATGAAGTCTTGGGCACCAAATCCCAAGTGTTGTTTTCCTCAAGTGCTTCAATCTCTTCCTTCATTGCATGCTTCCATTCTGTTTTTGCTTTGGCCTCTTCAAATGATGATGGCTCCTCTTGGTTTATGTGCTGTGCTATGTAGATAGAATGTTTAGTTACTAATGAGGTGTCAAACCCATACCTTTCTGGTTTTTTCTTTTCCCTCATAGATCTTCTTAGGCCATGATGTGATGATTCTGCTTCATGTCCAAGTTCCTGCAATTTTGCTTTACCTTTAGACTTCCATGCTTTGATCTTTTCCATGTGAGATTCTTCATCATCCTCTGAGGTGTCTTGTTCTTCAATCTTTGATTGTTCTCTACCAAGCTTTGGAAAATCTTCTTCAAGATCATATGGTAAATTGATCTTCCTGCATGAATCTTCATACCATGAATTGTTCTCATCAAAAACTACATCTCTGCTTACCAAGAATCCTTTGTTGGTAGGGTTGTATAACCTGTAGCCCTTTTGATTGTTGTCATATCCAATAAATACACACCTTTCTGCCTTTGGATCCATCTTGCCTCTAACCTGTGAAGGAACATGAGCAAAAGCAATACATCCAAAAATTTTACAATGATCTAAGCTTGGTCTTCTTCCATTCCAAGCCTCATATGGAGTCATCCCATCAAGGGATTTTGAAGGCAACCTGTTAATCAAGTAAGTGGCTGTAGATACAGCCTCAGCCCATAAGTAATTAGGTAAATGCTTTTCATTTAACATAGACCTTGCAGCTTCAACAATCGTCCTATTCCTCCTTTCTGCCACTCCATTTTGCTCAGGAGTGTACCTTGTAGTTACCTCTCTTTTGATTCCTCTTTCTTGAAGAAAAGAATCAAACTCATGGGAGAAATATTCTCCCCCTCCATCTGACCTTAGCCTTTTTAGTGATTTACCTGTTTGATTCTCCACAAGAGCCAAATATCTTTTGAAACATGAAAAAACTTCATCTTTGTGTTTCATAAAGAATAGGATAGTCCATCTGCTGCAATCATCAATAAAGGAAACATAATACCTTGATCCAGATATTGAAGCTTCCTTGCTAGGTCCCCATACATCTGTATGAACAAACTCCAAGAGATCTCCATGCATATAACCTTTCTTCATGAATGGTAACCTGTGAGACTTTCCAAATTGACATGCACTGCACTTATAAATCATATGTTGTTTTGACAAATTAGGAAGTCCAAGTACACTTTGGTCCCTGCAGATTTGCTTTAATGACCTTTCACCAATATGTGCTAACCTTTTGTGCCATACTTCCAATTTTGTGAGTGTCTGACTACCATAATTAAAGAGAGCAATGTTTCTAGTGTCCTGTAATTCAAATGTGAACAATCTACCTGTCTTTTCACCTTTTGCAATTCTTCTGAATCCTAGACTTGGATCTTCAACAAATGCTCTTGCTTTTGTGAACCTAACTTGCAACCCTTTCTCTACTATCTGCCCAACACTTATCAAATTCTTTGTAATGGTAGGGACATAGAGTACCTTACTGAGTAGGTTGATGTTTCCATCAGGTGCCTTGACATTGCCTATTTTCTCCACAGGATGTTTTGTATCATCTCCTGTTTGTACCTCATGCTTATTCTTTGGATCTTCTAAATCTGATAGGAGTGCCACATTTCCTGCCACATGATTTGAACAACCTGAATCTATGTAGAAAACATGCTCATCATATTTACCTTGTGGCATAGCCATGTTCATGATCAATAATGAATCCTCTTTGTTTGAGTCTTCTGTGTAGTTATTGTAGTCTCTCCTTCCTTTGTAGCCTCCTTGATAGTTTGAATGATTGTAGTTGTTGTAGTTGCCATGGTAGTTGTTGAACCTTCCTCTTGAGTAGCCATAACTTCCTCTATTGTATCCTCTGCCTCTTTGATTCCTGGAATTCCTAAAGCAATTTTCAGTTGTATGACTAGTTAATCCACAAATAGAACATGAGTTGGAGTCTTGGGATCTCCCCCTGCCTTGTCTACCTCCTCTTCCTCTACCTCTGCCATGTCTTCCTCGACCTGCATAGTTAGCTTGATATGTACCTGCTTCATCATCCACTTTCTTTGCCTTTCCTTTGTTATCTTTAGACTTGCTTTTATCCGTGTATAAAGCTGAAGATTGATTACCTTTAGAGCTTTCTCCATTTTTGATAAGCTTTGCCTCTTGAGTAAGTAGTTGTCCAATGAGTGTGTTGAAATCAGGTACATGCATGTCCATGTACAAATCCATAGCTGTGGTGAATGCTTCCCACTTATCATCTGCCTTCAAGCCATTGATGACCTGCCTTACAATTTGCTCTTCATCTATTACCTCTCCAATGCTTCCCAACTGATCCGCTATGTCCTTGAGCTTTGTGACAAAATCAGTCACATTTTGTTTGGGAGCCTTCTTGAGAGTTGTGAACTCCAGCCATAGTTGATGCTTCCTAGCTTTGGTACTTGAAGAAAAGAAAGCCTGAGATGTCTTACAACTTCTAATGTGAGGCAACAAAAAACCTGAGATAGAGTTGAGGAGATAAGACCTTGCAAGTGCATCCTTGGAACACCATGTGCTCAATCTTTCTTGCTCTTCTTGTGTTGGTTGACTTTTGTTCCTGAAACTTGGCATAACTTCATCTCCAACCACATAACCATATAAACTTCTACCTTGGAGATAAGCTTCCATTCTTAATGACCAAGCTGAGTAATTACCTCTATCCAATTTGTCAATTGATGAAGGAAATCCATCTTCCATGTTGTCCAACCTTGCTCTGATACCACTGTGAAGAGATGGATAAGTATGTGTTTGAAGATGAAGAGGTGTTGCAAAATCCTTGATCTACACCAGCCAAATGAGCTCCAGGAGTAGATGGTGGGCCCTTTTAGCTTGCCAATGGATGTATTAGACACCCTATGTACCTTGGAAGATCACTCTCAAAAAGATAGATCAAAACAAATAAGTTGGAGTTAGCTCAGAGGTGAAAACTTGCTATTCTTGGTTCATACACCTGTCGAGTGTTTTACATAATTCTCTGAGCACATCAGCAATTAGCTTAATTCCACTTGGGGAAGTCTAGTTAGCTTAAAGAGCTAACTTTCAAGAGTAATCTCATCAAAAATAACAAAGCACACACTGAGAATGAGTTTTAACAAGTGATGACATCATCCCGATTTTCACTGGCTGCTACAGAAATAGACCAGTGAGCAGACAAATCACCATAACTCAAAATGTAGACATCCAATGATTATGAACATTTGTATGGTTATACTAGACAGTACGTTGAATCCAACAAGCTTTAAATCACTGAATTTGCGTAAGTAACCACTGAGAAACACCTCTGACAAGATGAGTGAAAAAGTCGGGTACCTGACAGAGAGATGAAGATGAACAGACCCTGTTGACTTCAAATAAACATAACTGAAGATTGCAACATCCAAATGACATGAAAATTTGGGAGCATATAGTAGACTTATAGAGCTAACTTTACCAAGTTAAATCACTGAAAATGATGCACCAAGCTCAGAGAAAACATCTCTGCAAGTTGATTGAGAAAACTGAGAGTAATGGCAGTGAGTAGTACACTTCACAAGAACATGGAAAGATGAAACCAAATAATCATGAAAATGAAAGTATATTGCTTGTACAATACAATGACTTACTGATACATATGTGTGCCTTGTAATCACACCTTGATATGGCATAAAGCTCAGCTCTTGGAGGTCTTCACATAGGTCTCTCTAACCACGACTAAAACTGCCATCTATTTATAGTTGAGTTTGGGAGGCTAACTTCCCTCAATCACTCTCCAATCAATCAATGATTGATTTGATTCTCTACCTACCACAAATCACAAATTCGTGGCTCCTCTTTCCATTCTTGATCAAGTGGACTCAGCCACTTAAGATTCTCTTACTTTTACATTAAGTAAACTCTTCAAAAGTTACAAGAGGTAGTTCACAAGTGAACTTTACATAGTCTTCATTTTAAGGCTTCTTTTATGACTTTGTGGGACTCAAGCCAATACTTAGGCTTGTCATAGACTTGCTCCAACACTCCATATGCTATGTCAATTCTGGTCAAGGTAGCATAGTTCAAACTACCTACCATGCTTTGATATCCTGTAATGTCTTGTAATTCATCTCCTTCATGAGCACTTAGCTTTAAGTTGACCTCCATTGGAGTAGTAGATACTTTAGCATCCTGCAAACCAAACTTCTTGACCATATCCTGTACATACTTCTTTTGAGTGATATATATACCTAAGTTGGTGTAGACTAACTCAAGACCTAAGAAGTACTTCAATAATCCAAGATCATTGATCTTGAATTCTTTCATCATCTGTCCTTTGATGTGTCTAATACCATTGACATCATTGCCTGTAATGATGATGTCATCAACATAAACACACAAGTAGATTACTTCTGTATTACTCCTCTTTATGAATAGAGAAGTATCAGCTTTACTCATCACAAATCCTTGATCTTGGAGATAGGTTGTCAACCTGTAATTCCATGCTCTAGGTGCCTGCTTCAAACCATATAGAGCCTTCTTCAATTTACAAACATAGTTTACCTTCTTGGGATCTTCATAGCCAGGTGGTTGTGACATGTAGACTTCTTCAGATATCCACCCATTCAAGAAAGCATTCTTGACATCTAATTGGTACATGTTCCAATTCTTGGATGCAGCTACACTCACCAATATTCTGATAGTTGGCATCTTAGCCACAGGAGAAAATGTCTCCTCATAATCAATGCCTTGGGTTTGTGCAAAACCCTTGGCTACCAACCTAGCTTTGTACCTGTTTATTGTTCCATCTGAATTTCTCTTTAGTTTGTAGATCCATCTGGATCCTATCACCTTCATAGAGTCCTTCTTGGGTACCAAGTCCCAAGTATCACTCTCCTTGAGAGCTTCCATTTCTTCATCCATAGCTTCTTTCCATTCTGGTTTGGTGATTGCTTCTTCATAGGTACCTGGTTCTTCATTTAACAAATCCTTTGCAAGATATACATAATGTTTAGTTACAAGTGATGTGTCATACCCAAATCTGATAGGCTTCTTCTTTTCTCTCTGAGATCTCCTCATTGCTTGAGTTGAGGATTCTGGTGTATCTTCTAGCTTCTTCATCTTCATCTTTCCTTTGGACTTCCAAGACTTGAACTCCTCAAGATTTATTGTATCATCATCATCTGAGCTTGATTCATCTTTCTGGATTGGTTCCTCCTTGGTGAGCTTTGGGAAATCTTCTTCCATATCATAGGGTAGACTAACCTTCCTGCATTCATTCTCATACCATGAGTCATTCTCATCAAAGATGACATCTTTGCTTACCTTGAAGCCTTTGTTTGTTGGGTTGTAGAATCTGTATCCCTTTTGGTTCAAATCATAACCAATGAAGATACATTTTTCAGCTTTAGGGTCTAGCTTTCCCCTTACCTGTGATGGAATATGCACATATGCTACACAACCAAAAATTTTGCAATGATCCAGAGAAGGTCTCTTACCATGCCAAGCTTCATATGGTGTCATGCCATCAAGTGATTTGGATGGCAACCTGTTTATGAGATAGGTGGCAGTGGATACACTCTCTGCCCAAAGATAATTTGGCAACTTCTTTTCATTAAGCATAGACCTACCTGTTTCTACAATGAGTCTATTCCTTCTTTCAGCTACCCCATTTTGTTCAGGTGAGTACCTTGTAGTAATCTCCCTTTTGATGCCTCTTTCCTGCATGAAATCTTCAAACTCATTGGAGAAGTATTCTCCTCCACCATCTGACCTTAGCCTCTTCAAGCTTCTTCCTGTTTGGTTTTCAACAAGTGCAAGATACCTCTTGAAACAATTAAACACTTCATCTTTATGCTTCATAAAGTATAAGATGGTCCATCTGCTATAATCATCAATGAAGGACACATAATACCTTGAACCTGAAATGGAAGGGTCTTTGCTAGGTCCCCAAACATCTGTGTGTACCAAGTCTAGGTAGTCTTCATGCATGAAACCTTTCCTTGAATATGGCAACCTGTGAGACTTACCAAATTGACATGCTCCACACTTATAAATCATGTGTTGCTTGGATACATTAGGTATCCCAAGCACACATTGGTCCCTGCACATTTGCTTTAGTGTTCTTTCACCTATGTGACCTAGCCTCTTGTGCCATATCTCTAACTCTGAAAGTGTTTGATCCTTGTAATTATACAAGGCAATGTTCTTGGTGTCTTCTAGCTCAAAAGTAAACAATCTACCTGATTTCTCTCCCTTGGCTATCCTTCTGAATCCATGTCTTGGGTCCTCCACATATGCTCCATGTTGTGTGAATCTGAACTGCAAACCTTTCTCCACAATCTGACCAACACTCATTAGATTCTTGGTGATGGTTGGTACATAGAGTACCCTGCTCAATAGATTCTGGTTACCATCACATGTCTTCACATTTCCAATCTTTACAACAGAGTGTTTAGTATCATCACCTGTTTGTACCTGATGTTTGCCCTTGGGTTCTTCCAAATCAGAAAGTAGTGAATACTATGGCACCACTCAATTGACTCAGTAGTTCATCTATGTGTGGCAGTGGATACTTGTTCTTAATGGTTTTCTTGTTCAATCCTCTATAGTCGATACAAAGTCTGTATGAACCATCTTTCTTTTTCTGAAACAAAACAGGTGCTCCCCAAGGTGAAACACTAGGTCTTATCAACTCCTTCTTCAATAGATCATCCAGTTGGAGCTTCAGCTCTTTCAATTCATCAATATTGAACCTATAAGGTGCTTTGGAATAAGGCTCACTTCCTGGATAAAGGTCTATAGCATGGTCAATTTTCCTAGGAGGAGGCATGCCTGGTAGATCCTCAGGAAATACATCTGCGTACTCATCTAAACGCTTTCTAACATATATTTAGGTATGTCCTCTTCTTTCTTCTTCTCCTGAAGGTCATGCACATAAACCAAATATGTCTCACAACCCTGTCGAATACCCCTAATCAACTTTATTGCAGAAATAGGAGAAAAACTTGAATTACACTTGCCTTCAAGACGATGTTCCTTCCCTTCTATTTTCAAAGTAAGGATCCCGCTTTCACAATCAATCACGACACTGTTATGAACTAACCAATCCATTCCGATGATTACATTACATAGTCCTCTGGCCAAATCTGTCATCATACGATCCCAATCGATTGGTCCTGGAATGTCCGGATGTGGCAGACGTAACTGATCTACATGGATCGCTTGTTCTACTGCGAATAGATGTAGCAAATGTGTGGGTCTGGGAATGAAAATTTCGGAATTGTATTCCCAGAATCCCGTAGAGAACATTTCCTCAAATGTCAGCTTGAAGCATGCGGGCAAGTACTTTATTCGTGCATGCCAAGCAAAGATGATATTGACCGAGGGGGTTTGGCTCATGTCGTAGACTAAATCCTTGTTGCCTTGAGAGAATCCAGGGGCAGAGATGTATGGAGCTTGGGCATTCCGAAAGGTTTTGAAGACAATGGTCATGAGCTCGAATATCTTCATACACATTTTCGCTGCTATGTCGGGTACATTATTTAGACGTGTAGACCAATGCCGAATTGTTGATATCATGTAGGCTACGGTTGGGGTCCCTCGAGGTGGAGCAAAATATGGGTAGTTAACCCAAGCCGAGCATTCTTTATTGTTGCGTACCTTGATTGCAAATGCTTGCCAAGATCTGCGACGTACCACTGGACAATAGCATGGATTATACTTGATATATAGTGGCATAGTTGCCCAGGTACTCATCATCTCTGGGTAATCGGTGAGTAGACGTGCACGCCAATTAGGTTGGAAGATCGAGCCAGCACGTGCATCTGTCGGTAAATCCCCTATCTCAAATTGAGTGGCAAATGTGGGCTCCTTCCCTGTATGTCTTTTGACTTCTGCATTATAATCATGTAGTAAGACAAAATAAGGCATGTATTGTGACTCTGATGTTCTGATTAACCGTTGATGGGATAAATTTTGAAAGCAGGAAGACCGAAGGACAGTTTCTTCCAGATTTGTGAGAGATTGCATTTGCACGGCCACACGATCATCATGTGTCTTACCCACTTTCTCGACCCTTTTGACCCAATCTGGAACTTGAATTTCTAACGTGTCTTGTCCTTCTTCCGTAGTTCGACCACCAGGCATCGGCATAGGCTCGTATGGCTCTTCATAGCTGTCATCGACGGGGATTTCCACTACTGTTTCAGGTTCTGGTTCTTCAATGGGCGAGGGTGGCCGTTCATATGGTAAGAGGCGTGCTTTGAGTTCTGCCACCTGTTTCCGGAGGGTCTCCATTTCTTCTGTAGAGTGTTGCAAGATTACCGGCTCCTGTTGAGCTGTGGGGACACTGGCTATCTGTTTCTTGAGATCTGCACATTCAGTCTCTAGCTTTTCATATGACTCCAAGAAATTTGCATGCTCCTCAAGTAAGATGCGAATGTCTTCCGATGGGACTGCTCTATATCTGGTAGGGCTAACGGTTGCTCCTACGGTTCCTTCCATAGCCGCTTCAAAGTTGTCTTGGTTTTGTTGTTGAAGTCGTTTGTTCTCTTCTAGTGCTGCGGCCATATGCTTCCTTAATAGCCCAATGTTGCGTCTGAGTGTAGCGTTAGAGATCATTTGCGCTTGAAGTACTGTTTCTAGTTCTTTGACTGCTTGGTCATCTACTGTTGATGTCTTTGATTCGAGTTCGGAGTGAGCCTGCTGTAGGGTGGTATGCTCAGCTAGGAGCGTCTGGTAGTCAGCTTCAAGAGTGGTGACTCTAGCTTGTAGACGTTGAGATTCTGCTTGGAGGGCCGTAGTGCGTTCTTCCAATTGATGGTACTCTTGTTGTAGTTGATGTGCACACTGAAGTAAAGTGTTGAACGTGCTATTTACATTATGAGATGCAAGGGGAAAAGTTTGAAATGCAGGGGAGGTGGGATTGGGTAGGGGGGTAGTGAATGCTGTGTGTGCCAATGATGTGAGTGGTGAGGTGGGGGGCAAGGGAGGGGAAGATGGTGGAATCGTGGGGAGAGGTGCTGTGGTTGGTGAAATGTCCATTGGGTCAGACAAGGTGGTGTGTACAGGGGCTACCATGTAGGTGGGTATGGTAGGTGAAGTGAGTGTGGTGTTCGTGTAAATTGATGTCATTGCGAACATCGGAGAAATGTGCCTCGGAAACATTGGAGAGCGGGTGAACTGCTCCACAACGGATGGGTATTGGGGTGGCGCGGTCAGGTTGAAAGAGGTGTAGGGGCCAAATGGGAAGTGAGGGTCATGGAATGGAGGTACCCGTATTGGGGGATAGGTCGGGAAACACAGGGTGCCTTCTGTGGTGTTGGGTTTCCAACTA
This sequence comes from Ceratopteris richardii, assembly GCA_020310875.1. Taxonomy (NCBI): domain Eukaryota; kingdom Viridiplantae; phylum Streptophyta; class Polypodiopsida; order Polypodiales; family Pteridaceae; genus Ceratopteris; species Ceratopteris richardii. Next base: position 99,897,518 of record CM035423.1, read on the forward strand.
CACTTGGAATTATGGGATGGCCAGTCATGGGTTCAAAGGATAGACGGGACGAAGTGTACAAGGGATTGGTGACGAAGGAGAAGAGGGTGTCTTGTGAGGTGGGTTCTCGAAATGAGAATGATTTGAATGAGGATGGGTTATAAGTGAAGGTAGAGGTGATGACTGTCATTTCTTCCAAGGTGGGAGGTGGTGGTGGGGGTGGAGAAGGTGGTGATGGAGGATGCTGGGGTGAGATGGGTGATGTCTGAACAAAGGTTTCGGCGGAGAGGTCAGTGGTGGTTGTGGGGGTGGCTGTTGTCTCAATGGGTACTTCTTGTTCTGTGACGGGTATCCTGATAGTCTTACCTGCTCGTGGTAACGTGTCCACTCTGCGTTTGTCGTACCTTACGGACTGGCGGACTGCGGTGTGGATAGCCTCCGGAACTCCTAAAGAGTCTGACACTAATTTGAGGGTGTCAATGAAGTGTTGGTCCACCCCTTCATCTGATAGCATTTCTTGCATCAAAGCTTGACCTGATACCAGAGAGAGTTGATGCCTTTCTTGTACTGCTTTGATAGTGTCGTATAGCCTTCGTAGTTGAGCTGTATATGCTGGTGCACCTACAAGTTCTGGCACTTCTTGTTGCTCCTCTTGGTGCTCTTGATCATAATCCTCCTCATCATCCTCCTGTTCTTCATCTCCATCATCCTCTGCATCCACTTCAACAGGTGTGACAGGTGCTTGGGAGGTTGTGGCCTGCGTTTGCACGTTTTCCGCTTGTTGTGCCTCTTCTGCCTCCAACTCTACATCTTGTAATAGTTGTTCGAAATCTTCATTAGTGAGTTCTTCCAAAGGTGCACCACTAGGAAATTCAAGATCGGTTGGAATGGGAGGGAATATCAAGGTGGAACCATCGGTGCTGTGTCTTGGAAGTCGGAGTGTGAATGGTCGGACTCTTCGGGGTGGAGGGGTGACGTCTGGTGTTAGGGTGGCTCCACGTGGTTGAGCACATGGGACTTGGACAGTGCCTCTCATCTTCTTAGAAGGGGGTCCAGTGGATGTCCTGCCTCTAAACTGCTCAACCCGATTCCACATTAGGGCCCGTTGGATCGGAATGTCATAAGCCAAACACCTATAAATGATTCTTGTCAGAGCACAGCAACCATATAAAACCTGTTTCCGCGGCCATCGTTTGTGAGCCAGGTGTATCTGATCAATTATCCAGTGGGGTAAGTTGATGGTGAGGCTCTGTGTCTCTGCTAGATACAAGCTAAACCAAATCTTTTTGGGCGGCATGGTGAATCTATCTTGTGCCGGGAAAGCAAAGTGTTGCATGCACATGCGAAGGTGTATTGCAATATTAGGCGTCATGGACACCATGTCCTTGAGCTTGGTGAGACTTCGATTCTTCATGTAATCTGGTACTAGGGTTTCCTTCTCTGTAGGAATATGCATTCCTCGCATATCTAGAGCCTCTCTCACCAAGTTGTTTGATAGCCTGAACCTCTTGAGCTCATTCCCCTTTGTCAGAGATGGAATCACAAATGAGCTTGCGCCTTTTGGGTTCTGGTTTGGAGTCAAGGTGTTGATGAGATAGTAGCATCGCATGAAGTCAGGTTTTGGGAGTCGTGCACTGAAATAGGCACTCAATCCTGCCTTTTCCCATATCGGACGTAGACCTTCTGCATTTTGTAATTTCTCAAACTCTCTTGTAAAGAAATGGTATCTGCCTTGCTTTCCATTGAAGTCCAACTCTGATTCCCATAGGTACGTTCCTTCACCCAAGGGTCCTGCCACCTCGGTAAACCAATGGGAAGTCTTTCCCACGGGCATGGTGTGGCCACGCGGAGGGTCCGCAATAGGTATGATTTTGACGGCCTGCAATTCTTTTGGTCTTTCAATTGTCTCAGGCAAAACGGGTAAACTGTCCAAGTCCACCACTTGCGGGCTTGTTTCTGTGTGAGAGCTAGTTCCTGCTGCCTCCGCCATGTTGAAAATGTCGCAGCTGACTCTGTGAGAATATATGAATAAACGTTAACATTGCAATGGACACAAAAATGACATGGTGTCCCTTGTTACAACATTAACTTAAAGTTCGGGAGTGGTTAGGGGTTAATAAGTGCTCGGTGCTAGTGTGTGTAGTTAGGAGTTAGGTAGACCTAAGAGCTAAGCGAAATGATGTGATGTGAGAGTGAAGCGGTTAGTAGGTGGTCATGGATTTACAATCGGGGTCCGGGGGTTTGTTACAAGTCTTGGGCTGCCAAATGCAGTGGATGGGTTTTGCTCGTGGTTCCGTAGAGACTCTCGAGAGCTTTATAGGTGTGTCAGCTTGAACATGAGGCCTTTTAGGGACCCATTTACAAATGATTCTGTTCATGCTCATGGGCCTGTTGAAAACGAGTGGATGCCGGCTGTGCGAGTGAATGGGTTACGCTGTATAGGTTGTGGCTTTGGCATAGCTATTTGCGCCCGCAAGCAAGCCTTAGGCACCCAAATTTTTCTTGATTGTGGGCTAGCCTTCATCGACTTCTTGGGCACCCAAATAGATTTCACGTTAGCAGAAGAATTTCTGAAAGACTTCTTATTAGTGTCGTGTTGTTGGTTACTAATAAGAGGCTTTGCCCGTGTGATTGGCTTGAGTGCAACCGGGTGTTCGCCTTTCCGCACCCACACTTGGTTTACTTGCTGAGATATTTTGCTGCGCAGGTACTTTTGATTTCCAGCATAGGTAGTACTCTGCTTCTTCTGCCTTTGCTCCACCTTTGGTTGCTGCCTCCTTCTGGCCTTTGGAAAAGAAGGGAGTTCCGTTGCATCCCTGACTCCTTTTTTGAGAATATCATTCCTCTGCAACACATAGTTTTGGACAAGAACAGCATGGTCAACTTCATGTGCACCCCTGGAGGGACCAGGAGTCTGTGCCTTTCCTAGTTCCTTGAGTGCTCCATTATCTAACTCTACTATAATTCGACTATGATTGACCCATACCTGAAGAAGTCCACTTCTTAGGTTTAAGTTGACTGCTTGGTCATAGATCCAGTCTTGACCCAAGACCAGGGGTTCCGTGAGGTCCTCATCTTGACACACTAGTACTTTAACTGTCGTTGCCTCATCATGAATGCAGAGGGGAAGTTCCACCTCGCCCATGCAAGGGGTTTCCACGCCTCCCAATCCTATGAGATATGCTTCCAAAGGATTGACATTTAATTGCAACTCTTGACAGTAAGACAATTTAACAGCACTAGTGGCTGCACCTGAGTCAATCAAGGCTCTTACAGTCCTTGCACTCTTTCCTTGTCCTATATCTAAGGTTATGAAAGGTCGTCGATCAGTTATCCTAGGTGAGCTTGTTCCTACGACTTCACACATTGCCATATGATATCCTCGATCTGCATAGTCATTTGTTCTAGGTTGGTCTTGGCCTTGCCTTCGTAATTTCATCCTCCGTATGTGCTCTAGGGCTTCTGCTTGAGCTTCTTCTCGAATTCTCTTTTCTTCCTCTTTGCGTTTCTTAGCGGTGTTAAGTCGGCTGAGCATTTCCTCCGTGAGGGGTTCCTGATACAACTTGACTCTGCATCCGCTAATATAGTTAGGGAGAACATCACCTTCTAATGTGGCTAATTGCACAGCTCCACTTGTGGAGATCCTATTAATGATCATGGGTCCGTAGCCTCTCTTTTCTAGCTTCCTTGCGTGTTGTTTCAGTGTATAGACTAAAACTAGATCTCCTGCTTTCAAGCCCTTATCCTTCACATGGGCATCAAAGTATGCCTTCTGCCTCTTCTTAGCTGCATAAATTCCTGCAGCTGCTCTCAGTCTTGTTTCTCCTAATCGATCAAGGTCAAAGATCCTAGAGGAGAGCTCATGACCTGTCCATTCGTGCTCTTGTGCTACTCTCAATGTAGGAATCAAGAAGTCCAAGGGTAGCACAGCGTTTTGGCCAAATACCATTTGAAAGGGGGTGGCTTGGAGTACCGTTTTGTAGGCAACTCGATATGCCCAAACAGCATGGTGTAGCTGTTTGTCCCAATCAGAGCGTTTAGTGTTCACTAATTTCGTCAGTACATTGCATAAAATCTTATTAGTGCTCTCAGCTTGTCCATTAGCTTGAGGGTGATAGGGGGCAGACTTCTTGTGTATTACCAAGAATTCTTGGAGTAGATTTTCAATCACTTCGTTCAAGAAATGAGTGCCTCTATCACTTACAAGCTCTATAGGTAGCCCATATCTTGTGAACACATTCTCAAACAAGAATTCAGCAGTTGTCTGAGCGTCATTCTTCGTCGTAGCTTTTACCTCTACCCACTTAGTTAGATAGCCTGTTGCAACAATGATGTACTCCGCATGAGAACCCTTAGCTGGGGGATTAATAGGACCTACGAAGTCTATTCCCCACTTAGAGAACGCACGTCCACCCATCATAGGTTGCAATGGCATCTCATCTTTGCGTATAGGATACTGAGTCCTCTGACAAACATCACACCGTTTCACATAGGTATGTGCATCCATGTGAAGGGTAGGCCACCAGAAGCCCGCAAATAGTATTGCCTTGATCATCTGATCCGGTCCAAAGTGTCCTCCTGCTACGCCTTGGTGAGCAGTTTCCAAGATTTTAAGATATTCACTTTCATGGACACATAGCCTCAGGTAACCATCTTTACCGCGTTTGTATAGATTATCACCAATGAGTGAGTAATCCAGGGCTTCTTGTTCTAAACTCCTTTTCCTAGCCAGAGTCATGTCTGGAGGGAATGTGTTTGTCCTCAGGAAGGATACTAGAGGTTCGCTCCAATCTGGCACTATGGATACTTGATAAAGAGTAGCGTGTTCCATAGGTGGTTTAGTGCAGCAGATTGGGCATTCCTTGCACAACTTTTGGACATCAGCTTCCATAGTTGGCCAATGTACTCCGAGTCTCTTTAGGGTCTGTAAAGTTCGTTGCTTTGAATGGTGTTGCTCTAGTGCACCTACATGTGCTAATTGCAACCATTTAGAGTACTCATCCTCTTCTACGCAACAAGCCAAGATCCCTTGATCTGTGTGCTTGTACATACTTCCTGCCATGATGTGGTACTTTTGGGCTTTTACAACCTCTCTATTCCGTGTGTTTACCACTGGATGATTAGGCCCGTATGTCAATACTGGTACCAATGGCTTAGCCCACTGCGGTACAACTTCCAAATTAAACAAGTAAGCATCAGGAAGGTCGTCTGACACTCCTTGTGGGGCTTCTCCCGATGTGAGCCTAGAAAGGTGAGTACTCATCCTCTTCTACGCAACAAGCCAAGATCCCTTGATCTGTGTGCTTGTACATACTTCCTGCCATGATGTGGTACTTTTGGGCTTTTACAACCTCTCTATTCCGTGTGTTTACCACTGGATGATTAGGCCCGTATGTCAATACTGGTACCAATGGCTTAGCCCACTGCGGTACAACTTCCAAATTAAACAAGTAAGCATCAGGAAGGTCGTCTGACACTCCTTGTGGGGCTTCTCCCGATGTGAGCCTAGAAAGGTGATCAGCTCTCAAATGAGTCCTCCCTTTTCTTACCACAACCTCAAAATCATATTCCATTAGCAAGAGAAACCATCTCACTAATCTTCCTGTATTGCATGGCTTGTTTACGAGGTATAGCAATGCTTGATGATCAGTAAAAAATTTAAACTTATTTGCAAGCAAATAGTGTCTAAATTTCTTAATTGCATATACCATGCCTAATCCTTCTCGCTTTGTAGTGGTGTAATTCCGTTCAGCCGCATTCAATTGTCTACTGGCATAGGCAATTGGAAGATCCATATTACCTTCACCAATAGGTTGTGCAAGCACACATCCAATGGCATAATTGGATGCATCCACGTGAACATGGAATGGCTTATTCCAATCTGGTGTGGTCAAGATTGGTGCTGAACATAATCTTCGTTTAAGCTCTTGGAAGGAATTCTCACATTCATCCGTCCACTCAAAGTTAGTCAGAAGTCCGTACATGGGCTTTGCAATGACAGCATACATGTGTATAAATCGTCGGTAATACCCACAATGCCCCATGAAAGCTTGTACTTCCTTGACATTTTTTGGCCTAGGTAGCTCTGCTATAGCTCTCACTTTCTCTTCATCAGTGGATATGCCATTCTTTGACACTATGTGTCCTAGAATCTTGCCTTGCCTGACCATGAAAACACATTTTTCTGGGTTCAAGCAGACTTGATATTCTCTACACTTGTCAAAGATTTGTCTAAGTTCAAGGATATGGGTTTGTCTAATGTTGGAATGAGCACAAAGATCATCAACATAGACCTCTAAATTCTTCCTCAGGAACTCTTTAAATACATGGCACATTAGTCTCTGGAAGGTAGCTGGTGCGTTGGTAAGCCCAAATGGCATTACTCTAAAGGCAAAAATGCCCCATTCTGTGGCAAAGGCCGTCTTATGTTGATCCTCTGGAGCTATGGCTACTTGATTGTAGCCCGAAAATCCATCAAGGAAGCTGTACACTTCCTTGCCTGCTACTCTTTCTAAGAGATGTTCTGTGATGGGAAGCGGATAGTTATCTCGAATCGTGGCTGCATTAACCTTTTTCAAGTTAATGCACACACGCAGCTTGCCATTCTTCTTGGGCACCACTACGATGGGGGATACCCACTCAGTGTGCTCAATTTCATAGATAAATCCAGCTTCAACCAGTCTATATATCTCTTCTTTGATCTTAGCAACGTAATTATCGTTATATGTGTAGGGCTTTTGCTTAGAGGGTTTAGCATCTGAAGTCATGGGGATGGTGTGTGAGCATATGTCAGGGTCAACACCTTTCAAATCCTTGTAACTCCAAGCGAATACATCTCTGTATTCTCTTAGCAAGGCAATTAACGCATGCTCTTCTTCCTCTGTTAGGTCATGACCTATGTACGTACATCTCTCCTCTCCTTCTTCTAGGGCCACTACGATTTTCTTGGTAGTTTCTTTGTTATCATAGGCCTCTCCTGATTGTGCCTCTCGTTTAGGCATTCTTATCATGACTCTTCTGTCGTCTATCTCGTACTTCTTGAAATTTTCTGGGACCTCAAACAAAGATTCTTCCTCTTCTGGTGAGACTTCTCTCTTCTTTCGTTTCTTTCCTTCTTCCTTCGGAGTCACGTGTGTTGTTAATCTTACATCATTTGTAATCTCTCCATGCCTCTGGGGTTGAAATTCTATTTCATGGAAGTATTCTTCATCTGATGCAAATGGTGGGTCCATAATGATAGACTCGAGATCGGAGTCACTTGCATCCTCAAATGCATCAGGGCTAGGTTCGCATTCTTCTAGAACTGCCTCTCCCATGATTGGCTCTATAGAGAAGACTGAAATGTTGTAGCCATCCTCATCACAGTGAGGGGTCCATTGTTCTTCATTGATGGCTACGTCCATGGTTGCCAAAATTTCTGCCCAGCCATGGGGTTCAAATTCCTCGTCAGGGAAGACTACAGGTGCATAGGCTGGGTCTTGAATGGGTCTATGAGTTTCGTTTGCACCTGTTTCTCTGGCATTTTCTCTCTTCTCTTCCTCTACTGCTACTTTGCACATCCATAAGTGAGTGTCTTCATGCATCCATGGGGATCCTGACCCTATGGAATGCACAGATTCCGTATCGTCTTTGGCTCTATGGATGGGATTCCACTGGATAGGAGGTACATCTCTATGAGAGTAATCTTTGAGATTTACTTTGGTCGTAACACCTAAGTGTTGCAGGTACAAGGAATTAGTTCCCCAATCCTGTACCACTTGCAACTGTCGCATGAAGGGTCTTCCCAAAATCATCTCATAGGCATGATTTTTGCTGAAGTCACATATAGCAAATGTATGCTCAAACTCGACACCACAACTGGTGAGAGTTATGCCTTCTAGCAATCCCAAGGGTCTTTCAATATGACCATCGGCCATCTGCAATTTCATTCTCATTGGCCTGAGTGCTGACTTGCCCCAACGCTTCCAAAGGGAAGTAGTGGCAATTGCAACTCCTGCACCTGAGTCCAAAATTGCCTTGGTGGTGTACTCCTAGTAGGTGATGGGAAGATATGTGTTCCCTTCTTCACCTTCACACATATCTCCTATTTTATCCAAGGGAATTTCTGGCACTGTCCTATGGGATCCTACCTGGGAACGAGGTTTGGCTATTTCTGGTACTTGTTTGGCTACATGTTTCCATAATTCAGGTCTAACCTTGAGTAGCTCTTCTAACTTGAGATTGCACTGCACTTTAGTGTTTTTCACTACCTCTGTGTTCCTAGGTAAGACTGAGTCCCCATTTCGTACCATGACCGTGGGTGCTCTCATACAAGTAGACTTAGCTTCCCAGGGTCCTGTGAAGTGGGGTAATTCTTGTAGAGAGTTAGACTCAAAGTCTAGTCTCTCCTGAGAGTGGGTGCTCTCCTGCTCCTCATAAATGGATGGGATATCTTGTGGGAACTGATCGTGTGCATCATCCACAAGTTCAATAGGAGGAGGGACTTCACTTTCGTTATCCCATTTGTCTTCTTGAATCTCTCGTAGGAAGTCTGGTGCAAACCGATTCATAGAAGAAGAAGTGTCTGGCTCCGTAGAATTAGGCACATAAGCAACCTGGGAAGGGGGGCTTATTCTATCGTTGGCTCTCTCCTCGTTCTCATAGATGGTTGGAGCACAAGCTTCCTGGGGAGGATTACTTATTCTATTACTTTTCTGAACAGGCTCATATGCTCCCTGAGAAGGAATGTAGGCAACCTGTGGAGGTACGTAAGCTTTCGAGGGAGGCTCATCTGCCTTTTGGGGGGAAAGATAAGCTTCTTGAGGAGGCACATGGGCTTCCTGAAGAGGCTGGCTTATCCGTTCTCTTACCTTTTCCTTTCTTTGAGGGACAGGTTCCTTTTCTGATTGTGCAATTAGCCTCTCTATTCTTTCTAGCAGTCCATCAAAGTGTAACTGCGTCTTAGCTGAACTAGAAATGTTAAATAGGCGGCTGGCCTCAAACATGGTCTGAGCCAATTCCACCATTTTGGCACAAATTTTAGTTCGTTCAAGCTCTAGCTCGGCTCTAGGGTAGCATTTTTCATGATCGGTTATGGTTGGCCCTTCTTGGATTCTGGCCTGATATGCTTTAAGCATCATGTTTAGGTCTTCGGGAGTGGGATCAGCTAGGACTGATCCTACTCTAGGGGGTGGTGTGATTTGATGAGGCGGTGGGGAAGGTGGTGGTACGGATGGAGTTGGGAGTGGTGGAGGCGGGGTAATGTGAGAGGGAGTTTGAGCTGTGAGTTCAGTTATCCTCGCTTTGGTTTCTCTTATGCTTTCCTCAAGTTCACTCATCTTTTTAGCCCATTGTCTTTTCATTCTTTCTCGACTATCTTTCCACGCTCTAGTCCTTTTCTTTGTCACGCTCTCGGTTTCACTAGCCTCTGGGCCCTTTTCCTGGCTTGCCCCTTGGTTTTGCTACAATGCCTGAGCTCTAGTGACTACCTGTACTGGTGCAGTGGAAGTCACGCTCCCTGTGGAGTCTACCACTAACCCAACAACGTTGATAGGAGTGATTTTTGGCATGTTATTGGGGTTCTTTGGGCAATCTCATAAGAGATGCTCTTTTCCACAGTCTTGGCAAAAGCCTTGGATCGTCACTGACTGGGGTTGTGTAGGTGGAGGCAAGGGACAATCACGAATGAGGTGATCTCCTTGGCACCTGTAGCACGGTCCTCTTGGGAATGGAGGTCTTACTTGCCTAGGTTGAGGCCTAGGGTTGGGGTTTGCATACATGATGTTTGTGTAATCTGACTCCCAACTCGGTTCACTCGGTTCTTCACTATAGTAGGACTCACCATGTTCAGGAGATTGCATGTAGTAAGCCTGGGGACTATCAACATGTGTAGAATCAAAGCTATGGTCACTAGGATCACTTTCAGAAAGTAGTGGTGTTACAGGGACTATAGCTCTATTCAGGTTTTCTTCTGCAACAGCATACTTTACCGGAATCACATTAGCAGGAGCTGGGGGTTGTTGTGCTAACACAGGCTGAGGCCTCTGTTGGTTTTGATATTGTGGTTGATAATTTTGTTGTGGCCTGCCATATGGCTGTGGAGGGTACTGGTTCTGGTATCTTCCCTGCGGTGGATAGGGTTGAGGGTAAGTTTGCCTAACTGCCTGCTTGTTGTATGGGCAATCTTGTGCGGTGTGATTGGTGTATCTCCGTTCTATGGTGCAGTACTGGCTACTAGGATTTACTTGGGGCTGAGCCATAATGGGACATACATTTTCCATGTGGTCGCCACCACATGTATAGCACCTCTTCGCTGGGGTAAACCTCGGAATTTGTTTGCTAGAGACACCTAGTTTTTGGGCCACTTTCTCTGCGAGTTCCTCAATTGATGTGGATTGCGTGGCAGAGTGACTCGAAGCACTATCTGAATCTTTGTAGATTTTGGAAAGCTCTAGTTCTTCCCCTAGGTTATCTTCAATGTCAATGCACATGCGTACACACTCCTCTATAGTCCTAGGGTCCTTCAGATACACATAGGATCTCAATTTCGTACTCAGCAATCCATCAAGGAATAAGGCTACTTGTTTTGCAGGTGTGGGTAGCTCCGAAACAGGGCACCTTTCAAGATATTGTCTAAATCTTCTTCCTGCCAATCTGACAGTCTCTTGGGGAGTCTGTTTGAAGCTGTGAATCAATGATGAGGTATTGTGTCTTATGCCACTCTTAGAGAACTCTACAATGAAAGCCTCTAGGAGTTGGTCTATGCTCCTGAACTAGCGCTCATCCAATGGCTGAAACCATGTAAGTGCTGTGTTCCTAAGGGTTAGACCGAAGGCATTGTACTGCGTGAATAGATCCTCCACTTGTTCAGCTCTCAAGACTTGCTTGAACTCCGCCACATGATCATAGGGATCTCCTGTGCCATCAAAGTAATTCTTCATGGACTTAACCAGCTGGGTCGGTCTCAAAGTTCTTGTGTGCTCTCTAGGTCTCGGCAGAGGGAATCCATCCACATTTCTTTGGTTCCTGTGAGCTCTAAGCATCTCAGGTTCTACCCTATTCGTCTCCGTCCTCGTTCTTTCTCTGCCCACTGGGTTGGCAAAGCTTACTTCTGGTCTATCTCTACTTCTGTCTCTTTGCATTCCATGAGCTTGGGATGTTCCAGCCCCAGGGTGACCATAGGATACATTTGATCTTGGTTGGGGGAAAATGAATTCACCCTTCCAAGTGTAAGCATGCCTATCATTTTCTGTCACCACAAAGATCCTTTCCGAGGTGTGATCTAAGTAGGTCACTCTACCTGGGCTATCCGGATCCTTAAACTCATAGATCATGATAGTTCCTATATCAGTTGGCTGATTAGATTTATACCTCCAAAAGGCTTCGTCAGTTTCTCGATTCAGGAGTAGCTCTATGCTCTTGTTGTCTTGGGGAACCCATTCCGGTGTGATAATCCTAGTGAGAACTGATTTACCTCGAGGAGTTCTAGGTTCCGCACCCATGTTCCCTTGTTCCAAGTCACCTAAATCCGCCTCTGAGATTACATTCCCAAATTCATCTGTCCTGTCTGGGTGACTGATGACTACATATATGGTTCCTTCTTTGTCCAGGTATGCACCATTTTCAAACTTGACTGCTGGGTGCTCTAGTCCTATGGATTGATCAGGATTCTTCATCTGTACCACAGATCTTCCTAGGCCGTCCTCATAGATGCTAGCACCTAATCGGTTGGTCCTAAGGTATTCCAGCTGTGTTTTGTAAGGGCCTTCTACCCTGTACAAGTAAGGCACTCCTGAACTTCCCGTAGGTCTGTCCATGCCTTGAGACATCTCTGACTCACTGGTCTCAGAGCTAGGGTAGTACGAGTGGTGGCTCAACTGCTGGGCCCAAGACCTAGCAGTGTGGTTAACACTAGCCTCTGAAGACCTGAGGCTTTGTCTCTCCCTTACAAGATGTCGTCCTGATCTAAGGTTCATATGCCTATCTAAGTAGCCCAATTCTTTGCCCAGAGTACAACCTCGTTGCTGGTTACTTTATATTAGTCACTTGATTCTTTTTAGTTATTTCTCGTGTTTAAGGTCTTGTCTGATATTACGTCGTCAGGAATACTTGAATGTTCTTCGTGCTTTCAGGTTGATCGTTCCACGTTAGGTTCTTTTCCTTTATGTTATCGACAGTACAGAGATTAGGTTTTTAGCTTGAACTTGAGGTTTTAGGTGGTCTTCAACTTGATACCTGCTTATCGTCGCTCTGACTTACTCCTACCTCCCGTCGTTCTTAGCCTAAGCTAGGAATTGATAAAGGGAGTTGAGAATTTCCAACCTTTTGTTTCCTTCTTGGTTGCCTTGACTGCCCAGGAAGTGTGTTCCCAAGCTTGCACTTACACTTGCTTAGAACGCCTTTTGATGCTCTCAAAGGATCTGTAAAAGTTCCAAAGTTAGCTTAAAGATTTAAATTCCAAAGACAGAGCGAAGTATTTTCATTCCTGTAGCACAAACACAAACTTGCATAGTGATTTTTAAGAAAACAATTCTAAAGACCCCTGACTTTGACCCCCCTGGGTATGGTCAACTTCAAAATACCCTATCTGAAAATCAACGCATTATCTTCATAAAAAACAGTTGAGGGCATGTAGTATATGCCACAAGCTTTCCAACAAGCCCTAGAGCTCAAAAAATGTATTTCGTATGAAAAAGTTGTGACCGTTCAGGGTTCTAGGGTTAAGACAGGGTTCAAACAGGATCACTGTGCAACAGGTTTTCTCCAAGTGGTTTTCCTAAGGCTTCCTACTGTGCTCTAGAGTAAAATGTTTATGCCCAAAATTAGCCCAACTCTTCAATTAACAATCCCTAAAAATTTGGCTAAAATTGGCTGTCAATCGCGATGGACAGAGGGTTCAGTCAATCGCGATGGACACTCAATCAATCACGATGGACAGGGGTTCAGTCAATCGCGATGGACACTCAATCAATCGCGATGGACAGAGGTTCAGTCGGTCGCGATGGACAGAGGGTTCAGTCAATCGCGATGGACACTCAATCAATCGCGATGGACAGAGCTTCAGTCGGTCGCGATGGACAGGGGTTCAGTCAATCGCGATGGACACTCAATCAATCGCGATGGACAGAGGTTCAGTCGGTCGCGATGGACAGAGGGTTCAGTCAATCGCGATGGACACTCAATCAATCATGATGGACAGAGGTTCAGTCAATCGCGATGGACACTCAATCAATCACGATGGACAGAGGTTCAGTCGGTCGCGATGGACAGGCAGTCAATCGCGATGGACTGAAATTTTGCAAGATTTTCAAAAATTTTGATGGAAAGGTGATGTGCAGGGTCTCTAGTCCACTGTGCTGCACTCAGATTTACCAAAAGGTGAGAATTTCTGTCAATCGCGATCGATAGGAGTCGGCGACTGTGAGACAGTTTCGACGAGTTTTGTACCTGCACAGGAAGCTGGGGATGGTGAATCAGCAAGGTCCTGCAAAAAGCTCAAGAAACATGCAAGAAAACACACATGCAATATCGCTCTCTCGCTCTCTCTCACAAGTGAAATGAGGGAAATGAGGTGGAGATGGGGATATAGTCAAAAAACTGAAATTTTCGCGATGATGAAAATGGAGGTGGAAGATGGTGATGAGGAAGATGGTGATGATGATGGTGAAGAAAAAACAAGAAAATAGATGAAAGTGAAGAAAATACCTACAACTCCAACGCGTCAACTATACGTCTTACCATCACACGCTCGTCCTCAAAGCTCGATCCTCGGCAACGGCGCCAAAATTTGATGTAGCTCAGTGATGAGTAGCACATCCTTTAATGTCAATCCGGGAAGACGTGAGGATGGTGTGAAGACCTCGAGCAAGTGGCGGCACAGGTGCGTGAGTGGGAAGCACACTAGCATGCACACACATACACACACACGTGCACACACAGCAAGACAAAGAGTGAGAATCAATGGAGTTCTTAGATTACTTTCAAAATGCTCTTACAAGTTTGTTTCAATTACAATCTAACCTCAAAAATGAGCTCTCTAGCTCTTTTTATAGTTTTTGACTAGGTTTTGGCCCTGTCCAGACCTAGTGTCCGGCCTAGTTAAAAATTAGGTTCCAGGGCCAATTTGAGGGCTTAAACGGAGTCTAAAAAATACAAAAATTGATATGTAGGTACTTCTAAGGCTCCTCAAGCTCAAGGACTCCTTGGCTTGCATAAAATGGAGCTACAAAAATATGAAATGGTATTTACAATGATTGTTAGTGATAAGAATCACTGTTAAAAGATGTTGATTTGGAAAAAATTTGAAGGGCCTATCTGCCAGATTTGCGTCGACTGCTTTGTCTACTTACTCCTTCACCTTGTTCTGCCTCTCTCCGCTGGCTTCCTTGTCTAGTCGGTCCTTGGGTGCCCATACTGCTCTCAACATATACCTATCATCCTCATACTGCTTGAAAGAGTAGAATTCCATTTCTTTTTCCATCCGATAATGTGGAGAACAATAACGATTCTTTACTTGCTCTCGAAACTCTTTCTAGAGGATCAGACCTTCACGTGTTCTTGTCTGTATGTATGATTTCCACCACAGTTTTGCGACTCCTCGTAGATGCAGAATTTCCACCTTTGCGTTTGATTCCTCGCTAAATACGCACAGGTCAAAGAAATCTTCAAGTTCCTCAATCTATGCTTTAAGATCCTCTGTGGTTTTCTTCTCACCATTGTATTCATTTAATTTTGCTCTTTTAAACACTTGCTTAAGTGCATATTCACCTCCATCATCGTTCTCTTCGGGTTCACATTGCCGTCTAGCTCTACGTGCATTCGATGTGCCCGCACCATTACCACCTTCATCATTGAGGTCCGTGGAAGCATTTGCAGTACCCTCTTTTTGTTTGTTGGATCTTTCTTTATGTAATTCTGCATTCAATCTACGGATAAGCTCCTCTTGTTCTTCTATCTTCTTCTTCAAAGCCTGCATCTTGTCTCGGAATCCAACTCTGCTCTAATACCACTTGTAACAAGTCTCCTAATCTTGAATCACAATCCCACACAGAATAATAGGCCTCGACACCACGAGATATAATTAAGAAGGAAAATAGAGTATACGCAGAACAAGAAGAGAGAGAATTTTATTCTATGTGCAGATTTAAAAAAGTACTGATCTGCGTTACAAAATCTATCAGATAGCTTCAATGTGAAGCCTCATCCACCCGACCATCCCCGAGCTCATCTCAATCCCAATCACAATCTCAATCCCAATCTCAATCACAATCACAATCTCAATCTCAATCTCAATCTCAATTGCAATTCGAGAAGCCAAAAAACAATCGTAATGATTGTACGACCATCCTCCTTTTCTATCTCTGGGTCTTCGTCTTTTTGGATCTCCACCTTTTGCCAGCGCACGGCCAATCACGCCTTCCTAGACCCGCACTTTTAGAATCTGCATGCTCCAAGATAGCGTCTTTTCGCATGTCTCATGCAAGACTTCCAGACCACCCATGCATCTACTTTTCATGTCCACCATCAAGAATGGTACCTGCAAAAATAGAGGTGGTCCCTCCAATGCATTGACACACACACACACATCAATCACTCAAAAATAACCTATATATCCATGTGCGTTTTCTAAATCCGCGAACATGAATAAGATGAATAAATGAAGGCTTTTCTTTTTGTTTTTTTAAGTGTTGGAAAATGACACTTTTTCGAGCCCTATAACTCAAAAATGGTGAGGAATCAGATGAACTTGTGAGAGACAAAAATATTTAGTTCTTAAATCTGTACAATACTGTTAGAGACGCCTGAGGTCCAAATCTGCTTCCAGATATCACTTTTGGGCCCTGCAAAATCGAAAATTCTAGAGAGAGATGAAAAACATGAAAAATCTCTTCATTAACCTATCTTCATGGAACCAAATGAGACATAAAACATAGGAAATACAAAAAATTCAATCAGGTAAAATTTTCCTACTAACAGTACTCTACCTTTCTCTCATACAACACTTTTTCAGATTCCTTCATCTTCATGCTCGAAATTAACATACAAATTTCATGCGACAACTTTCTAGAGAGAGAATGTAAAAACTTATTGCTACAAAATTTTGCAGACATGATCAGAATATCCTAAACATAAAATTTCATTATTACCTACACATCTTTTTTTTTTCCGGGTGGAAAGTGAATGTGGCATCTTACGATTCTCCCCCTGTTTTAAGAACTCTGTCCTCAGAGTTGGAAAGAAGGATAATGTTCCATAAACTCATCTAAACCAACCCATGTTGAATCTTCAATAGGGTATGCAAACCACTTTACTAAAATTTCCACTATTTCACGATTCCTAAGATGTCTAATTCTCCTATCCATTATAACTTCTAGTTCAAGCAGTTATAACCATACATTGCTTCAAAAGGTGTCATCTTAATAGAGGAATGCCATGCACTATTATATGCATACTCAACCAAAGGCAAATATTCAGTCCAATTGTTTTTCTTGTCATTCACATACATGCGTAACATATCCTCAAGCACCTTGTTAACCCTCTCGGTCTCACCATCGGTTTGAGGATGAAATGCAGTACTCATGCATAATTCTGTTCCTATGGATTGAAATGTTGCTTTCCAAAAATTAGATGTGAACCTTGCATCCCTATCAGAAATTATACTTTTTGGTATACCATGTAACCTAAAGATAATTTCCTTTATGAAAAGTTTAGCAACATGCAAAGCTGTATCAGTTTTCCTCATGGGAAGAAAATGTGCCATCTTTGTAAGACGGTCCACAACAACAAAGATGGTATCATGCCCACTTCTGGTCACAGGCAACTTTGTTATGAAATCCATAGAGATAGATTCCCATTTTTGATCAGGCACATCTAATGGTTGTAACATGCCAAGACTCCTTATAAATTCGGCCTTAACCTGTTGACATTTCATACATTCTTCCACATATCTCTTAATATCATATTTCATACGTGGCCAGTAATACGAAGCTTTCACTTTTGCATGAGTCATGCAGGATCTTTTCTTTCAAAACAGATTCTGAAGAAATACATAAAGGAGAATTACAATACAAATCATTATTTCTCAAATGAGATTTTCCCTCAAACATAGAACCTGGATTCATACCTAAAAATTTCAAGATTGCTGCATAAAATAAATCTTCTTTTAATTCTTTTCCAATATCAAAATGAGAGGATAAAATAGAAATTGAACTGCATAAGGGTTTACGACTCAAAGCATCGGCCACCTTGTTTTCTTTTCTTGCTAAGTATTTAATATCAAAATCATATTCACTTAGCAATTGGATCCATCATTTTTGTCTATTGTTAAGTAAAGGTTGAGTAAATATGTATTCAAGGCTCTGATGATCTGTTCTCAATTCAAACTTTACTCCAAGCAATAAGTGTCTCCAATGTTTAAGTGCATGAACAACTGCAAGCATTTCTAAGTCATGTGTTGTATAGTTTAATTCGTGTTTCCTTAATTTCCTTGACTCATAAGCCACTACCCTCCCTTCTTGTGAAAGTACGCATCTGATTTGGCTTCCACTAGCATCACATGCAACAATAAAAGGCTTCCCTAACTCAGTTATCTTTAGCACACAATTTTTGATATTTTTTTGTTTTAATTCGTCAAACGCATTTTGACACTCATCGTTCCATGTGAACTCTCTATTTTTCTTTGTCAATTCTGTAAGAGGATTTGCAACTCAAGAAAACTCCCTAATGTGTGCCCTCTCATATTGTGCCAAACCAAGGAAGCTTCTCACATCTCTCACACATTTGGGTGTAGGCCAGCCAACTATGCTTTTAACTTTCTCAGGACCTATATGAATCCCTTCCTTAGAAACAACTCTCCCCAAATAAGTCACTTCCCCTTTTGCAAAAAAACCATTTACTCATCTTACCATATAGTTAATGCTCTCTTAGTTTTTGTAAAGTCTTCCTGAGATGCAATGCATGTTCATCATCATCCTTAGAATACACAAAAATATCGTCAAGAAAAACTAATATAAATTCATCGAGATATTCATGAAACACATTATTCATCAAACAAATAAGTGTTGCAGGAGCATTTGTCAATCCAAAAGGCAAAACCGTGAACTCTTAATGACCATATCGTGTCCTAGAAGCGGTTTTGGGTATGTCCTCAGACTTTAATCTAATTTGATGATATCCTGATCTTAAGTCAATTTTAGTGAATACTGTGGCACCACTCAATTGACACAGTAGTTCATCTATGTGTGGCAGTGGATACTTGTTCTAAATGGTTTTCTTGTTCAATCCCCTATAGTCGATACAAAGCCTATATGAACCATCTTTCTTTTTCTGAAACAAAACAGGTGCTCCCCAAGGTGAAACACTAGGTCTTATCAACTCCTTCTTCAATAGATCATCCAGTGGGAGCTTCAACTCTTTCAATTCATCAATATTGAACCTATAAGGTGCTCTGGAATAAGGCTCACTTCCTGGATAAAGGTCTATAGCATGGTCAATTTTCCTAGGAGGAGGCATGCCTGGTAGATCCTCAGGAAATACATCTACGCACTCATCTAAACGTTTTCTAACATATTCAGGTATGTCCTCTTCTTTCTTCTTCTCCTAAAGGTCATGCACATAAACCAAATATGTCTCACAACCCTGTCGAATACCCCTAATCAACTTTATTGCAGAAATAGGAGAAAAACTTGAATTACACTTGCCTTCAAGATGATGTTCCTTCCCTTCTATTTTCAAACTAAGGATCCCGCTTTCACAATCGATCACGACACTGTTATGAACTAACCAGCCCATTCCGATGATTACATCACATTCTCTGATTTCAATTACATGGAAGGTACCCAAAAACTTATGTTCTCCTAACATAAAATCAAGCTTCTTAATACAGCCTCGAGTATAGTGTATCCTACCATTAGCCATCTGTACAGGTCTTTTAGTGTGCATCTCAATATGCAACCCTAAAGCTTCTGCCATCTTAAGTGAAAGGAAACAATTTGTACTACTCGAATCAATCAAGAAACTAACCTTAGGTGAGGATATGTTCCCCATAATCCTAATCACCGATGCCCTTGAATGAGAAGAAGTTTTCATGCATTGAAGTCTAGGGCTAGGACACTTACCTTGATCATCTGCTTCCTCAATTGTCATGTTTTCTTCTTGTAGATGAGCTATCTTCGCTTGCATAGAACGGTTGATGGCCTTGTTTGGACATTCAAAAGTGCGGTTTCCTTGTTCTCCACATCGAAAACAAAGTCCCAGTTTTTCAGCCCGCTCCAAGAAATCAGAATCACGTTGCTAGTGCACAACTTCTTGCTTCTTCAGTGTATCCGTTTGTTTCGGCTTAGTTTTTCCTCCTTGACCATTAATAGAGTTAGTCAATCTTTGTCCATTCTGATTTATTGAAATAGGTCTTGGGGGTCGATGTCCTATTGAGATAAACCTTGATTTGGATGCCTTTTTTGTGGTAGACTTCTCCATCTTCTCAAAGTTCTCTGCTTTTGCAACCGCATCAAGAGAATCTACACATCGGGACCCCTTTACTTGATAGCGAAGCTCTTCCCGCAAACCCTCAATAAACTTGCTTTTTAGGGCATCTCTAGAAACTTCTAGTGCATACTTATGTAAACGCAAAAATTTCTCCTTATATTCTTCAACAGACAAGGTATACCTATCATCCTCATAGTGCTTGAAAGAGTAGAATTCCTTTTTCTTTTCCATCCGATAATGTGGAGAAAAATAATGATTCTCTGCTTGCTCTCGAAACTCTTTCCAGAGGATCGGACCTTCACGTGTTCTTGTCTGTATGTATCATTTCCACAACAGTTTTGCGACTCCTCGTAGATGCAGAACTGCCACCTTTGCTTTTGATTCCTCGCTAAATATGCGCAGGTCAAAGAAATCTTCAAGTTCCTCAATCCATGCTTCTAGATCCTCTCCGGTTTCTTCTCACCATCAAATTCATTTAATTTCACTCTTTTAAACACTTGCTTAAGTGCAGATTCACCTGCATCATCGTTCTCTTGGGGTTCACGTTGCCATCTAGCTCTACATGCATTCGATGTGCCCGCACCATTACCACCTTCATCATTGAGGTCCGTGGAAGCATTTGCAGTACCCTCTTTTTGTTTGTCGGATCTTTCTTTATGTAATTCTGCATTCAATCTATGGATAAGCTCCTCTTGTTCTTCTATCTTCTTCTTCAAAGCCTGCATCTTGTCTCGGAATCCAACTCTGCTCTGATACCACTTGTAACAAGTCTCCTAATCTTGAATCACAATCCCACACAGAATAATAGGCCTCGACACCACGAGATATAATTAAGAAGGAAAACAGAGTATACACAGAACAAGAAGAGAGACAATTTTATTATCTGTGCAGATTTACAATTAGTACTGATCTGCGTTACAAAATCTATCAGATAGCTTCAATGTGAAGCCTCATCCACCCGACCACCACCGAGCTCATCTCAATCCCAATCACAATCTCAATCACAATCTCAATCACAATCACAATCTCAATCTCAATCTCAATCTCAATCTCAATCTCAATCTCAATCTTAATTGCAATTCCAGAAGCCGAAAAAACGATCGTAATGACTGTACGACCATCCTCCTTTTCTATCTCTCGATCTTTGTCTTTTTGGATCTCTACCTTTCGCCAGCGCACGGCCAATCACACCTTCCTAGACCCGCACTTTTAGAATCTGCATGCTCCAAGATAGCGTCTTTTCGCATGTCTCATGCAAGACTTCCAGATCACCCATGCATCTACTTTTCATGTCCACCATCAAGAATCGTACCTGCAAAAATAGAGGTGATCCCTGCAACGCACTCACACACACACGTCAATCACCCAAAAATAACCTATATAGCCATGTGCGTTTCTAAATCCGCAAACATGAATAAGATGAATAAATGAAGGCTTCTCTTTTTTTTTTTGAGGTGTTGGAAAACGGCACTTTTCCGAGCCCTGTAACTCAAAAACGGTGAGGAATCAACTTGAATTTGTGAGAGACAAAAATATTCAATTCTTAAATTTGTACAATAGTGTTAGAGACGCCTCATGTCCAAATCTGCTTCCAGATATCACTTTTGGGCCCTGCAAAATTGAAAATTCTAGAGAGAGATGAAGAAACATGAATAATCTCTTCATTAACCTATCTTCATGGAACCAAATGAGACATAAAACATAGGAACTACAAAAAATTCAATCAAGTAAATTTTTTCTACTAACAGTACTCTACCTTTCTCTCATACAACACTTTTTCAGATTCCTTCATCTTCATGCTCGAAATTAACATACAAATTTCATGCGACAACTTTCTACAGAGAGAATGTAAAAACTTATTGCTACAAAATTTTGCAGACATGATCAGAATATCCTAAACATAAAATTTCATTATTACCTACACATCTTTTTTTTTCCGAGTGGAAAGTGAATGTCGCATCTTATGATTCTCCCCCTGTTTTAAGAACTCTGTCCTCAGAATTGGAAAGAAGGATAATGTTCCATAAACTCATCTAAACCAACCCATGTTGAATCTTCAATAGGGTATGCAAACCACTTTACTAAAATTTCCACTATTTCACGATTCCTAAGATGTCTAATTCTCCTATCCATTATAACTTCTAGTTCAAGCAATTATAACCATACATTGCTTCAAAAGGTGTCATCTTAATAGAGGAATGCCATGCACTATTATATGCATACTCAACCAAAGGCAAATATTCAGTCCAATTGTTTTTCTTGTCATTCACATACATGCGTAACATATCCTCAAGCACCTTGTTAACCCTCTCGATCTCACCATCGGTTTGAGGATGAAATGCAGTACTCATGCATAATTCTGTTCCTATGGATTGAAATGTTGCTTTCCAAAAATTAGATGTGAACCTTGCATCCCTATCAGAAATTATACTTTTTGGTATACCATGTAACCTAAAGATAATTTCTTTTATGAAAAGTTTAGCAACATGCAAAGCTGTATCAGTTTTCCTCATGGGAAGAAAATGTGCCATCTTTGTAAGACGGTCCACAACAACAAAGATGGTATCATGCCCACTTCTGGTCACAGGCAACTTTGTTATGAAATCCATAGAGATAGATTCCCATTTTTGATCAGGCACATCTAATGGTTGTAACATGCCAAGACTCCTTATAAATTCGGCCTTAACCTGTTGACATTTCATACATTCTTCCACATATCTCTTAATATCATATTTCATACGTGGCCAGTAATACGAAGCTTTCACTTTTGCATGAGTCATGCAGGATCTTTTCTTTCAAAACAGATTCTGAAGAAATACATAAAGGAGAATTACAATACAAATCATTATTTCTCAAATGAGATTTTCCCTCAAACATAGAACCTGGATTCATACCTAAAAATTTCAAGATTGCTGCATAAAATAAATCTTCTTTTAATTCTTTTCCAATATCAAAATGAGAGGATAAAATAGAAATTGAACTGCATAAGGGTTTACGACTCAAAGCATCGGCCACCTTGTTTTCTTTTCTTGCTAAGTATTTAATATCAAAATCATATTCACTTAGCAATTGGATCCATCATTTTTGTCTATTGTTAAGTAAAGGTTGAGTAAATATGTATTCAAGGCTCTGATGATCTGTTCTCAATTCAAACTTTACTCCAAGCAATAAGTGTCTCCAATGTTTAAGTGCATGAACAACTGCAAGCATTTCTAAGTCATGTGTTGTATAGTTTAATTCGTGTTTCCTTAATTTCCTTGACTCATAAGCCACTACCCTCCCTTCTTGTGAAAGTACGCATCTGATTTGGCTTCCACTAGCATCACATGCAACAATAAAAGGCTTCCCTAACTCAGTTATCTTTAGCACACAATTTTTGATATTTTTTTGTTTTAATTCGTCAAACGCATTTTGACACTCATCGTTCCATGTGAACTCTCTATTTTTCTTTGTCAATTCTGTAAGAGGATTTGCAACTCAAGAAAACTCCCTAATGTGTGCCCTCTCATATTGTGCCAAACCAAGGAAGCTTCTCACATCTCTCACACATTTGGGTGTAGGCCAGCCAACTACGCTTTTAACTTTCTCAGGACCTATATGAATCCCTTCCTTAGAAACAACTCTCCCCAAATAAGTCACTTCCCCTTTTGCAAAAAAACCATTTACTCATCTTACCATATAGTTAATGCTCTCTTAGTTTTTGTAAAGTCTTCCTGAGATGCAATGCATGTTCATCATCATCCTTAGAATACACAAAAATATCGTCAAGAAAAACTAATATAAATTCATCGAGATATTCATGAAACACATTATTCATCAAACAAATAAGTGTTGCAGGAGCATTTGTCAATCCAAAAGGCAAAACCGTGAACTCTTAATGACCATATCGTGTCCTAGAAGCGGTTTTGGGTATGTCCTCAGACTTTAATCTAATTTGATGATATCCTGATCTTAAGTCAATTTTAGTGAATACTGTGGCACCACTCAATTGACACAGTAGTTCATCTATGTGTGGCAGTGGATACTTGTTCTAAATGGTTTTCTTGTTCAATCCCCTATAGTCGATACAAAGCCTATATGAACCATCTTTCTTTTTCTGAAACAAAACAGGTGCTCCCCAAGGTGAAACACTAGGTCTTATCAACTCCTTCTTCAATAGATCATCCAGTGGGAGCTTCAACTCTTTCAATTCATCAATATTGAACCTATAAGGTGCTCTGGAATAAGGCTCACTTCCTGGATAAAGGTCTATAGCATGGTCAATTTTCCTAGGAGGAGGCATGCCTGGTAGATCCTCAGGAAATACATCTACGCACTCATCTAAACGTTTTCTAACATATTCAGGTATGTCCTCTTCTTTCTTCTTCTCCTAAAGGTCATGCACATAAACCAAATATGTCTCACAACCCTGTCGAATACCCCTAATCAACTTTATTGCAGAAATAGGAGAAAAACTTGAATTACACTTGCCTTCAAGATGATGTTCCTTCCCTTCTATTTTCAAACTAAGGATCCCGCTTTCACAATCGATCACGACACTGTTATGAACTAACCAGCCCATTCCGATGATTACATCACATTCTCTGATTTCAATTACATGGAAGGTACCCAAAAACTTATGTTCTCCTAACATAAAATCAAGCTTCTTAATACAGCCTCGAGTATAGTGTATCCTACCATTAGCCATCTGTACAGGTCTTTTAGTGTGCATCTCAATATGCAACCCTAAAGCTTCTGCCATCTTAAGTGAAAGGAAACAATTTGTACTACTCGAATCAATCAAGAAACTAACCTTACGTGAGGATATGTTCCCCATAATCCTAATCACCGATGCCCTTGAATGAGAAGAAGTTTTCATGCATTGAAGTCTAGGGCTAGGACACTTACCTTGATCATCCGCTTCCTCAATTGTCATGTTTTCTTCTTGTAGATGAGCTATCTTCGCTTGCATAGAACGGTTGATGGCCTTGTTTGGACATTCAAAAGTGCAGTTTCCTTGTTCTCCACATCGAAAACAAAGTCCCAGTCTTTTAGCCCGCTCCAAGAAATCAGAATCACGTTGCTAGTGCACAACTTCTTGCTTCTTCACTGTATCCGTTTGTTTCGGCTTAGTTTTTCCTCCTTGACCATTAATAGAGTTAGTCAATCTTTGTCCATTCTGATTTATTGAAATAGGTCTTGGGGGTCGATGTCCTATTGAGATAAACCTTGATTTGGATGCCCTTTTTGTGGTAGACTTCTCCATCTTCTCAAAGTTCTCTGCTTTTGCAACCGCATCAAGAAAATCTACACATCGGGACCCCTTTACTTGATAGCGAAGCTCTTCCCGCAAACCCTCAATAAACTTGCTTTTTAGGGCATCTCCAGAAACTTCTAGTGCATACTTATGTAAACGCAAAAATTTCTCCTTATATTCTTCAACAGACAAGTTATACCTATCATCCTCATATTGCTTGAAAGAGTAGAATTCCTTTTTCTTTTCCATCCGATAATGTGGAGAAAAATAATGATTCTCTGCTTGCTCTCGAAACTCTTTCCAGAGGATCGGACCTTCGCGTGTTCTTGTCTGTATGTATGATTTCCACAACAGTTTTGCGACTCCTCGTAGATGCAGAATTGCCAACTTTGCTTTTGATTCCTTGCTAAATATGCGCAGGTCAAAGAAATCTTCAAGTTCCTCAATCCATGCTTCTAGATCCTCTCCGGTTTCTTCTCACCATCAAATTCATTTAATTTCACTCTTTTAAACACTTGCTTAAGTGCAGATTCACCTGCATCATCGTTCTCTTGGGGTTCACGTTGCCATCTAGCTCTACATGCATTCGATGTGCCCGCACCATTACCACCTTCATCATTGAGGTCCGTGGAAGCATTTGGAGTACCCTCTTTTTGTTTGTCGGATCTTTCTTTATGTAATTCTGCATTCAATCTATGGATAAGCTCCTCTTGTTCTTCTATCTTCTTCTTCAAAGCCTGCATCTTGTCTCGGAATCCAACTCTGCTCTGATACCACTTGTAACAAGTCTCCTAATCTTGAATCACAATCCCACACAGAATAATAGGCCTCGACACCATGAGATATAATTAAGAAGGAAAACAGAGTATACACAGAACAAGAAGAGAGAGAATTTTATTATATGTGCAGATTTACAATTAGTACTGATCTGCGTTACAAAATCTATCAGATAGCTTCAATGTGAAGCCTCATCCACCCGACCACCCCCGAGCTCATCTCAATCCCAATCACAATCTCAATCACAATCTCAATCACGATCACAATCTCAATCTCAATCTCAATCTCAATCTCAATCTCAATCTCAATCTTAATTGCAATTCCAGAAGCCGAAAAACGATCGTAATGACTGTACGACCATCCTCCTTTTCTATCTCTCGATCTTTGTCTTTTTGGATCTCTACCTTTCGCCAGCGCACGGCCAATCACACCTTCCTAGACCCGCACTTTTAGAATCTGCATGCTCCAAGATAGCGTCTTTTCGCATGTCTCATGCAAGACTTCCAGACCACCCATGCATCTACTTTTCATGTCCACCATCAAGAATCGTACCTGCAAAAATAGAGGTGATCCCTACAACGCACTCACACACACACATCAATCACCCAAAAATAACCTATATAGCCATGTGCGTTTCTAAATCCGCAAACATGAATAAGATGAATAAATGAAGGCTTCTCTTTTTTTTTTTGAGGTGTTGGAAAACGGCACTTTTCCGAGCCCTGTAACTTAAAAACGGTGAGGAATCAACTTGAATTTGTGAGAGACAAAAATATTCAATTCTTAAATTTGTACAATAGTGTTAGAGACGCCTCATGTCCAAATCTGCTTCCAGATATCACTTTTGGGCCCTGCAAAATTGAAAATTCTAGAGAGAGATGAAAAAACATGAATAATCTCTTCATTAACCTATCTTCATGGAACCAAATGAGACATAAAACATAGGAACTACAAAAAATTCAATCAGGTAAATTTTTTCTACTAACAGTACTCTACCTTTCTCTCATACAACACTTTTTAAGATTCCTTCATCTTCATGCTCGAAATTAACATACAAATTTCATGCGACAACTTTCTAGAGAGAGAATGTAAAAACTTATTGCTACAAAATTTTGCAGACATGATCAGAATATCCTAAACATAAAATCTCATTATTACCTACACATCTTTTTTTTTCCTGGTGGAAAGTGTGTGGCATCTTACAATTCTCCCCCTCTTTTAAGAGTTGGAAAGAAGAATAATGTTCCATAAACTCATCTAAACCAACCCATGTTGAATCTTCAATAGGATATGCAAACCACTTTACTAAAATTTCCGCTATTTCACGATTCCTAAGATTTCTAATTCTCCTATCCAACTTCTGGTTCAAGCAATTATAACCATACATTGCTTCAAAAGGTGTCATCTTAATAGAGGAATGCCATGCACTATTATATGCATACTCAACCAAAGGCAAATATTCAGTCCAATTGTTTTGCTTGAGATTCACATACATGCGTAACATATCCTCAAGCACCCTGTTAACCCTCTCTGTCTCACCATCTGTTTGAGATGAAATGCAGTACTCATGTGTAATTCTGTTCCTATGGATTGAAATGTTGCTTTCCAGAAATTAGATGTGAACTTTGCATCCCTATCAGAAATTATACTTTTGGGTATACCATGTAACGTAAATATAATTTATTTTATGAAAAGTTTAGCAACATGCAAAGCTGTATCAGTTTTTGTAATGGGAAGAAAATGTGCCATATTTGTAAGACGGTCCACAACAACAAAGATGGTATCATGCCCACTTCTGGTCACATGCAACTTTGTTATGAAATCCATAGAGATGGATTCCCATTTTTTATCAGGCATATGTAACGGTTGTAACATGCCAAGACTCCTTTTAAATTCGGCCTTAACCTGTTGACATTTCAGACATTCTTCCACATATCTCTTAATATCATATTTCATACGTGGCCAGTAATACGAAGCTTTCACTTTTGCATAAGTTCTAGAAAAACCAGGGTGTGCAGAGAAAGGTGCATCATGACAGTCATGCAACATCTTTTCTTTCAAAACAGATTCTGAAGAAATACATAAACGAGAATTACAATGCAAATCATTATTTCTCAAATGAAATTTCCCCTGAAACATAGAACCTGGATTCATACCCAAAAATTTCAAGATTTGTGCATAAAATAAATCTTCTTTTAATTCTTTTCCAATATCAAAATGAGAGTATAAAATAGAAATTGACCTGCATAAGGGTTTACGACTCAAAGCATCGGCCACCTTGTTTTCTTTTCCTGCTAAGTATTTAATATCAAAATCAAATTCACTTAGCAATTGGATCCATCGTTTTTGTCTATTGTTAAGTAAAGGTTGAGTAAATATGTATTTAAGGCTCTGATGATATGTTCTCAATTCAAACTTTACTCCAAGCAATAAGTGTCTCCAATGTTTAAGTGCATGAACAACTGCAAACATTTCTAAGTCATGTGTTTTATAGTTTAGTTCGTGTTTCCTTAATTTCCTTGACTCATAAGCCACAACCCTCCCTTCTTGTGAAAGTACGCATCCGATTTGGCTTCCACTAGCATCACATGCAACAATAAAAGGCTTACTTAACTCAGGTATCTTTAGCACACAATTTTCGATAATTTTCTGTTTTAATTCGTCAAACGCATTTTGACACTCATCGTTCCATGTGAACTCTCTATTTTTCTTTGTCAATTTTGTAAGAGGATTTGCAATTCGAGAAAACTCCCTAATGTGTGCCCTCTCATATTGTGCCAAACCAAGGAAGCTTCTCACATCTCTCACACATTTGGGTGTAGGCCAGTCAACTATGCTTTTAACTTTCTCAGGATCTATATGAATCCCTTCCTTAGAAACAACTCTCCCCAAATAAGTCACTTCCCCTTTTGCAAAAAAACATTTACTCATCTTACCATATAGTTTATGCTCTCTTAGATTTTGTAAAGTCTTCCTGAGATGCAATGCATGTTCATCATCATCCTTAGAATACACAAAAATATCGTCAAGAAAAACTAATATAAATTCATCGAGATATTCATGAAACACATTATTCATCAAACACATCAATGTTGCAGGAGCATTTGTCAATCCAAAAGGCAAAACCGTGAACTCATAATTACCATATCGTGTTCTAAAATCGGTTTTGGGTATGTCCTCAGACTTTAGTCTAATTTGATGATATCCTTATCTTAAGTCAATTTTAGTGAATACTGTGGCACCACTCAATTGACTTAGTAGTTCATCTATGTGTGGCAGTGGATACTTGTTCTTAATGGTTTTCTTGTTCAATCCCCTATAGTCGATACAAAGTCTCTATGAACCATCTTTCTTTTTCTGAAACAAAATAGGTGCTCCCCAAGGTGAAACACTAGGTCTTATCAACTCCTTCTTCAATAGATCATCCAGTTGGAGCTTCAACTCTTTCAATTCATCAATATTGAACCTATAAGGTGCTTTGGAATAAGGCTCACTTCCTTGATAAAGGTCTATAGCAAGGTCAATTTTCCTAGGAGGAGGCATGCCTGGTAGATCATCCGGAAATACATCTGCGTACTCATCTAAAAATTTTCTAACATATTCAGGTATGTCCTCTTCTTTCTTCTTCTCCTGAAGGTCATGCACATAAACCAAATATGTCTCACAACCTTGTCGAATACCCCTAATCAACTGTATTGCAAAAATAGGAGAAAAACTTGAATTACACTTGCCTTCAAGACGATGTTCCTTCCCTTCTATTTTCAAAGTAAGGATCCCGCTTTCACAATCAAGCACGACACTCTTATGAACTAACCAGTCCATTCCGATGATTACATCACATTCTCTCATTTCAAATTACATGGAAGGTACCCAAAAACTTATGTTCTCCTAACATAAAATCTAGATTCTCAATACAGTCTCGAGTATAGTGTATCCTACCATTATCCATCTCTACAGGTCTTTTAGTCTGCATCTCAATATGCAACCCTAAAGCTTCTGCCATCTTAAGTGAAAGGAAACAATTTGTACTACCCGAATCAATCAAGAAACTAACCTTACGTGAGGATATGTCCCCCATAATCCTAATCACCGATGCCCTTGAATGAGAAGAAGTTTTCATGCATTGAAGTCTAGGGCTAGAACACTTACCTTGATCATATGCTTCCTCAATTGTCATGTTTTCTTGTAGATGATCTATCTTCGCTTGCATAGAACGGTTGATGGCCTTGTTTGGACATTCAAAAGTGCGGTGTCCTTGTTCTCAACCTCGAAAACAAAGTTCCAGTCTTTTAGCCCGCTCCAAGAAATCAGAATCACGTTGCCAGTGCACAACGTCTTGCTTCTTAAGTGTATCCGTTTGTTTCGGCTTAGTTTTTCCTCCTTGACCATTAATAGAGTTAGTCAATCTATGTCCATTCTGATTTATTGAAATAGGTCTTGGGGGTCGATGTCTTGTTGAGATAAACCTTGATTTGGATGCCTTTTTCGTGGTAAACTTCTCCATCTTCTCAAAGTTCTCTGCTTTTGCAACCGCATCAAGAAAATCTATGCATCCGGACCCCTTTACTTGATAGCGAAGCTCTTCCCGCAAACCCTCAATAAACTTGCTTTTTAGGGCATCTCCAAAAACTTCTAGTGCATACTTATGTATACGCAAAAATTTCTCCTTATATTCTTCAAGAGACAAGTTATACCTATCATCCTCATACTGCTTGAAAGAGTAGAATTCCATTTTCTTTTCCATCCGATAATGTGGAGAACAATAACGATTCTCTGCTTGCTCTCGAAACTCTTTCTAGAGGATCGGACCTTCAGGTGTTCTTGTCTGTATGTATGATTTCCACCACAGTTTTGCGACTCCTCGTAGATGCAGAATTGCCACCTTTGTTTTTGATTCCTCGCAAAATATGTGCAGGTCAAATAAATCTTCAAGTTCCTCAATCCATGCTTCAAGATCGTCTCCGGTTTTCTTCTCACCATCAAATTCATTTAATTTCGCTCTTTTAAACACTTGCTTAAATGCAGATTCACCTGCATCATCGTTCTCTTCGAGTTCACGTTGCCGTCTAGCTCTACGTGCGTTCGATGTGCCCGCACCATTACCACCTTCATCATTGAGGTCCATGGAAGCATTTGCAGTACCCTCTTTTTGTTTGTTGGATCTTTCTTTATGTAATTCTGCATTCAATCTACGAATAAGCTCCTCTTGTTCTTCTATCTTCTTCTTCAAAGCCTGCATCTTGTCTCGGAATCCAACTCTGCTCTGATACCACTTGTAACAAGTCTCCTAATCTTGAATCATAATCCCACATAGAATAATAGGCCTCAACACCACGAGATATAATTAAGAAGGAAAACAGAGTATACGCAGAACAAAAAGAGAGAGAATTTTATTATCTGTGCAGATTTACAAGTAGTACTGATCTGCATTACAAAATCTATCAGATAGCTTCATTGTGAAGCCTCATCCACCCGACCACCCCCGAGCTGATCTCAATTCCAATCACAATCTCAATCCTAATCTCAATCACAATCACAATCTCAATCTCAATCTCAATCTCAATCACAATCACAATTCCAGAAGCCAAAAAATGATCGTAATGATTGTACGACCATCCTCCTTTTCTATCTCTTGATCTTCATCTTTTTGGATCTCCACCTTTCGCTAGCGCACGGCCAATCGTGCCTTCCTAGACCCGCACTTTTAGAATCTGCATGCTCCAAGATAGCTTCTTTTCGCATGTCTCATGCAAGACTTCTAGACCACCCATGCATCTACTTTTCATGTCCACCATCAAGAATCGTACCTGCAAAAATAGAGGTGATCCCTGCAACGCACTCACACTCACACACGTCAATCACCCAAAAATAACCTATATACCCATGTTCGTTTTCTAAATCCGCGAACATGAATAAGATGAATAAATGAAGGCTTCTCTTTTTTAAGTGTTGGAAAACGGCACTTTTCCAAGCCCTGTAACTCAAAAATGGTGAGGAATCAGCTTGAACTTATGAGAGACAAAAATATTCAGTTCTTAAATCTGTACAATAGTGTTAGAGACGTCTCAGGTCCAAATTTGCTTCCAGATATCACTTTTGGACCCTGCAAAATCGAAAATTCTAGAGAGAGACGAAAAAACATGAAAAATCTCTTCATTAACCTATGTTCATGGAACCAAATGAGACATAAAACATAGGAACTACGGAAAATTCAATCAGGTAAAATTTTTCTACTAACAGTACTCTACCTTTCTCTCATACAACACTTTTTCAGATTCCTTCATCTTCATGCTCGAAATTAACATACAAATTTCATGCGACAACATTCTAGAGAGAGAATGTGAAAACTTATTGCTACAAAATTTTGCAGACATGATCATAATATCCTAAACATAAAATTTCATTATTACCTACACATCTTTTTTTTTTCCGGGTGGAAAAGTGAATGTGGCATCTTACAATTCTTCCCCTCTTTTAAGAACTCTGTCCTCAGAGTTGGAAAGAAGGATAATGCTCCATAAACTCATCTAAACCAACCCATGTTGAATCTTCAATAGGATATGCAAACCACTTTACTAAAATTTCCACTTTTTCACGATTCCTAAGATGTCTAATTCTCCTATCCATTATAACTTCTGGTTCAAGCAATTATAACCATACATTGCTTCAAAAGGTGTCATCTTAATAGAGGAATGCCATGTCCTATTATATGCATACTCAACCAAAGGCAAATATTCAGTCCAATTGTTTTCCTTGTCATTCACATACATGCGTAACATATCCTCAAGCACCCTGTTAACCCTCTCGGTATCACCATCGGTTTGAGGTTGAAATGCAGTACTCATGCGTAATTCTGTTCCTATGGATTGAAATGTTGCTTTCCAAAAATTAGATGTGAACCTTGCATCCCTATCAGAAATTATACTTTTGGGTATACCATGTAACCTAAAGATAATTTCTTTTATGAAAAGTTTAGCAACATGCAAAGTTGTATCAGTTTTCCTCATGGGAAGAAAATGTGCCATCTTTGTAAGACGGTCCACAACAACAAAGATGGTATCATGCCCACTTCTGGTCACAGGCAACTTTGTTATGAAATCCATAGAGATGGATTCCCATTTTTGATCAGGCACATCTAATGGTTGTAACATGCCAGGACTCCTTTTAAATTCCGCCTTAACGTATTGACATTTCAGACATTCTTCCACATATCTCTTAATATCATATTTCATATGTGGCCAGTAATACGAAGCTTTCACTTTTGCATAAGTTCTAGAAAAACCAGGGTGTGCAGAGAAAGATGCATCATGACAGTCATGCAGGATCTTTTCTTTCAAAACAGATTCTGAAGAAATACATAAGCGAGAATTACAATACAAATCATTATTTCTCAAATGAAATTTTCCTTGAAACATAGAACCTGGATTCATACCCAAGAATTTCAAGATTGCTGCATAAAATAAATCTTCTTTTAATTCTTTTCCAATATCAAAATCAGAGGATAAAATAGAAATTGAACTGCATAAGGGTTTACGACTCAAAGCATCGGCCACCTTATTTTCTTTTCCTGCTAAGTATTTCATATCAAAATCATATTCACTTAGCAATTGGATCCATCGTTTTTGTCTATTGTTAAGTAAAGGTTGAGTAAATATGTATTTAAGGCTCTGATGATCTGTTCTCAATTCAAACTTTACTCCAAGCAATAAGTGTCTCCCATGTTTAAGTGCATGAACAACTGCAAGCATTTCTAAGTCATGTGTTGTATAGTTTAATTCGTGTTTCCTTAATTTCCTTGACTCATAAGCCACTACCCTCCCTTCTTGTGAAAGTACGCATCTGATTTGGCTTCCACTAGCATCACATGAAACAATAAAAGGCTTCCCTAACTCAGGTATCTTTAGCACACAATTTTCGATAATTTTCTGTTTTAATTCGTCAAACGCATTTTGACACTCATCGTTCCATGTGAACTCTCTATTTTTTTTATCAATTCTGTAAGAGGATTTGAAATTCGAGAAAACTCCCTAATGTGTGCACTCTCATATTGTGCCAAACCAAGGAAGCTTCTCACATCTCTCACACATTTGGGTGTAGGCCAGTCAACTATGCTTTTAACTTTCTCAGGATCTATATGAATCCCTTCCTTAGAAACAACTCTCCCCAAATAAGTCACTTCCCCTGTTGTAAAAAAACATTTACTCATCTTACCATATAGTTTATGCTCTCTTAGTTTTTGTAAAGTCTTCCTGAGATGCAATGCATGTTCATCATCATCCAGCCATGAATCAAGTTCATTCTTCACAATAAGGAAAAAAAATATATTATTTATATAAGTTAAGAATCGCCTCAAGAAATGGATTAATAGATCTCTTGTTAACATTTATCTTGTCGGAGGGCTAAAGAAGACCGGGTCTTGCGCTAATTCGCTGTAGATTCCAAGACCAATACACAAAAATATCGTCAAGAAAAACTAATATAAATTCATCGAGATATTCATGAAACACATTATTCATCAAACACATAAATGTTGGAGGAGCATTTGTCAATCCAAAACGCAAAACCGTGAACTCATAATGACCATATCGTGTTCTAAAAGCGGTTTTGGGTATGTCCTCAGACTTCACTCTAATTTGATGATATCCTGATCTTAAGTCAATTTTAGTGAATACTGTGGCACCACTCAATTGACTCAGTAGTTCATCTATGTGTGGCAGTGGATACTTGTTCTTAATAGTTTTCTTGTTCAATCCCCTATAGTCGATACAAAGTCTATATGAACCATCTTTCTTTTTCTGAAACAAAACAGGTGCTCCCGAAGGTGAAACACTAGGTCTTATCAACTCCTTCTTCAATAGATCATCCAGTTGGAGCTTCAACTCTTTCAATTCATCAATATTGAACCTATAAGGTGCTCTGGAATAAGGCTCACTTCCTGGATAAAGGTCTATAGCATGGTCAATTTTCCTAGGAGGAGGCATGCTTGGTAGATCATCAGGAAATACATGTGCGTACTCATCTAAAACTTTTTCTAACATATTCAGGTATGTCCTCTTCTTTCTTCTTCTCCTGAAGGTCATGCACATAAACCAAATATGTCTCACGACCCTGTCAAATACCCCTAATCAACTTTATTGCAGAAATAGGAGAAAAACTTGAATTACACTTGCCTTCAAGACGATGTTCCTTCCCTTCTATTTTTAAAGTAAGGATCCCGCTTTCACAATCAATCACGACACTCTTATGAACTAACCAGTCCATTCCGATGATTACATCACATTCTTTCAGTTCAATTACATGGAAGGTACCCAAAAACTTACGTTCTCCTAACATAAAATCAAGATACTCAATGAACCCTCAAGTGTAGTGTATCCTACCATTAGCCATCTGTACAGGTCTTTTAGTCTGCATCTCAATATGCAACCCTAAAGCTTCTGCCATCTTAAGTGAAAGGAAACAATTTGTACTACCCGAATCAATCAAGAAACTAACCTTACGTGAGGATATGTCCCCCATAATCCTAATCACCGATGCCCTTGAATGAAAAGAAGTTTTCATGCATTGAACTCTAGGGCTAGAACACTTACCTTGATCATCTGCTTCCTCAATTGTCATGTTTTCTTCTTGTAGATGAGCTATCTTCGATTGCATAGAACGGTTGATGGCCTTGTTTGGACATTCAAATGTGTGGTGTCCTTGTTCTCCACATCGAAAACAAAGTGCCAGTCTTTTAGCCCGCTCCAAGAAATCAGAATCACGTTGCCAGTGCACAACTTCTTGCTTCTTAAGTGTATCCATTTGTTTCGGCTTAGTTTTTCCTCCTTGACCATTAATAGAGTTAGTCAATCTATGTCCATTCTGATTTATTGAAATAGGTCTTGGGGGTCGATGTCCTGCTGAGATAAACCTTGATTTGGATGCCTTTTTCATGGTAAACTTCTCCATCTTCTCAAAGTTCTCTGCTTTTGCAACCGCATCAAGAAAATCTACACATCCAGACCCCTTTACTTGATAGCGAAGCTCTTCCCGCAAACCCTCAATAAACTTGCTTTTTAGGGCATCTCCAGAAACTTCTAGTGCATACTTATGTAAACGCAAAAAATTCTCCTTATATTCTTCAACGGACAAGCTATACCTATCATCCTCATACTGCTTGAAAGAGTAGAATTCCAATTTTTTTTCCATCCGATAATGTGGAGAACAATAACGGTTCTCTGCTTGCTCTCGAAACTCTTTCCAGAGGATCGGACCTTCACGTGTTCTTGTCTGTATATATGATTTCCACCACAGTTTTGCGACTCCTCGTAGATGTAGAATTGCCACCTTTGCTTTTGATTCCTCGCTAAATACACGTAGGTCAAAGAAATCTTCAAGTTCCTCAAGCCATGCTTCAAGATCCTCTCCGGTTTTCTTCTCACCATCAAATTCATTTAATTTCGCTCTTTTAAACACTTGCTTAAGTGCAGATTCACCTGCATCATCGTTCTCTTCGGGTTCGCGTTGTCGTCTAGCTCTACGTGCGTTCGATGTGCCCGCAACATTACCACCTTCATCATTGAGGTCCGTGGAAGCATTTGTAGTACCCTCTTTTTGTTTGTTGTATCTTTCTTTATGTAATTCTGCATTCAATCTACGGATAAGCTCCTCTTGTTCTTCTATCTTCTTCTTCAAAGCCTGCATCTTGTCTCGGAATCCAACTCTGCTCTGATACCACTTGTAACAAGTCTCCTAATCTTGAATCACAATCCCACACAGAATAATATGCCTCGATACCACGAGACATAAATAAGGAAAACAGAGTATACGCAGAACAAGAAGAGAGAGAATTTTATTATCTGTGCAGATTTACAAGTAGTACTGATATGCATTACAAAATCTATCAGATAGCTTCAATGTGAAGCCTCATCCACCCGACCACCCCCGAGCTCATCTCAATCCCAATCACAATCTCAATCCCAATCTCAATCACAATCACAATCTCAATCTCAATCTCAATCTCAATCTCAATCTCTATCTCAATCGCAATTCCAAAAGCCGAAAAACGATCGTAATGACTGTACGACCATCCTCCTTTTCTATCTCTCGGTCTTCGTCTTTTTGGATCTCCACCCTTCGCCAGCGCACCACCAATCACGCCTTCCTAGACCCGCACTTTTAGAATCTGCATGCTCCAAGATAGCGTCTTTTCGCATGTCTCATGCAAGACTTCCAGAACACCCATGCATCTACTTTTCATGTCCACCATCAAGAATCGTACCTGCAAAAATAGAGGTGATCCCTGCAACGCACTACACACGCACGTCAATCACCCAAAAATAACCTATATACCCATGTCCATTTTCTAAATCCACAAACATGAATAAGATGAATAAATGAAGGCTTCACTTTTTTTTTTATGTAAGTGTTGGAAAACGGCACTTTTCCAAGCCCTGTAACTCAAAAGTGGTGAGGAATCAGCTTGAACTTGTGAGAGACAAAAATATTCAGTTCTTAAATGTGTACAATAATGATAGAGACGCCTCAGGTCCAAGTCTGCTTCCACATATCACTTTTGGGCCATGCAAAGTTGAAAATTCTAGAGAGATGAAAAAACATGAAAAATCTCTTCATTAACCTATCTTCATGGAACCAAATGAGACATAAAACATAGGAACTACAAAAAATTCAATCAGGTAAAATTTTTCTACTAATAGTAGTCTACCTTTCTCTCATACAACACTTTTTCAGATTCCTTCATCTTCATGCTCGAAATTAACATACAAATTTCATGCGACAACTTTCTAGAGAGAGAATGTAAGAACTTATTGCTACAAAATTTTGTAGACATGATCAGAATATCCTAAACATAAAATTTCATTATTACCTACACATCGTTTTTTTTTCGGGTGGAAAGTGAATGTGGCATCTTACAATCATTGTTTATCTAGGCTTTTAACTTTGTTTTCCATTGCATCTTGTGAACCTCGGAGTAGTGAGAATTTATTCCCTCCACCTCTATATAGACGTACTCAACCTAAGCAAACTCAAAACGAAGTAGATGAGACTATTAAAGAACATATAATCGATGAATCATTAATTTTTCAATCATATCAAGATGCTATTTCTAGGTATAGAGCAGCTCAACCATATGGCCAATAAAACGCATAGACTGATAAGCATTCCACATTAGTTGATTTGAGATATTTATTACTTCTTTCATAACTTAAGTAATTAGAGTTATTTGAAACTTCACTTACCATATTCGTCAAGCATACTTAACTTACTTGAGTTTGCTCCAAACACCTAGTGTGTGCTGATTGAATTGGCGGATGACTTGATCCATCATCCAAGCAACCAATACTTCTGACATCACAATAAGTTGATTATTAAAGAAGTGAGTGATGTAAGTGCTAAAGGGATCCCACTCATCACAATAGCTTCTCCTAATATTGATACTCTCATTGATTCTCCATATAATGAAGAACAAGATGAGAACATTATAAACACTGATACTTATGCATTTGAGAAATATGAACTTAAGGGTTTCGATATGAATGAACACTTGTTTTGTCTTAATTTTATACATATGAATGATGCTAAGATTGCTCTTTCTAATCAAGTTTTTGAGTGGTTGAATACAGGTCAACGAAGAATGGATGATTTGATGTTTCAATGGAATATTATGAAAGCCACAAAATTTGACTTAATATTGCTTTAGTTGTTACAGATGGATTATCGAGAAGTCTTATCTTGGATTTCTATATTTGATATAAATTTCTTAATAGCAATGTTTCTCACAAGTGTTTCAAGATGCATTATTTTTTAGGTTTAGGATGAAGAATAGTAGTTTATTAACAAACCAAGTTTCTTTTTTCGAGAATAGATCATTAATAACTTTTTACTTCCATTTTTGCACCATGAAACGTATGTTTGCATTCCAAGTGTGCATGTGAAAAATGTAAAGAGCACATAAGTTTTTCTTCCTTCAGTGCAAGATTACTTGCACAAATCTTAAATGTAATTAGAAACATGATGAAAGTGATAGGAACAAAGTTAAAATTTCAAGATGAAACCTCTTTAGCAAAAACCATTACCTTGTCTATGCACTGTAATTGTTTGAAAATGCACTTAGAGTATGCATGGTAGGGTCTCACTACATGACCTTGCATCAAGGCACGAACTGAGCTTTACCCATGCACTAGGAGTGATTTTGTAAGGATCTATGTCTTTTCACATTGATTGTATGCGAGGAAGTGCACAAGCCTTGACATCAGATGCTATTTCCTTCTTATTCGCACCATATTCTTTATACATGCATTTTAAGTGTGCATTGAATAGGGCCGCTACAAGGCCGTGCATAGACACATATTTTATAATCCCATGCACATATCAAATCAAGAAAACTCATATTTGAGATGAATTTATTTTTTAGCAACAAGTTATTTGGCCCATCGAGGACGATGTGCACGATTGGTGGGGGTAAGTGTCGTAGAGATTTCCACCTCTACATTTGCTTCTACTTGCTTCAAATCAATACCCTATTTAGAATAAAACATTCAAAAGAAATCTGAGATGTCTCTTATTCAGTTGGTGAGGTGGAACACCTTCAAAAAATAACTGTTTGATGCAAATTATCTAAATCAATCATCCTAACATGTTTTGACCTTGCAATTTCGGTGGCTACTCTGAAAATAACCTTATCATAACTTGTATTGTGAATATTTTATGGAGAATGTGTGGGAAATTTTGATCCCTACGATGATCTAAACAAACAAAGAAGGCAATCAAGGTCGTACTCCAATGGGCTCAATGTATCATAGTTTCTATATGATAAAATAATTCAATGAAGTCGGTTGATATAAGGTACAAATTATCATTGCTACACGGAAGGGGACTCTCCGATCTTGCAAGCCACTGAAACGAATGTGCTTAGGACTCTGCACATGTTGGGTCGGGAGTTAGGAGCTGCTATGATGAAGGCAAATAGCAGAAACCCTTGCTTTTGACTATCACAGGCAGCATTGCTTTAAAATCAGGGTTGCTAGAATCTTCAACACATATGGGCCTCGTATGATCATAGATGATGGCCACGTTGTTAGCAGTATCATTATACAAGCATTAAGAGGGGAAGAAATTACGGTTCAAGTGCCGGACTCACAAACTCAAAGCTTTTGTCATGTTCTGATATGGTTGAAGGGCTTATTCGACTCATGAAGGGGAATGACATTGGGCCTATTAATATTGGCCACCCAAAAGAATTCACAATACTAGAGCTTGCAATGAGAGTTAAAGCGTTGGTTTTACCCTCATCTTCATGGATAATGATTGCTAATACACCTGATGATTTAAGAAAATGCAATGTTATGGAGGTGGAGAGCGCATGCAGAAGGGACGAAGGAAGGCCAACCAGAACAAAAAGGAAGATTAAAATCATGACTGGAGATTACTACAGGAGGAACACATGTACTCTAAATCTGGGGGTGCATGCATCAACCTCAGGGATGATAAGAAGCAGTACCGCTCGTCTGAGGGGGGGTCGTCATCCTTCAACAGTAGAAGGGAAGAGCAAGAAACATCAATGCAAAATTCTAGGAGGATTCATGGAAATTAAAGGCCATGTTCATGCAATTCGGCAGCAACATTCAAGGTTCTGACAAGGAGGATAGCCAGGAGAGAGAGGGAAATCGAATGCAAGCCTTTGATTGAACCTTAATGAAAATATAAAAAGCCAACCATAAAATGCTAAGAGATGCCACTCTAACAAGTCCTAGGTTTTTATTCTCTATAAGGCCATGGACCCTACACATAATATCAAGGATTTTGGTATATCACCCCTACTTGGGGTACCAATTGAGTAACAATTGAAGCTTCTATGACATGAAATCCAACATGCTCAAAGTGAGATAAAATAATATGATGCTGCACTCCAACAAATACAGAGTGATGAAAACAACGTAGTTAGGGTGGTGAAGGCCATCATCACCACTCAAGAACAAGGCACGTAGTCCAAGATTGGTGCTAAAAATTTCCAATTTTCTCGATTCGATGGGCGAAAGGATGCCCAATTTTTTCTTTCATGGCTATCCTCATTCGATGATTTTTTCTCAAATGAATCGTATTCTGAAATTGAAAAAGTGAAGTTCGTTACTAATTATTTGGTGGGTAAGGCCCAAATATGGTGGAATGTTTTGCGGCATAGCACCGATCGCACCACCACATGGATTGCATTTCAAGAAAATATCAAGGAGTCTTTCCTTCCTCCCCAATTGCACTTACATGCTTTGTGAAGAGATGGATAGGTATGTGCTTGAAGATGAAGAGGTGTTGCAAAATCCTTGATCTACACCAGCCAAATGAACTCTAGGAGTATATGGTGGGCCCTTTTAGCTTGCCAATGGATGTATTAGACACCCTATGTACCTTGGAAGATCACTCTCAAAAAGATAGATCAAAACAGATAAGTTGGAGTCAGCTCAGAGGTGAAAACTTGCTATTCTTGGTTCATACACCTGTCCAGTGTTTTACATAATTCTCTGAGCACAGCAGCAATTAGCTTAAATCCTCTTGGGGAAGTCTAGGTAGCTTAAAGAGCTAACTTTAAAGAGTAATCTCATCAAAAATAATAAACCACACACTGAGAATGAGTTTTAACAAGTGATGACATCATCCCGATTTTCACGGGCTGCTATAGTTTGAGACGAGTGAGTAGAAAAATAAACATAACTCAAAATGTAGGAATCCAATGATTATGAAAACTTTTATGGTTATACTAGACAGTAAGCTAAATCCAACAAGGTTTAAATCATTGAGTTTGGATGAGTAACCACTGAGAAATGGCTCTCCCAAGGTGAGTAAAAAAGTCGGGTACCTGACAGAGAAGTGAAGATGAACAGACCCTGTTGACTTCAAATGAACATAACTGAAGATTGCAACATCCAAATGAGATGAAAATTTGTGAGCATATAGTAGACTTATAGAGCTAACTTTACCAAGTTAAATCACTGAAAATAATGCACCAATCTCAGAGAAAACATCTTTGCAAGCTGACTGAGAAAACTAAGAGATATGGCAGTGAGTAGTACACTTCACAAGAACATGGAAATATGAACCCAAATGATAATGAAAATGAAAGTATATTGCTTGTAAAATACAATGCACTTACTGATACATATGTGTGCCTTGTAGACACACCTTGATATGGCATAAAGCTCAGCTCTTGGAGGTCTTCACATAGGTCTCTCTAACCACGACTAAAACTGCCATCTATTTATAGTTGAGTTTGGGAGGCTAACTTCCCTCAATCACTCTCCGATCAATCAATGATTGATTTGATTCTCTACCCACCACAAATCATGAATTTGTGGCTCCTCTTTCCCTTGTTGATCATGCGGACTCAACCACTTAAGATTCTCTTACTTTTACATTCAGTAAACTCTTCAAAAAATTACAAGAGGTAGTTCACAAGTGAACTTTACATAGTCTTCATTTTGAAGCTTCTTCTAAGACTTTGTGAGACTCAAGCCAATACTTAGGCTTGTCATAGACTTGCTCCAAGAGCTCCCCCTCAAGCCAAGTATGCTTGAGGTCTTCAATCTTCCAAGATTACCTGCAAACCAATCATAGCCTTGAATTTGCAAAGCTTTGTACCATCCAATGCTTTGGTTAGAATATCTGCACATTGTTGATGAGTGGACACATATGATATTGAATCTCTTTGCTTAGAACCTTTTCTCGTACATAGTGATAATGAACTTCAATATGTTTAGTCCTTGCATGAAAAATAGGATTAGCAGCCAAATGAATAGAACTCATATTGTCACCAAAAATAGTTGGAGTTCCAAACTCCAATCCAAGATCTTTGAATAATGTCTTCATCCACATAGCTTCTTGTGTAGCTATGGCAAGACCTCTATATTGAGCTTCAGTAGAAGAGAGAGCAACTGTGGGTTGCTTCTTGGATGACCATGAAATAAGCTTTGAACCTGCAAAGGTAAGATAACCTGAAGTGCTCCTTCTATCTTCCTTGGAGCCAGCCCAATCTGCATCAGAAAATAGCTTCAAACCTAAATTAGATACATAACGATAATAAAGTCCTTCATTTATGGTTCCTTTGAGATACTTGAGAATCCTTTTGGCAGCATCCATATGTGGTTTCCTTGGTGTGTGCATAAATTGGCTTAGCACACTCACACTGTAACATATATCTACTCTTGTCAATGTGGCATAATTGAGACTACCCACTAGACTTTGATATGATGTGATGTCCTCTATGAGTTCACCTTCATGTGAGCTCAATTTGTGATTGACCTCCATTGGAGTACTTGCAATCTTACAATCTTGCATCTTGAATTTAGCCAACATGTCCTTAATGTACTTTCTTTGAGTGAGAAACAAACCATGATCTTTGTAGACAACTTCCAAACCTAGGAAGTAGGTAAGTGAACCCAAATCACTTATCTTGAACTCTTCTCTCATCTGATCTTTGATCCTCTTCATACCATCTGCATCATTTCCTGTCAATATAATATCATCTACATATACACATAGGTAGATGACCTCGGAATTACTCTTTTTAATAAAGAGTGAAGGATCTGCCTTGCTTGGTTGAAAGCCTTTGTCCTGCAAGAATGAAACAAGCCTAAAATTCCAAGCTCTTGGAGCTTGCTTGAGACCATACAATGCTTTGTTAAGTTTACACACATAATCCGGATAAACTTGATTCTCAAAACCAGGTGTGCCATATATACCTCTTCTGTTATCCAACCATTCAAGAATGCATTCTTTACATCTAGTTGAAGTATCTTCCAATTCTTGGAAGAGGCAATACTAAGCAACACCCTAATAGTAGGCATCTTTGCCATAGGAGAGAAAGTCTCCTCATAATCAATTCCCTGAGTTTGTGCAAAGCCTTTTGCCACAAGCCTTGCCTTATACCTGTTAATTGAACCATTTGAATTCTTCTTGAGTTTATAGACCCATCTTGAGCCTATTACCTTCATGGATGAAGTCTTGGGCACCAAATCCCAAGTGTTGTTTTCCTCAAGTGCTTCAATCTCTTCCTTCATTGCATGCTTCCATTCTGTTTTTGCTTTGGCCTCTTCAAATGATGATGGCTCCTCTTGGTTTATGTCCTGTGCTATGTAGATAGAATGTTTAGTTACTAATGAGGTGTGAAACCCATACCTTTCTGGTTTTTTCTTTTCCCTCATAGATCTTCTTAGGCCATGATGTGATGATTGTGCCTCATGTCCAAGTTCTTGCAATTTTGCTTTGCCTTTAGACTTCCATGCTTTGATCTTTTCCATATGAGATTCTTCATCATCCTCCGAGGTGTCTTGTTCTTCAATCTTTGGTTGTTCTCTACCAAGCTTTGGAAAATCTTCTTCAAGATCATATGGTAAATTGACCTTCCTGCATGAATCTTCATACCATGAATTGTTCTCATCAAAAACTACATCCCTGCTTACCAAGAATCCTTTGTTGGTAGGGTTGTATAACCTATAGCCCTTTTGATTGTTGTCATATCCAATAAATACACACCTTTCTGCCTTTGGATCCATCTTGCCTCTAACCTGTGAAGGAACATGAGCAAAAGCAATACATCCAAAAATTTTACAATGATCTAAGCTTGGTCTTCTTCCATTCTAAGCCTCATATGGAGTCATCCCATCAAGGGATTTTGAAGGCAACCTGTTAATCAAGTAAGTGGCTGTAGATACAGCCTCAGCCCATAAGTAATTAGGTAAATGCTTTTGATTTAACATAGACCTTGCAGCTTCAACAATTGTCCTATTCCTCCTTTCTGCCACTCCATTTTGCTGAGGAGTGTACCTTGTAGTTACCTCTCTTTTGATTCCTCTTTCTTGAAGAAAAGAATCAAACTCATGGGAGAAGTATTCTCCCCCTCCATCTGACCTTAGACTTTTTAGTGATTTACCTGTTTGATTCTCCACAAGAGCCAAATCTCTTTTGAAACATGAAAAAACTTCATCTTTGTGTTTCATAAAGAATAGGATAGTCCATCTGCTGCAATCATCAATAAAGGAAACATAATACCTTGATCCAGATATTGAAGCTTCCTTGCTAGGTCCCCATACATCTGTATGAAT
Organism: Ceratopteris richardii; assembly: GCA_020310875.1. Taxonomy (NCBI): domain Eukaryota; kingdom Viridiplantae; phylum Streptophyta; class Polypodiopsida; order Polypodiales; family Pteridaceae; genus Ceratopteris; species Ceratopteris richardii. Next base: position 99,942,059 of record CM035423.1, read on the forward strand.
CAACTCCAAGATATCTCCATGCATATAACCTTTCTTCATGAATGGTAACCTGTGAGACTTTCCAAATTGACATGCACTACACTTATAAATCATATGTTGTTTTGACAAATTAGGAAGTCCAAGTACACTTTGGTCCCTGCAGATTTGCTTTAATGACCTTTCACCAATATGTGCTAACCCTTTGTGCCATACTTCCAATTTTGTGAGTGTCTGGCTACCATAATTAAAGAGAGCAATGTTTCTAGTGTCCTGTAATTCAAATGTGAACAATCTACCTGTCTTTTCACCTTTTGCAATTTTTCTGAATCCTTGACTTGGATCTTCAACAAATGCTCCTGCTTTTGTGAACCTCACTTGCAACCCTTTCTCTACTATCTGCCCAACACTTATCAAATTCTTTGTAATGGTAGGGACATAGAGTACCTTACTGAGTAGGTTGATGTTTCCATCACGTGCTTTACATTGCCTATTTTCTCCACAGGATGTTTTGTATCATCTCCTGTTTGTACCTCATGCTTATTCCTTGGATCTTCTAAATCTGATAGGAGTGCCACATTTCCTACCACATGATTTGAACAACCTGAATCTATGTAGAAAACATGCTCATCAGATTTACCTTGTGGCATAGCCATGTTCATGATCAATAATGAATCCTCTTTGTTTGAGTCATCGATGTAGTTATTGTAGTCTCTCCTTCCTTTGTAGCCTCCTTGATAGTTTGAATGATTGTAGTTGTTGTAGTTGCCATGATAATTGTTGACCTTCCTTTTGAGTAGCCATAACTTCCTCTATTGTATCCTCTGCCTCTTTGATTCCTGGAATTTCTCAAGCAATTTTCAGTTGTATGATTAGTTAGTCCACAAATAGAACATGAGTTGGAGTCTTGGGATCTCCCCCTGCCTTGTCTACCTCCTCTTCCTCTACCTCTACCATGTCTTCCTCTACCTGCATAGTTAGCTTGATATGTACCTACTTCATCATCCACTTTCTTTGCCTTTCCTTTGTTATCTTTGGACTTGCTTTTATCAGTGTATAAAGCTGAAGATTGATTACCTTTAGAGCTTTCTCCATTTTTTATAAGCTTTGCCTCTTGAGTAAGTAGTTGTCCAATCAGTGTATTGAAATCAGGTACATCTATGTCCATGTACAAATCCATAGCTGTGGTGAATGCTTCCCACTTGTCATCTGCCTTCAAGCCATTGATGACCTGCCTTACAATTTGCTCTTCATCTATTACCTCTCCAATGCTTCCCAACTGATCCACAATGTCCTTGAGCTTTGTGACAAAATCAGTCACATTTTGTTTGGGATCCTTCTTGGGAGTTGTGAAATCCAGCCATAGTTGATGCTTCCTAGCTTTGGTACTTGAAGAAAAGAAAGCTTCAAGTGCATCCCACACTTCCTGAGATGTCTTACAACTCCTAATGTGAGGCAACAAAAAATCTGAGATAGAGTTGAGGAGATAAGACCTTGCAAGTCCATCCTTGGAGCACCATGTGCTCAATCTTTCTAGCTCTTCTTGTGTTGGTTGACTTTTGTTCCTGAAACTTGGCATAACTTCATCTCCAGCCACATAACCATATAAACTTCTACATTGGAGATAAGCTTCCATTCTTAATTACCAAGCTAAGTAGTTACCTCTGTCCAATTTGTCAATTAATGAAGAAAATATCCATCTGCCATGTTGTCCAACCTTGCTCTGATTCCACTGTGAAGAGATGGATAGGTATGTGCTTGAAGATGAAGAGGTGTTGCAAAATCCTTGATCTACACCAGCCAAATGAACTCCAGGAGTATATGGTGGGCCCCTTTAGCTTGCCAATGGATGTTTTAGACACCCTATGTACCTTGGAAGATCACTCTCAAAAAGATAGATCAAAACAGATAAGTTGGAGTTAGCTCAGAGGTGAAAACCTGCTATTCTTGGTTCATACACCTGTCGAGTGTTTTACATAATTCTCTTAGCACAGCAGCAATTAGCTTAATTCCTCTTGGGGAAGTCTAGGTAGCTTAAAGAGCTAACTTTCAAGAGTAATCTCATCAAAAATAATAAACCACACACTGAGAATGAGTTTTAACAAGTGATGACATCATCCCGATTTTCACGGGCTACTATAGTTTGAGACCAGTGAGCAGAAAAATAAACATAACTCAAAATGTAGGAATCCAATGATTATGAAAATTTGTATGGTTATACTAGACATTAAGCTAAATCCAACAAGGTTTAAATCATTGAATTTGAATGAGTAACCACTGAGAAATGGCTCTGACAAGGTGAGTGAAAAATTCGGGTACCTGACAGAGAAGTGAAGATGAACAGACCCTGTTGACTTCAAATGAACATAACTAAACATTGCAACATCCAAATGAGATGCAAATTTGTGAGAATATAGTAGATTTATAGAGCTAACTTTACCAAGTTAAATCACTGAAAATGATGCACCAATCTCAGAGAAAACATCTCTGCAAGCTGATTAAGAGAACTGAGAGATATGGCAGTGAGTAGTACACTTCACAAGAACATGGAAATATGAACCCAAATGATAATGAAAATGAAAGTATATTGCTTGTAAAATACAATGGACTTACTGATACATATGTGTGCCTTGTAATCACACCTTGATATGGCATAAAGCTCAGCTCTTGGAGGTCTTCACATAGGTCTCTCTAACCACGACTAAAACTGCCATCTATTTATAGTTGAGTTTGGGAGGCTAACTTCCCTCAATCACTCTCCGATCAATCAATGATTGATTTGATTCTCTACCTACCACAAATCATGAATTCGTGGATCCTCTTTCCCTTTTTGATCATGTGGACTCAACCACTTAAGGTTCTCTTACTTTTACATTAAGTAAACTCTTCAAAAAATAACAAGAGGTAGTTCACAAGTGAACTTTACATAGTCTTCATTTTGATGCTTCTTCTAAGACTTTGTGAGACTCAAGCCAATACTTAGGCTTGTCATAGACATGCTCCAATAGCTCCCCCTCAAGCCAAGTATGCTTGAGGTCTTCAATCTTCCAAGATTATCTGCAAACCAATCATAGCCTTGAATTTGCAAAGCTTTGTACCATCCAATGCTTTGGTTAGAATATATGCACATTGTTGATGAGTGGACACATATGATATTTTAATCTCTTTGCTTAGAACCTTTTCTCGTACATAGTGATAATGAACTTCAATATGTTTAGTCCTTGCATGAAAAATAGGATTAGCAGCCAAATGAATAGAACTCATATTGTCACCAAAAATAGTTGGAGTTCCAAACTCCAATCCAAGATCTTTGAATAATGTCTTCATCCACATAGCTTCTTGTGTAGCTATGGCAAGACCTCTATATTCAGCTTTAGTAGAAGAGACAACAACTGTGGGTTGCTTCTTGGATGACCATGAAATAAGCTTTGAACCTGCAAAGGTAAGATAACCTGAAGTGCTCCTTCTATCTTCCTTGGAGCCAGCCCAATCTGCATCAGAAAATAGCTTCAAACCTAAGTCAGATACATAACGATAATAAAGTCCTTCATTTATGGTTCCTTTGAGATACTTGAGAATCCTTTTGGCAGCATCCATATGTGGTTTCCTTGGTGTGTGCATAAATTGGCTTAGCACACTCACACCGTAACATATATCTACTCTTGTCAATGTGGCATAATTGAGACTACCCACTAGACTTTGATATGATGTGATGTCCTCTATGAGTTCACCTTCATGTGAGCTCAGTTTGTGATTGACCTCCATTGGAGTACCTGCAATCTTACAATCTTGCATCTTGAATTTTGGCAACATGTCCTTAATGTACTTTCTTTGAGTGAGAAACAAACCATGATCTTTGTAGACAACTTCCAAACCTAGGAAGTAGGTAAGTGAACCCAAATCACTTATCTTGAACTCTTCTCTCATTTGATCTTTGATCTTCTTCATACCATCTGCATCATTTCCTGTCAATATAATATCATCTACATATACACATAGGTAGATGACCTCGGAATTACTCTTTTTAATAAAGAGTGAAGGATCTGCCTTGCTTGGTTGAAAGCCTTTGTCCTGCAAGAATGAAACAAGCCTGAAATTCCAAGCTCTTGGAGCTTGCTTGAGACCATACAATGCTTTGTTAAGTTTACACACATAATCAGGATAAACTTGATTCTCAAAACCAGGTGGTTGTGCCATATATACCTCTTCTGTTATCCAACCATTCAAGAATGCATTCTTTAAATCTAGTTGAAGTATCTTCCAATTCTTGGAAGAGGCAATACTAAGCAAAACCCTAATAGTAGGCATCTTTGCCATAGGAGAGAAAGTCTCCTCATAATCAATTCCCTGAGTTTGTGCAAAGCCTTTTGCCACAAGCCTTGACTTATACCTGTTAATTGAACCATCAGAATTCTTCTTGAGTTTATAGACCCATCGTGAGCCTATTACCTTCATGGATGAAGTCTTGGGCACCAAATCCCAAGTGTTGTTTTCCTCAAGTGCTTCAATCTCTTCCTTCATTGCATGCTTCCATTCTGTTTTTGCTTTGGCCTCTTCAAATGATGATGGCTCCTCTTGGTTTATGTCCTGTGCTATGTAGATAGAATGTTTAGTTACTAATGAGGTGTGAAACCCATACCTTTCTGGTTTTTTCTTTTCCCATAGATCTTCTTAGGCCATGATGTGATGATTCTGCCTCATGTCCAAGTTCCTGCAATTTTGCTTTACCTTTAGACTTCCATGCTTTGATCTTTTCCATATGAGATTCTTCATCATCCTCCGAGGTGTCTTGTTCTTCAATCTTTGGTTGTTCTCTACCAAGCTTTGGAAAATCTTCTTCAAGATCATATGGTAAATTGACCTTCCTGCATGAATCTTCATACCATGAATTGTTCTCATAAAAAACTACATCCCTGCTTAGCAAGAATCCTTTGTTGGTAGGGTTGTATAACCTGTAGCCCTTTTGATTGTTGTCATATCCAATAAATACACACCTTTCTGCCTTTGGATCCATCTTGCCTCTAACTTGTGAAGGAACATGAGCAAAAGCAACACATCCAAAAATTTTACAATGATCTAAGCTTGGTCTTCTTCCATTCCAAGCCTCATTTGGAGTCATCCCATCAAGGGATTTTGAAGGCAACCTGTTAATCAAGTAAGTGGCTGTAGATACAGCCTCAGCCCATAAGTAATTAGGTAAATGCTTTTCATTTAACATAGACCTTGCAGCTTCAACAATTGTCCTATTCCTCCTTTCTGCCACTCCATTTTGCTGAGGAGTGTACCTTGTAGTTATCTCTCTTTTGATTCCTCTTTCTTAAAGAAAAGAATCAAACTCATGGGAGAAGTATTCTCCCTCTCCATCTGACCTTAGCCTTTTTAGTGATTTACCTGTTTGATTCTCCACAAGAGCCAAATATCTTTTGAAACATGAAAAAACTTCATCTTTGTGTTTCATAAAGAATAGGATAGTCCATCTGCTGCAATCATCAATAAAGGAAACATAATACCTTGATCCAGATATTGAAGCTTCCTTGCTAGGTCCCCATACATCTGTATGAACCAACTCCAAGAGATCTCCATGCATATAACCTTTCTTCATGAATGGTAACCTGTGAGACTTTCCAAATTGACATGCACTACACTTATAAATCATATGTTGTTTTGACAAATTAGGAAGTCCAAGTACACTTTGGTCCTTGCAGATTTGCTTTAATGACCTTTCACCAATATGTGCTAACATTTTGTGCCATACTTCCAATTCTGTGAGTGTCTGACTACCATAATTAAAGAGAGCAATGTTTCTAGTGTCCTGTAATTCAAATGTGAACAATCTACCTCTCTTTTCACCTTTTGCAATTTTTCTGAATCCTTGACTTGCATCTTCAACAAATGCTCCTACTTTTGTGAACCTGACTTGCAACCCTTTCTCTACTATCTGCCCAACACTTATCAAATTCTTTGTAATGGTAGGGACATAGAGTACCTTACTAAGTAGGTTGATGTTTCCATCAGGTGCTTTGACATTGCCTATTTTCTCCACAGGATGTTTTGTATCATCTCCTGTTTGTACCTCATGCTTATTCCTTGGATCTTCTAAATCTAATAGGAGTGCCACATTTCCTGCCACATGATTTGAACAACCTGAATCTATGTAGAAAACATGCTCATCAGATTTACCTTGTGGCATAGCCATGTTCATGATCAATAATGAATCCTCTTTGTTTGAGTCTTCTGTGTAGTTATTGTAGTCTCTCCTTCCTTTGTAGCCTCCTTGATAGTTTGAATGATTGTAGTTGTTGTAGTTGCCATGATAATTGTTGAACCTTCCTTTTGAGTAGCCATAAGTTCCTCTATTGTATCCTCTGCCTCTTTGATTCCTGGAATTTCTAAAGCAATTTTCAATTGTATGATTAGTTAGTCCACAAATAGAACATGAGTTGGAGTCTTGGGATCTCCCCCTGCCTTGTCTACCTCCTCTTCCTCTACCTCTACCATGTCTTCCTCTACCTGCATAGTTAGCTTGATATGTACCTGCTTCATCATCCACTTTCTTTGCCTTTCCTTTGTTATCTATGGACTTGCTTTTATCAGTGTATAAAGCTGAAGATTGATTACCTTTAGAGATTTCTCCATTTTTTATAAGCTTTGCCTCTTGAGTAAGTAGTTGTCCAATTAGTGTATTGAAATCAGGTACATGTATGTCCATGTACAAATCCATAGCTGTGGTGAATGCTTCCCACTTGTCATCTGCCTTCAAGCCATTGATGACCTGCCTTACAATTTGCTCTTCATCTATTACCTCTCCAATGCTTCCCAACTGATCCGCTATGTCCTTGAGCTTTGTGACAAAATCAGTCACATTTTGTTTGGGAGCCTTCTTGAGAGTTGTGAAATCCAGCCATAGTTGATGCTTCCTAGCTTTGGTACTTGAAGAAAAGAAAGCTTCAAGTGCATCCCACACTTCCTGAGATGTCTTACAACTCCTAATGTGAGGCAACAAAAAATCTGAGATAGAGTTGAGGAGATAAGACCTTGCAAGTGCATCCTTGGAGCACCATGTGCTCAATCTTTCTTGCTCTTCTTGTGTTGGTTGACTTTTGTTCCTAAAACTTGGCATAACTTCATCTCCAGCCACATAACCATATAAACTTCTACCTTGGAGATAAGCTTCCATTCTTAATGACCAAGCTGAGTAGTTATCTCTGTCCAATTTGTCAATTGATGAAGGAAATCCATCTGCCATGTTGTCCACCCTTGCTCTGATTCCATTGTGAAGAGATGGATAGGTATGTGCTTGAAGATGAAGAGGTGTTGCAAAATCCTTGATCTACACCAGCCAAATGAACTCCAGGAGTATATGGTGGGCCTTTTTAGCTTGCCAATGGATGTATTAGACACCCTATGTACCTTGGAAGATCACTCTCAAAAAGATAGATCAAAACAGATAAGTTGGAGTTAGCCCAGAGGTGAAAACTTGCTATTCTTGGTTCATACACCTGTCGAGTGTTTTACATAATTCTCTGAGCACAGCAGCAATTAGCTTAGTTCCTCTTAGGGAAGTCTAGGTAGCTTAAAGATCTAACTTTCAAGAGTAATCTCATCAAAAATAATAAACCACACACTGAGAATGAGTTTTAACAAGTGATGACATCATCCCGATTTTCACGGGCTGCTATAGTTTGAGACTAGTGAGCAGAAAAATAAACATAACTCAAAATGTAGGAATCCAATGATTATGAAAATTTTTATGGTTATACTATACAGTAAGATGAATCCAACAAGTTTTAAAGCATTGAGTTTGGATGAGTAACCACTGAGAAATGGCTCTCACAATGTGAGTGAAAAAGTCGGGTACCTGTTAGAGAAGTGAAGATGAACAGACCCTGTTGACTTCAAATGAACATAACTAAAGATTGCAACATCCAAATGAGATGAAAATTTGTGAGCATATAGTAGACTTATAGAGCTAGCTTTACCAAGTTAAATCACTGAAAATGATGCACCAATCACAGAGAAAACATCTCTGCAAGCTGACTGAGAAAACTGAGAGATATGGCAGTGAGTAGTACACTTCACAAGAACATGGAAATATGAACCCAAATGATAATGAAAATGAAAGTATATTGCTTGTAAAATACAATGGACTTACTGATACATATGTGTGCCTTGTAATCACACCTTGATATGGCATAAAGCTCAGCTCTTGGAGGTCTTCACATAGGTCTCTCTAACCAGGACTAAAACTGCCATCTATTTATAGTTGAGTTTGGGAGGCTAACTTCCCTCAATCACTCTCCGATCAATCAATGAATTGATTTGATTCTCTACCTACCACAAATCACGAATTCGTGGCTCCTCTTTCCCTTTTTGATCATGTGGACTCAACCACTTAAGATTCTCTTACTTTTACATTAAGTAAAATCTTCAAAAAATTACAAGAGGTAGTTCACAAGTGAACTTTACATAGTCTTCATTTTGAAGCTTCTTCTAAGACTTTGTGAGACTCAAGCCAATACTTAGGCTTGTCATAGACTTGCTCCAACATGCTTGTCGATCATGGGCAACTTTTGGATGGAAAGAAGGAGATATTGTATGTATGTATACTAAATGATTTTGGCAATGACTACTACTTATTTGTTCACTTGAAACGATTCCTAAATATACCTTGCAACATAAGTATGAAGATGGTTTGGATATGGGAATCCAAGCCAAGCTCAACACACTACATCCCATGACCTAACATGAAGCTATTTCTTTTGCACATGATGCTGAGAAGGATTTTCAATCCATTACCAAGTCCATTTGCTTACAACAAACGTGTCGACAACAACCACCAATCAAGCTCAATTTTCCTTTCAATCGTCCTTTTACTACTTTTTCTTCCCCTACTTTTTAGTGCCCACCTACTTTGAGTGCTCTCCTCAATCCAATTTCACACTAGTTCACAAGCCAACCCCCTTACACCCTACCAAACCTCCAACTCTTCAAACTACGATGATGGATGCTCAACAAAAGAGACCTTGTATCACTTGCTCGCATTGTAGTAAGTTTGGTCATACTAAAGCTAAATGTAGGTTCCAAACTAATGACATGAAGCCTATTGGAGCTCAAGTGCATAACATGGAGGTGGTTCTTGAAGACATTCAATCTGATTGCACCGAAGAAGCACTCGAAAAAGATCTAAGTACCTTGGGTAATGCAATTTCTATTCATTCTTTAGTTTGCATGCAAGGTACTATTAATGGTATAGTTGTTAATATTTTACATGACGATGCTAGTTTTGCATGATTTTATTTCCCATACACTAGTGCAAGATCTTCAATTACATCCACTTCCTTCTATGTATAAAGTTAAGACTACATTTCTAGGAATTAGATATAATGTTACAAGTGAAGTGCATAAAGTTCATATTTGTATAGGTTCATACGTAGATGAACGCACATTCTTAATTGCTCCTTTGTAGTCCTATGATGTTATACTTGGTATGCCTTTTCATCACCATTATAATCCATGCATTGATTATCATACACACACAATTAGTTTTAAGTTTAACCATTAAGATATTCTATATCTGCAATACATGACTTCCAACCCTTTCCATTAATTGGTCATACTCAAGTAAAACATGCATTTAGGAAAGGCTACAATTCATGTATTGTTTTTGTTAATAACATAGTTGATTACACACATACACTTCCTAATGCACATAAATCACTTATGGATTCCCATAAGGATTTTTTTATGGCAGATTTTCCTTCTAAACTAGCACCTTCTTGGGGATCTCTTGACCATAGTATAGAATTAATTCCTGGTAGTTATCCTCCCCATAAAGCACCTTATAGGCATGGAACTTTACATTAACAAGAAATAGCTAATCAAGCTAAGGATTTACTCTACAAAGGACTTATAAGGCCCAGTTCTTCTCCCTTTGGAGCACCTATTCTTTTAGTAGAGAAGAAGAACACGACTTATAGGACATGCATTGACTATAGAGCACTCAATAAGATCACAATAAAAAATAGATATCCTATTCCTAGGATATATCATTTGCTACATAAACTTCATGGAGCACGAGTTTTTAGCAAAGTTGATCTTAAATTTGGTTATCATTAGATATGAGTTACACAAAATGATATTTATAAGACTGCTTTTAGAACTCAGGCTGGTCACTTTGAATTCATGGTAATGCCTTTTGGACTCACCAATGCACCTGGTACATTTTCACGTATGATGAATAACATTTTTCTTGATTACCGAGCTTTTGTTCTTGTTTTCTCTGATGATATACTTGTCTACAGTGACAATGACCATGAAAATCATTTAACAATAGTCTTTAATTTATTATGGAAAAATAAACTTCATGCCAATCTTGAAAACATTTATTTCTTCCAAAAAGAATTAGAGTATTTGGGCCATAATGTTTCTAGTCAAGGTGTTCATGTAGATCCAAAGAAAATTAAAGTAATTGAAGAATGGCATATACCTCAATCTATGAATGATGTATGCTCTTTCCTAGGGTTAGTTAGTCTTTATCAAAAGTTTGTAAAAGGTTCTTCTTATTTAGCACTTCCACTCACATTATTATTGAAGAAAAAGTTAAAAATTGCATGGGGATTAGCACAACAACAATCTTTTGAAAAACTCAAACATGTTTGCAATTACGAGATTTTGCACAACCTTTCCATGTAGTTAAAGATGCTAATGGTTTAGGCATAGGTGTTGTATTAATGCAAAATGATCATCCTATTGCATTTGAAAGTAGGAAACTTAAACCTTTTGAAAAGAATTATAGTACATATGGTAAGGAAATTTTGGCTATTGTGCATGCTTTAAAAATTTGGAAACATTACCTTATGGGTTCTGAAGTTCTAATCAAAATAGACCAACATGCTATTAAGCATTTATTAAATCAACCATTGGTTTTAGATAAACACATCAAATGGGCTTCATTCATATAGAATTTTCAGCCTATGATTCAAAATCAACCTAGCAAAGCTAATGTTGTAGCTGATGCCCTTAGCCGCTTCCCATCTCCACAAACAAATATTCTTTCAATCAATAATATTTCTACTATTCATATTCATTCATTTCATGACATGATTCCTACTTATGCATCTGATTTGTATTTTTCACAAACATGGAATGCTTTCAATAATTCTACAACATTTAATGACGATCACCACACTTTTCATAATTGATTTTTGTATTTCCAACAAAATTTATGCATCACACAAGGTTTTAAAGAACTCTTTATGAAAGAGATGCATGAACCACCATATATGGGTCATAGGGGCATACAAAGTACTCTTTCTATGTGTAAATAACTTTTCTTTTGGACAAATATGGAAAAGGATATTGCATAGTATATTTCCCATTGCATTTTCTGTCAACTTTTGAAAGGACATCATGGTAAAGAATTTGGATTATTCATGCCACTTCCCATACCTAATGGACCATGGGAACAATTTTCTATGGATTTTATTACTCTTCTTTCTACAACTTCATCTCATAATGATATGATTTGGACATTGTTAATAGGTTTAGTAAACAAGCGTATTTCATTCCTTGTAAAAAGAATATTTCTGCACCTCAAGCTACTAAGTTATTTATTAAATGTATTTTTTCACATCATGGTTTTCCAAAAATTATTCTTTCAGATTGAGATGTTTGCTTTTGTAATCACTTTTGGGTTGCATTATTTCAAAATTTAGGTTCTAAAATAGATTTTAGCTTTGCATTTCATCCTGAAAGTAATGGGCAAAGTGAAGCTACCAATAATACTATTTTAGATTCATTACGATGTTATTCTTTAGATAATCCAAGTAATTGGGATGAAAAACTTTCTTCAATACCATTTGCATATAATAACACAACCCATACCACTATTGGACGTGCACCGTATGCAATTATGTATGGTAAAAGGCTTCCCACTCCAATGACTCTCACTCAAAGTGATATACCTATGGTTGATTCTTTTGCAAAAGATCATATTTCTACACTTCGTGAGGTTCATGAACACATTAAAAAGAGTCAAGAATGCTACATGCATAATGTTCATAAGAGACAAATAGTTAAATAGTTTAATGAAAATGACTTTGTAATAAACTAAGTTTATGATCTAAGGGTCTGGCCCGTTCACACAGATCTGAAAATGGACACCGTTTCTTCACTCATGTGTATGGCCAAGATCTCAAGACTAGACTTAAGCATAATTTAATGTGATGTCTTAATCAAGTGATCCACTTAGCCTAGTGGTTAAGTCTCAAGGTTCTGAAGGGTGAGGTCTTGGGTTCAACCCCCATGGGGAGCATGGGGAGAGAGTTTTTCCCAAAGAGCTCTAGAGCCTTCTAACTCAAATAAGCATGAGTTAACTTGATTCTAGCAAGACTTAACTCGAGTGGCAAGTACACCAACCACTAGTGGAGTCTAGTGGAAGGTACTAATGCAGTGGTCGAGATCACTCCAATCACTAATGCAGTGATTGGAGTCTAGTGGAAGGTACTAATGCAGTGGAGTCTAGTGGAAGATATTAAAGGAGTAGAGGAGATTGCACATGCACTTGTGGACTCTAGATACATTTGTAGTCCTCATTGATTCGAGCAACTATATATACAGGCATAAGGTTGGGAGGAGAGTCATCTCTCTAGCGCATGGTGGTAATAATTTGTCAATCTCTTGCATTGGTATCAGAGCTCAAGATTGAGCTTCCATGGACATCTTGATGGGATTTCATCATCTTTCTCTATTGGAGTTAGATGTCTGTAGAAGCACGTGAACAACACAAGGAAGAAGATGAAGCTTGAAGCACAACACACAATACTGAATGTATTACCACTAGAATGTACAAAGATAAGTAGCCCATTAGGGTAATAGGCGTATATACAAGCCGGGGAAAAAAACCTCCTAAAGAGGGAAAAAAGTGCCCCGGCAATCCTAGAGTGTTCACACACATCACTACCTAAATATATCAACAAATCCCTCCTAGGAGTGATGCAATGAACAAGTAGCTGGCACTCATGTATAAGGAAGTGCCAAGCTATGTGGAAATCACTCCACAAAAGGAAGTAAGCCCAAAGCTATGCCGAAAGCTTCAAAGTTATCCCTAGGTGGAGCCTTCATGAAAAGTTTTGCAATGTTCTTCTGCGTGGGCACATATGCCAAGCTAATCTCCGCAGCAAAGAACCTCTCCCTGACATAATGATGATTCACCTCAATGTGCTTAGTGCGAGCATGGAACACACGGTTCCTTGCAACTGTGAATGCGCTCTGATTGTTAGTGAAGATGGTGGTGGCAGAAGGCTGACCAACACCCAAATCAACCATAATGTATCTGAGCCACACACACTCAATAGTCGTTGTGAAAGTTGCCCTATACTCAGCCTCACAAGTAGAAGTGGCCACAGTAGGTTGCTTCTTGCTCAAGCAAGATGTACATGAGCTACCAAGCATGAAGCAAAAGCCACTAGTGGACACACGAGTGTCATAGCAACCAACCTAATCAGAGTCAGAAAAAGCATGTAAATCTAGCGGTAGTGATCCCCCCTTGGGATAAAACAAACCAAGTATCCGGGTACCACTCAAGTATCGAAAGATGCACTTAAGTGCCTGCTGGACATGCACCTATGGGCATGAATGTGTGCACATACATTTTGAAGCATGCATACTATAGATGCAATTATAAAATCATGGTGCAAATGAGAAAATGGTTCTCATGATTTCTAATCAAAGCAATACACTCGCAACGCTTTCTAAAACGTGTTTTGACTTCTTGTACTTTTCTTCATCTACATCATCTTCTCCCAATCACTTCCTAGACTTTATTAAACATACTAAAAGATGAAAAGTATCAATTCTCAAAAAAGATAATAGGTATATACAATTCATAAACAAACTTTTGTTTAAAAAAACCATTTTCCATAGAACATAAATATGCAACACGAAGTAGTTGTCTACCATATAAACCAAACTCAAGATCTTGAATTGGCTCTTGATTAATACGTGTTATCAAAAACTCATAAAGATGATTAGTGAAATATAATCATCAAATTAATTGTGTCTATAAAAACCCATGAATTCAATTTCTCCTTCAATTAGTACTTGTTTCAAACTTCAAATTAATTTAGATTCATCAAGCAAAAGAAAACCCACATTAAGGAGCATAATTCAAAATTCATTCATTCTCTTCAAACTTTTCTTTTAAAGATGTAGAAGTTTTTGATGATTTGTTCATATTTTCTTCAATTTGTGTGATAATATCTTCGATCATTTATTTCTCCATTTTGTCATGTTTTTGTTCATTATTTTTATTCTCATCCTCACTAGTTTTTTGTTTGACTCTCATATTCACTTTGATTTTTATCTCGATTTTTCATATCATGTCTCAATTGAGCTTTCAAATTTTTAACCTTTGTTTGATCAAATAATTTATCATGTTCTAAAGACTTTGGAGTACATGTCACATAGTACTCGTCATGTTTTTGTTTCAATTGTATAAATTTTCATATTCTTTCTCATCTTTGTCCAATTTTTCTCGTAATATTTGGTCAACGTTTTGTTTACCAATGTTTTTTTATCATGTTTCTTTACTTCAAAACATTTAACTTGATTCTCAATTTGTATCATAGTTTCTTGTTCAGAAGATTTTCTATCATGATATCTCTTTGGTCTCCACTGTTTTCTAAATCTTATAAATGATCTTGGCTTAGATTTTGTTTGCTAAATATATTCTTTAATTCCTCCTCTTCCTAAGTTCAAGTGCAAAGGTAAATGGACATGGTAATCACAAATTTTTCTTTCTACTATAGTGACTAATTTAAGATCACAAGCACTCTCATATGCAATACAATCCCAAAACATGTGGCCAAATTGATCACACCAGAAACATCTTTTAGGTCGATGGAATTTTCTATGTGAAGCTCTAAATGTTGATCTTCTATGGTCAGTTGAATTGTTTTGATCAAGAATTTTAGTAGACATATGCTGAAGTTAAACTTGATGTTCATGTTCACACTTGCATGATTGAATTTCTTTTACTTGGTTGAACAAAGCCTCAAACTTGGTTTTCAAACTTGAAACTTCATGATCAATCATCTCTTTTAACATTTTGCATAATGTTTTATTATCTTCAAAAAATTCATCTAAGTTTTGAGTTAGAGACAATACTTTTTCAAAAAATTCATCTAAGTTTTGAGTTAGAGACAACACCTTTTCAAAAAATTCATCTAAGTTTTGAGTCAGAGACAATACTTTTTCAAAAATCGTGCACCTGAGTTGCAATGCCGCTGTTCATGTCGGGTTCACCAATGTAGGTGCGAAAGAAACGGCTGGTGCATCAAGTCAACCGTTGGAATTATGGTGCAGGCTGGGTGCTTGGAGCAATATCAGGTGCAGTGGAGACTCAAAAAAGCCAATTAGTAATACAATTGCAATTCATAATCCTAGTGTATTAAGCTTTTATGAAAAAGAAAGGCACTATCGATTTCACACAATATCAACTCGTAAGAACAAATGGTGGAAGCGAGTTTGATTCTAAATGTAGGCTTGGATGAAGTGAATATCCACGCTTTGCATAACATCACTCATGAAACTTAAACAAAAGCTTATTTATGCGGTTCATAAGAAGTGAAGACATATCATCGCATCTCTGTAGTATCTAATAAAGAGTAATTATTCATCATACATTCATATACCTGTTCGTTTTTCACGAACTTAAATATTAAAAACAAAAGTATGGCTAAAGTTGTGATCATGTGTGAGCGATAGAAATTTGTTTCACGAAGCGCAAGATTAACAATGACCATGGAAGTAGATAGTGAGGTGATTAATTGGATTTAACAAGATTTTTACTCATAAACTTAACATAGATCGTGATTCGCTGCTGTTACGTTCAAATTAATGGAACAACAACATTATTTGCAAGAAAAATGCACGATTATTTCACAGTATAGCAATTCTTTACAGCATAGATAAATAGTGAAGTGATGTGAGATTGGTCTGATCTATGTGCCGACAGTATAAGACGTTCGGAAGAGAAATAAAGTTCATAAGAAATATATATAAAACATTATTTTGAAGTATAATGACTCAGAATAATGCGCAAGTGCATCTTCGGAGATTCATGATAAAATATCAACAAAGGAGAGTCTCAGACATACCAAATTTTGCATAGATACTATTCTAGAGATGCGTTGTCTTGCCTTCACCACTAACAGAGCGGAGTGTTGTTGATTAAATTGTCAATAGCATCCCGAGATATGACGGACGCATTCTCCTCCTTGTCTTTCTGCCTCCTCTCATGCATAATCCTGACTCCATGCAGAAGACAACCTCCAGAATCAACTCCCTCCTCCTCCTCTTCTGCTTGCGTGCATTCCCTCCTACGTGTAAGAATCTTCCTTTTTTCTTTATGATCATACTCTCTCCTTCTCCTCAGAGGTGTTTATCTTTGTCTTTGATGTCCATGCTGCCTCTCATTGAGATGATTTGTATACTAGCAATGATCATGAAATTGGCCTCCCCTTTTGAGTGTGTCTGTGCCTTCATTTATGCCCTTTTAATCACTCGTAGTGCATGGCAAAAAAACATTGTGCCTTGATGCAAGGTCATGAAACGCGACGCTACCATGCATAGTCTTCATGCATTAGGAAAATAAATGGTGCATAGATAGAATATTTGGTTTTTGATATAGAGGCTTTCCACTCACCATATAAACTTATTTGATTGCATCATGCAATTACAATTCTATTGGTTGTGCAGTTGGCCGGTCACATATGGGCATGAATGTGTGCATATATATTTTTAAGCATGCATACTATAGATGTAATGATAAAATCATGGTGCAAATGAGGAAACGGTTCTCATGATTTGTAATCAAAGCAACACACTCTCAAAGCTTTCTAAAACGTGTTTTGACTTCTTGTACTTTTCTTCATCTGCATCATCTTTTTCGCAATCACTTCCTGGACTTTATTAAACATACTAAAAGATGAAAAGTATCAATTCTCAAAAAAGATAATAGGTATATACAATTCATAAACAAACTTTTGTTTAAAAAACCATTTTCCATAGAACATAAATATGCAACAGAAAGTAGTTGTCTGCCATACAAACCAACTCAAGATCTTGAATTGGCTCTTGATTAATACCTATTATCAAAAACTCATAAAGATGATTAGTGAAATATAATCATCAAATTAATTGTGTCTATAAAAACTCATGAATTCAATTTTTCCTTCAATTGGTACTTGTTTCAAACTTCAAATTAATTTAGATTCATCTAGCAAAAGAAAACCCACGTTAAGGAACATAATTCAAAATCCATTCATTCTCTTCAAACTTTTCTTTTAAATATGTACAAGTTTTTTATTATTTGTTTATATTTTGTTCAATTTGTATGACAATATCTTCGATCATTTGTTTCTCCATTTCTTCATGTTTTTGTTCATTAGTTTCATTCTCATCCTCACTAGATTTTTTTTTGATACTCTCATATTCACTTTGATTTTTCATATCATGTCTCAATTGAGCTTCTAAATTTTGAACCTTTGTTTGATCAAATAATTTATCATATTCTACAAACTTTGGAGTACATGTCACATAGTACTCATCATGTTTTTGTTTCAACTGTATTAAATTTTCATATTCTTTCTCATCTTTGTCCAATTTTTCTCGTAATTTTTGGTCAACTTTTTTTTTATCCAAAGTTTTTTTTTTCATATTTCTTTACTTCAAAACATTTAACTTGATTCTCAATTTGTATCATAGTTTCTTGCTTAGAAGATTTCCTATCATGATATCTCTTTGGTATTCACTGTTTTCTAAATCTTATAAATGATCTTGATTTAGATTTTGTTTGTTGAAAATATTCTTTAATTCCACCTCTTCCTAAGTTCAAGTGCAAAGGTAAATGGACATGGTAATCACAAATTTTTCTTTCTACTGTAGTGACTAATTTAAGATCACAAGCACTCTCATATGCAATACAATCCCAAAACATGTGGCCAAATTGATCACACCAGAAATATCTTTTAGGTCGATGGAATTTTCTACGTGAAGCTCTAAATGTTGATCTTGTATGGTCAGTTGAATTGTTTTGATCAAGAATTTTAGTAGACATATGCTGAACTTGAACTTGATGTTCATGTTCACACTTGCATGATTGAATTTCTTTTACTTGATTGAACAAATCCTCAAACTTGGTTTTCAAACTTGAAACTTCATGATCAATCATCTTTTTTAACATTTTGCATAATGTTTTATTATCTTCAAAAAATTCATCTAAATTTTGAATCAGAGAATACTTTTTTGATTTTGGATTCGATAAATATGCTTATCTCGTTAAATTTCTCATCATATTCTAAAAATTTCTTTTCAATCAATGCTTTCACACTAGAATCAATGTCTTGTGTGGAGTGTTTTGAAAATCCCTTTTTACCCATTATTTACTTATATAATTAATATAAAGTAAAATATGAATACCTGGAATATAATGAAGAGGTCCAGAAATCGTGCACCTGAGTTGCAACGCCGCTGTTCACGTTGAGTTTACCAATGTAGATGCCAAACCAATGGCTGGTGGATCAAGTCAATCGTTGGAATTACGATGCATGCTGGATGCTTGGAGCAATATTAGGTGTAGTGGAGACTCAAAGAAGCCAATTAGTAATGCAATTGCAATTCATAATCCTAGTGTATTAAGCTTTTATGATAAACAAAAGTACTTCTGATTTCACACAGTATCGTCATAAGCACAAATGGTGGAAGTGAGTTTGATTTTAAATGTAGGTTTGTATGAAGCGAATATCCATGCTTCGCATAACATCACTCATGAAACTTAAACAAAAGCTTATTTATGCGATTCATAAGAAGTGAAGACATATTATCGCATCTGTGTATTATCTGATAAAGACTAATTATTCAGCATACCTTCATATACCTGTTCATTTTTCACGAACTTAAATATTAAAAACAAAAGTATGGCTAAAGTTGTGATCATGTTTGAGCAATAGAAATTTGTTTCACAATGTGTTTCGCATAGATGATATGGTACTCTTAATTATCCAGCATAACTACAAATCAAATTTCAATGTGAAGCACACGTGGAAATAAGTTTCAATTTGGGAATATATGATTGATCATTGTGAATAATTTAATAGTCCATCAAACTGTTACGCAATGTATAAACAGATATATACTTAATACACGAAAATGTTTAGCGCATCGATATGTTGGTAAAACATCTTTGTGCTACTGTGAAATATAAGTTTGTCTTGATTAACTTTTGGAAACTACGGAGACTTTTAAGCATAACATTTATCATCAAACTGGAATCGAAGAATATATATATATATATATATATATATATATATATATATATATATATATATATATATATATATATATATATATATATATATATATATATATATATATATATATATATATATATATATATATATATATATATATATATATATGTAAATAAAACTATTCATGGTAACTATTCATAGTTACCACGAAATTGGGCAATCGTTTCTTTCGAAAAATATGCATTTATTTGTAAATGTAATTCTTACATCAAAAGAAAACTTCCATTGATCTTCACAAAGTGGATTTGTCAGGGGAAATGATTTTAGCAAATGAAAATAAATTGAGATAACGTCAGAGTCTTACATAAAACAGATGATATCCTTTACAATCTTCGTCAAAACTATACAGGAACATGAAAGCACTTCAACTCTATTAGTTCTATTGAGCAAATCATTACACATTAGTAATACCTTAACGACTTCAAGGAGCTTTGATCATTAAACAAATCACCATCGTTCATCTGTGAAGAGTTTCTTTAGCTCATAAGCTTCTTTTGATTCTCCTGCATCAATATCTGTCATATTCTTTGCTAATTCTAGTGAGTTAGATTTTTGATGATCAGAGTTTTGGATATTATCTCATTAGAAAATGTAAAACAGTCAAAGGTCGGCGTCATAGAACCAAATGTTTTGCGCAAACGATTGCAAGAATTGAACTCGCCAATAGAAGTATGAGCATTGATATCAAAAAGCAATAAATCCCATGGAAATTGGGTTAAAAAAAATAGGCACACAATTGTAACATACACAAACTACATGAAATCCTTCCTAATGAAATTTGGTGATTACCACAAGGAATGATCAAGCGTTGATAGTATCCACTAGTATTATTGAAGTCTGATGCAGACGCAAAAGAAAAATGTTGTATATGGAACTGATCGATGCAAGGATTAAGGACATTGATTGCAGATGTATATATTTTTGTTACGATAATTCGATCTATTATATTGAACCTATTCTACACACAAATCACTTAGATGTTTCGCTTAGGATAACCAAAGAATTCGGCATTGTTGTTATCCTTTCATCATCATACCGAAGTCTATAAACAAAACTATCTACGTTATTACCAAGCGCAAGGTTAACACGGACCATGGAAGTAGATAGTGAAGTGATTAATTGGATTTAACAAGATTTTTTTCATAAACTTAACACAGATTGTGATTCGCTGCTGTTAGGTTCAAATTAATGGAACAACAACACTATTTGCAAGAAAAATGCATGATTATTTCCCAGTAAAGCAATTCTTTACAGCATAAATAAATAGTGCAGTGATGTGAGATTAGTCTAACATAAGAAATATATATAAAACATTATTTTGAAGTATAATGACTCAAAACAATCCGCAAATGCATCTTCAGAGATTCATGATAAAATATCAACAAAGGAGAGTCTCTAACATACAAAATTTTGCATAGATATTGTTCTAGAGATGCGTTGTCTCGTCTTCAGCACTAACAGAGCAGAGTGTTGTTGATTAAACTGCCAATAGCATCCCAGAATGTGACGGACGCATTCTCCTCATTGTCTATCTGCCTCCTCTCATGCATAATCCTGATTTTGGTAGAAGACAACCTCCAGAATCAACTCCCTCCTCATCTTCTGCTTGCGTGCATTCCCTCCTACACGTCAAAATCTTCCTTTTTTCTTTATGATCATACTCTCTCCTTCTCCTCATAGGCGTTTATCTGTGTCTTTGATGTCGGTGCTTCCTCTCATTCAGATGATTTGTATACCAGCAATGATCATGAAATCATCCTCCCCTTTTGCGTCTGTTTGTGCCTTCATTTATGGCTCCATTGCCGACTCCCCTTCATGCAGAGCTCCACTTGTTTTCTTCAGTTAGCCATCTGTGAATCACCCAATTCCTCCTCTGTGATGTACTTGCATGCCTCCTTTTCTTGCCAGTCACTTCCTGTTTTGCATGAGATGACTCCCCACATCGTGAGTTGTTAGAGCCATCCATTTTTAGTCTCTTTCTCACCTCTTGTTTCTTCAGACTTTTGAACACTACTCTTCATCGTAAGCATCCCCCATCTTCACTTTGTATGCATCAAGATCTCGTAACCTTTTTCCCCTCTACTCTTGGAATCCAGTGTTATTCAAAGGGCATAAGCATCCTAAATGTAATTTTCCATAATATTGCGACATTAGTTTTGGATACATGCCTTCAATAATCCATGCATTAGTTCGACAATTCACATGTCAAAATAAAGGATTGGGATATCTAATTAGGGAGAGAGAATCTCTCTGACAACGTACCACTAATGGGAGAGTATACACCTCTCCTATGCAGGTTGAAACATGAATGGCCTCACAGGTATATTCATAGGTACCTCTCTTCTTTGAAATGAACGGTTCTTTGAGTTCCTATGGACGCAACCTAAAATGCTTATGTCATCCAAACTAGGTTGTGAAAACTTGCTTCTATTATGAGAATCAATGCCTCTAAGATAGAGTACTCACTGTCTTCACTACTCATGCACATAGAGACCCATGTTCACTCTAGACTCCATTTTTCTTAGAGTATGTAGAGTTTAGACCTGAGCTCTGAACTCACTTTAGAGGATTATACTAGATTTTCAACAAGACATAGATTACGAGAAATGTATACCATGTGAAGAGGGAGCTCAGCTCAATGCTCATAGCTAAGTAGCTCCATGATAGGGAAAATTGAGTGTGAGCTGCTCCTAAGGTGTTAGAACGAATGAGATCTTCTCTATTTATATACTTTCGGTTACGTTTTTTTTTTGTTCACAGTTAAGTGAACATAATTTAGTTTAAAAAGCATTAACAAAGTTTTAGAGAAACATAATATAAGTAACAATAACATTAAAAATTTTAAGCATCAAGTAATGTAAAAATTTGAGAATTAATTTGAGAATAATAGAAATATAAAAATCTTGGTATTTAAGTTATGATATGAATCATCTAGGACGGGGCTCAACACATTCTTTTGGAATTGGAACCCTCACGAAGATTTTGTGCATGCATTGGTCCTGATGTAGTAGGTTTGATGATGGTATCCACTTCTCGCTTGCAAGTTCATGCTTTATCTTTCTTGCAACATTTTGTATTTGTGACTCACATGCTCACTTAGTTGCAAATATTATAGAAAATATTGTATAAAAAAACCAAATGAACATCTCTTTTAAATATATTAAATATAGTAGACCACCCCCATGATGGGTGTTTTTAAAGTAAACATTCTAGCTCTGAAATGTGATTTCTCCATTCCTTGTGTACTAAAAATCTCTAGTGTTGAATATTAGTCCATAGAAAATTCTGTATCTGCAAAATGAATATGCTATGGTTGGGTCAATAAAATGTACACATAATATATATATATATATATATATATATATATATATATATATATATATATATATATATATATATATATATATATATATATATATATATATATATATATATATATATATATAATGTAAGAAAAACTTACTTTTGTAATATGTAATGTTTCTCTCCCCCCTTGAAAGGATAAACGATTGTGTCAACTCGTCAAATGGACTTGGAGTAATTTAAATTGCAAAGTATTATTGCAAAAATGATCCATGAAATGTAAGAACTCATTTACAAATGAAGAAACCTTCTCTCACGTACTTGTTAATGGGATAAACCTAAATATCATTGTCTCTTGTAATCACACATTGTGCTTTCCAAAGCTCTCATTTTCGATCATCCTTATTGTTCACATCTCTTTTATAGAAGCGTCTTACGTTCTTCTTAGTCATTTAAACATGTTGTAAAATGTCTTGAGATTCAATATACTCCTTAACAACTAAAGATACATAACTAGTGTGATAAACAATCACATTGAAAAGATCTTTTATTTTTTGAATCACTACTATTGACTTCTCTAGTGGTTTATAATCAATATTCAACTTCAAACGCCAAAGGTGTGGAAAAGTAATTGAGCCATAGAAATGGAATAATGAGGTCACTAATGTTTTTCACACATTTTGGCTCTTCTACAACTGAAAACTTCAAAAGGTATATCTCCCATTCCCTACTATTAGAAAATTATAGTACATGGGATATAGTGGAAGAAGCCATTTGTATCTCTACTGTATGGGTTCCGATTACTTCCAAATTGATCAATCTAGATGGGAATATAAGGTATGGATTAGATGGGAATATAAGGTATGGATTATAAGAGGTAGTTATATTCAAATCGTACGGTTTGAAGCTATATAAAAGGAAAGAGACTATGGAGATATAGGGGGCATGCGCCCCATGATTGAGAGAGACCATCAAACCATCTCATGTGGGATATTCGTCTTTGTTTGTTATGTGTATTGATCCGGGAAGGTTCTTGTTGTCTAGGAGATGGAGACAAAGTTATATACACAAACATAACATGCCCACACACAAACACACATAAAGTAACCGCACGTTTCTCCATTCATGTTGTTTGCTTCTGATGCAAGAACATATATAATCACGCGGCACATAGACAAAGCATATTGTGTACTGCGAAGTTACATGAACAGGTCCTCACGTGGCACATTGACAGATCATCATCGACTCTACAGAGGTCAACTGATACTCGACTCCTCACGCCAGAGTCCACGGCTCACACATTAATCATCGCAGGCAATGAGGTCTAGTTCTAGCATGCAGAAACAACATCGGACGTTCTAAAGTTCAGCGTTACACAACATAGTCGCCCAGAGTGGAACTCCATTGCTAACTTGCACGCATGTATTATACGTGTGTGTCCATTTCTTTATTTATTATTTATTTTTTCTTGTGAGAGAGATCTGTACAAGAACGTAGCCGCACGTTTCTCCATCCACGTTGTTTGCTTCTGAGAAACAGCCAATTCGCTGCGTAATAGAAAGATACATGAACAGATCCTCACGCGGCATATAGACAAAGCTTATTGCGTGCTCCAAAGATACATGAACAGGTCCTCACGCGGCACATAGAGACAGCTTATTGCTCCGAATATACATTAGCAGATCAGCATCGAATCCACGGAGGATTTTATTTTTTCTGAATGAGAGTGAACCATGAATCTGAGGATGTGGAATCATGAATCCATGAGATGATAGCAAGGCTGCTTGTACTATTTCTATGGTAACGGATGATATATAATTTTATGAACATGATTGTGAGACTTCTTCAATAAGTTCAATGGCATATGGATTTGATATGAATCAAAAAGCTATCAGTTGGATTATTATGCTTTTTCTAAAGTTTTTAATGGGTAATTTACCAATGGAAAGTCCTAGAGCTTTACATATGTAAAACAAGAAAAACAGAGCTTAAACTCCATGAGTTTAGGCGGTTGAGCTTGATAATCTGTGATCAATTTGTCACCCAAAAGTAGATCAAATTAGATATTCACTTTTCCTAGATTATAGAAAACTGAATTGATTCTCCTCAATAACTAATCTTGCCTTTATTTGAATTCAAAATCCACTTATAAAAGTCTTGGAACCCTTCAAGATTCTATATAAAGAGCTCAAATCACTTGTACATTACATGGAAGCAATATACATACACTTTTGGCCATCATTTTCTTGCTCCTTCATTTCTCTATATCATCTTCTTCAACAAAAATGAACTTCGAGAGATTGTTGCTCTCTCTACAAAGCTCCAAATTGGATTACTAAGCGTTCATTGGAAAGATATTACTATCTGGATTTTTTATACAACATTTCAAAGCATTTGGTTTAATAAATTTAGAGAAATCCCAATTTTTCTATCTCGAGATCTATCTCTATGTAGCCCTAAAAATAGGAGGTACTACTCTTGAGTGTCAAGTTCATTCTAGAAGCATATTTTGGTTATTACTTGTAATCATGTACATTTTATACACTGAACCCTATGTGTATCATTCCTACAAAATGAATTTTTCTAGATAGCAAGTTTTTTGAGCTAGTCAATGTGCAAATCTATCTTTTTTGTATCAACTCTTTCTCCTTGATGCTCCAAAGTACATAGTGGAAATTATTGCACTAATCACATGTCTATAACGTCTATTTGAGTCTCCATAAGCTCAAGGGCTGGTCTTATGGTAGTTGACTAGACCAGACTTTGTCACTTCATAACTCACTTTTCTACTTCCTACAAGCTTCTCCAAGTTCTTTCAATAGTATTAGAGCTAGATCAAGATGGCTGATGGCTTTCCATAGATGATTCAGAAGCTTGATAGACATAACTTTACGGCTTGGTAAATTAGAATGAAGGCCTATTTGCAAGGTCAACTCTTGAAATCATTTCACACAAGACAAACACTGGAGATGGAAGAAGAAGACTTAAACACAGAAGTTCAATAAACTCTTTCCATAACTATGCACAGGTGCTTTCTCACGCAGAGAAGCCTGACTATTCTCAATCATACAAAATGAGTTCTAGCTCACTTTTTCATTGTCTTCCTCTTTTCTCTCATCGCGTCAGTTGATACAAACTAACTTATATAGATTTTCTCATTCTCGTGACTTTTTAAAAAACTTCTAGAACTAAAGTGAACTAACTTTACAAGTATAATACACTTGTGAATTTGTCCCTTCACATAGGCATATGGTTTTCTTCCTAAGATTTGACCTTCAAATATATGTCGAATTAGTGATTGTTTCTCCAATAGCTCCCCCTCAATCACTAATTGACATTCCCTGTTTCTTCATATCATCTTCTTTTCTTTTACTCCTGCCATGCTTTTGAATATGCTAGTCTTCACACCATCCAAGCTCTTTGTCATTATGTCTACTATCTGATCTTTTGTAGAAATGTACTCCACTTCAATTTCTTTCTTCATTACCTTTTCTCTCAGGAAATGATAATGTATCTCTATATGTTTTGTTCTTGCATGAAATACTGGATTTGCTGCAAGATAAAGTGAACTCATATTATCTCCATGTATTGTAGGTATACCTTGATCAATGCCCAAGCTTTTGAACAATGTCTGCATCCATACAACCTCCGTAGCTGCTTCCACAAGTCCTTTGTACTCAGCTTCAGTTGATGATAATGCTACTGTATGTTGTTTCTTTGAACACCAACTTACAAGCTTTTCACGAATGTATATCTTGTAGCCATGAGTTGATCTTCTGTCATCCTGGTTACCTGCCCAGTCTGAGTCACTATAGGCTCTCAAATTCAAATCTGATGTAAAAGGATAACTTTGATATATCTGAGAACTCTTAGACCTGCAATCCAATGTGGGTCCTTTGGACAATGCATGAACTGTGATAAAACTCCCACTACATAACTAAGATTAGGTCTTGTTAGTGTAGCATAAATCAAACTACCCACAAGAGATTGATACTTCCTCATATCTTTGTATTCTGCACCATCATATTTACTGAGCTTGTGATTAACTTCAAGTGGAGTTGAAGCTTCTCTGCAATTTTCCATATCAAACTTCTTCAATAAATTTAGAAGATACCTTTCTTGTGATACATATATGCCATGATTTGTATAAGTGACTTCCATTCCAAGAAAGTATGATAACTTTCCTAGGTCACTAATCTTGAACTCTCTCTCAAGTAATCTTTTTACCTCCTTGATTCCTTCATCTAAAGTACATGTGATTATAATGTCATCTACATAAATACAAATGTAGATTGTACCTTCCTCTGCTCTTTTGATGCGTAGACTTGGATCTGCTTTTGAACTTTGATATCCAAGATCATTCAGATACTTCACCAGTCTATAGTTTCATGCTCTTGGAGCTTGCTTCAATCCATAGAGTGCTCTTCTCAACCTACAAACTAAATTTGGATACCTGGAATCTATAAACCCTTGAGGTTGTTCCATGTATACCTCATCTGATATGTATCCATTCAAGAATGCATTCTTTATATCCAATTAACTTAGGGTCCATCCTTTTGAAGCTGCAATAGCAATGATTGTCCTTATAGTTTGACATCTTAGCTACAGGACTGAATGTCTCATCATAATCTATGCCATAGGTTTGGGCATAGCCTTTCACCACCAGTCTAGCTTTGTATCTGGCTATACTTCCATCTGCAAGCTTTTTCACTTTATAAACCCATTTATTTCCAATTACTTTCTTACCATTTGGTTTAGGAACAAGTTTCCATGTCTTGTTCTCCTCCAGTGCATTGAGTTCTTCCTTCATTGCTTCTTACCTTTTGCTTCATCATAGTTCTCAGGTTCTTCATCATCTTTGACCATATATGCATAGTTCTTCTGAGCTATGTAAGAAGTATCATAAGAATACCTTTCTGGTTGTCTTCTAGTCCTGCTTGACCTTCTTGGTTCACATTCTTCATAAGTGTCTGAATACACTTCTTCATCAAATATAGGAGCTTCTTCATTCCTTCTTGTTAATCCACTTCTGGATGTACTTGCTTGCATATAGTCTTCATCTCTATTCACCTGCACAATTGATTTTCCTTTCTCACATCTTCTTACCTCTTCTTCAAATTCTTGAGTTGTATGACTTTGATCTGCATACCAAATTTTCTGTTAATCAAATGTAACATCTCTAGACACAAGAAATTGTTTGGTTAAAGGATTCCACAACCTGTAACCCATCTACTTTTCATCATAACCAATGAACACATATTTTTCTGCCTTTGGTTCAAGTTTATGCCTAAGCTGTGATGGCACATAAGCATATGCAATTGATCCAAACACTCTACAATGATCTGGTGTCGGTTTCTTACCCCACCAAGCTTCATATGGAGTCATTCCATTTAGAGCTGCACATGGTAATCTATTCACAAGATATGTGGCTATATTTAGAGCCTCAGCCCAAAGATAATTTGGAAAATTCTTCTCCTTTAGCATAGCTCTAGCAAACTCAACTAGAGTCCTGTTCCTTCTTTCTGCTACACCATTTTGTTGTGGTGTATACCTGCAAGTTATTTCTCTCTTAATACCTGCATTCCAAAGATAATCATTGAACTCTTGGGAGAAGTATTCTCCCCCTCCATCAGACCTCAATCTCTTAAGCTTTTGACCTATGACTCTCTCTGCATATGCATGAAAATGCTTGAAAGCTCCAAACACTTCTGATCTTTCCTTCAAAAAATATAATGTTATCCATCTTGTAGCATCATCAATGAAAAGAACATAATACCTTGAGCCACTGATAGATCCTTCTTTGGTTGGTCCCCATACATCTGTATGAATGAGCTCTAGTAAACCATCATGTTTGAATCCTTTCTTCTGAAATGGTAACATGTGTGCTTTACCCATTTGACATGCTTCACATTTATAAACCATAT
The DNA here is from genome assembly GCA_020310875.1 of Ceratopteris richardii. Classification (NCBI taxonomy): domain Eukaryota; kingdom Viridiplantae; phylum Streptophyta; class Polypodiopsida; order Polypodiales; family Pteridaceae; genus Ceratopteris; species Ceratopteris richardii. Next base: position 99,970,632 of record CM035423.1, read on the forward strand.
GTTGACTCTGCACATTTGGTAATCCTAGTACAGACTGATTAGCAACCATAGCTTTAATTCCTCTTTCATTGAAGTGACCTAATCTCTTATGCCAGAGATCAAGTTCTGTAATCACTCCTTCACCATGTGTGAGCAAAGCTTGATCAATGTTCCCTTGTACTCTTAAAGTAAAGAGTCTACCTTCTTTCTTACCAGAGACAATCTAATTATATCCATTCTCTGGATCTTCAAAAAATACTCCTTCATTTGTAAACCTGACTTGAAAACCTTTTTCAACTATCCGTCCCACACTAATCAAGTTTTTAGGTATTGTAGGAACATACAAAACATTGGTTAGCAAATCTGCTCCACTCTTGCATTTCACTTTTCCAATTGAATGTACACTATGTCTTGTATTGTCACCTGTTTGAACTGTATGACTAGAAATACATTTTTCTAATTTTGACATCAATTCTATGTTTCCTGACAAATGATTAGAACATCCAGAGTCAATGTAAAATACCTTTAGATCTTCTTTATCTGATGTGCTGATTGAATTCATCATCAATGATGTATGACTTTCATTTTGTGTGTCATTTGCATAGTTGTAGTAGGTGGTGTTGTAGGATTGATTCTGACCCAACTTCTTCCTCCACCTCTACCATAGCCTCCTCTTTGACTTTGTCTACCTCTTTGAAAATTACTTTGATATCTTCCACCTCGGCCTCTGTTATTGTTGTTTTGATTTTGATTTGATCCTTGTTGGTTGTGCCAACAGTCATGAGCCAAATGATTACTCAGTCCACAGATCCAACAAGCCTTCTTGTTGTTATTTTGATTACCTCTTCCTCTTCCAAAACCTCTTGGTCTTCCTCTGCCAGTGCCTTTACCTCTTGCATAATAAACTTGAGAACTCGACTCTTCTTCATCCTTTGCTTTACCTTTATGTCCTTTCTTCTTATTCTTCATCTACATTGCAGAACTTTGTCCTTTATCTCCATCTCCCTTTCAGTCTTGCTCATATGTGAGCATCAAACCAAGTAATTGATTCAAATCTAGAACATAATGATTTAATGAAAGTTCTGTTGATAAGACAAAAGGTTTCCACCTTTCATCCCCTCTCAAACCTGCAAGTAGTTGAGCAATCAATTTGTGATCTTCAACATCTTCATCTATGGATCCAAGACTATCTGCTAGATCCTTCATCTTAGTGACATAATCACTAATACTTTGACTTGGCTTCTTTTTGAATGTTGTAAACTCTGACCATATACTTGCTTTCTGTGCTTTAGTAGTGCTTTGGAAATGATACTCCAATGCATTCTATATATAACACTGAGTCACAACAAAGGAGAACAAAGACATGTTCTCTTTTTCTTTTTACCTAAATACCATTATATGAAGCAAAAAAGTGGGCATTTTACAATATCTAGAAAGCATCACGAGTCTTGCTTGTAAATATTGTCTTTAGAAGCTTGATCTCAGATCCCAAGTAGTCAAGATAGATATACTAAAATTCTTGCTGCCATGAAAACTAGTTGTTGAGCATTACCAAGAATCCCACATCATGATCTTGGACAATAGATTAGAGTTGAAAAGGTACATGTAAGAATTCGCGAAGCTCCTTCATTACATCTATAACCTCAATAAGCACAGAAGATAGCTAATTAAGAGTTACTCGAAAGTTAGAGAACATGTGTTGTAAAAATCAGAGCATTTTAACAAGGCAATTAAGATCATCCCCTTTGTATAGTTAAGATCCCCATTGAATGCCTGGCCATATTAACGGAATATGAAATACACTTCACAAAAGCATTCCCAAGAGATGATAATATTCAACAAAATTATACTAAGAAACATTCACACATGATCAGAGAAATGCTCAAGATAAATCAAGCTGAACACGAAGTGGAAGCAGAACTCCAAATTATATTTCCATTAAAATGATATTTTACATTTCATGTGTTTTACAAGAGTTATGTGAATCTACAATAGAAGCTGATCATAGCTTTCCTCAGGCTCAAGGGTATTGGTATCCTCTGGCACATTAGAACACCTATCTTGCCTCTCTTGCTCCAAGATTGGCTCTTCAAGGTCAGCCATGTCCCCAGGTTCATCTGCAAGTGGGGGAACAGGCTCCCTTGAAGCTGCTTGGAATCTCTCCGTATCTGCAATGTGCTTCCTTCCAACCTCTTGGTCTTCATTTGGGCATTCATTCAGCCCATTGATTCTCATTCTAATGAAGCTCACTTGAGCATCATCCTTCTCCACAGCTATGCAGTGCCTGAACATCTTTAAGGAGCAAGCCAGAGTCGTTCCTGAAACAGCAGAAAGCCTATTAGAGGCTTCAATCAACAATGACTAATGAAAATTGTGAAAATTGAAATTACCTGTGCCCGAAAAAAGGTCTAGGACCCAGTCATCATCATTGGAAAATAGCTGAAGCAATCTCATTATGAGTTTTTGTGGCTTCTGATAAGGGTTAACCAATGTCATGTCCCCAGCTACATGACGAAGTTTCTTGGTAACGGCTGGGAACATGAGCACATTTGAGATCCCATTCTCATTGCAATGCTCCCTGACTCTCCTTTTGCTTACTTCATCATAATAGCCCACTGTAATGCATTCAGTGGCACTCACAAACCGATGCAAAGGAGTGTGATTTACGTTTGTCTTCACCCTGCAAAAAAGAACTATGAGTCACATAGGGCATCATGAAAGCCATGGAGATAGAAAGAAGATTACTTACCAAGTGAGGCACTCGACAGCATGACATCTTGCTTTCAAAGCAGTTGAAACAGAGAAAGACTGGTCTCTGCTATGGAAAATTACTATCCTCCAAAGAGGAGACATAGTTAACTCTGCAAAATCAGTGACCATCTTCCAAATCTGAGGGTGTTTGAAGGGTTCATCATCATTAACTGATCCTAACATCCTAAATCCATAGGGTATGTCCGCTATGAGAAGGGAGAAATGTTTTCTAGGCACAACAGAACAAATATTATTTACATCACTACAGAACACATTGTAATATACAGGCCTAAGGGGGTCTAGGGGATTGGAGAAACATTTAAGATCGGGTTCATCATCAAAATCCATCTCCTTCGCTTTCAGTCTAGATTTCTCATGCCTTGCTCTTTGAATGTGAGCAAGGAATGCAGGGGGGCAGTCATCTAGTACCTCTGTAGACTTACTTTTCCTTGGTTTCTGCAGAACAAATTGGAAAAACAATTAGAAGAGCTCTTCAGTACAGCAAACAGAACATAAAGAACGGATGTATGGCATCGATTTCTTGTTGGGGTAGATGCTAGGCATCGACCTTCTACTAAAAATCGATGCTTGGCATCGACCTAGGGACCTAAGTCGATGCCTGGCATCGACTTTTGCCACGAGGTCGATGCCAGGCATCGACTTTTGTTGCAGGTCGATGCCAGGCATCGACTTATGCTGCAAGTCGATGCCAGGCATCGACTTATGCTGCAAGTCGATGCCAGGCATCGACTTATGCCCCCAAGTCGATGCCAGGCATCGACTTATGCCCCCATGTTGATGCCATGCAATGCATCAAATTGTTTAGTATGAAATATTCTGATAAGAGAATCTACCCAATCACGAAACAGGATGAAATATTCTGATAAGGCTTTGTAGGATGATGTGGTTGGATAGTCTGCTTGGACCTCTGTCCAAGAAAAGCAACCCAGCCTCTTCATCATCACCTCCTGAATCTTCATGTACACTTTATGACTACAGACACATAAATATAAAAGAGACTAGGTTAGACAAGAAGCATGGGAGGAGGGAAAAAGGATCTGAGAATAACATACATACTTATTGAGCTCAGTGACCATCTCCTCGAGGCTCAACTCCTTCGAGATTACCCTTGACAAGGTTGATATGATCAATGTATCATCCTTGATTCCTTGAAGGGCCCTCCATGGGGTCAGCTTCATGTCCTCAGGAGCCTCCTCAAGTGAAAGGTCAACTTTCCTTCCCTTTCCCCTCAGATCAATTTGTGGGTCTGGCCTCGACTTTCGTTGCTTCTGGCCCTTGACTTCCTTATGCTCCCACATTGTGAAGATTCTATCCTGAAGATCCCAGATCTCACCTGATCTGAATGCCAGTTGAAACCATGGGTCATATTTCCTCAAAGCATCTGATTTTCTATTCTCATCCAATGCAATTCCAACCTCAATAAGGCATTGCTTTCGTAGATTGGGATGTATTCTCCCAGCTTCCTTCACAAGACAATCTTTGTATTCATGGTGGAAGAACCGAATTCTCTCTATGGAGGACATTTTCTGCCTGTAGTCATTATCGTTGTTGTGATCCCAAGCAAGAAGCTTGGCTTCCTCAGTTGTAAGACCAGCATATATCTTACACTCTGCATACCTAAAGAAAAATGTAGTAGGGTGCTCCTTCACTAACTGTCTACGAGCCTCTGCAGAGTGTGAACCTCCAATCACATAATAAGTGTACTCCTCAAACAAATTCTCATTGAAATCCTCCACACAGCTGCACTCATGCGGATCCACCATTACAAGGAATGGCACAATAGTAGCATGAGGATTAATTTTCATTTTCTTCTTAAGATTTTGGACATGCAAATTATGTGGCTCCCTGATCTCAAGGGGCCTCCTCCCTGTGACTGGATCCACTGGTGGCCTGTGGATAATATTAATAGGCAGGTGGAACAACTGCCCCTTCTTCACAATTTTTCTTCTAGCTATGTCCTCCCTCATCTTATTCTGCTCAGTGCCAAGCACACCAGATGCAAGCTCTCCACCAGGTGCAACAATAATGTCCCCAGAGCTAGAGCTTGAGTCAGAAAAGTCCTCTTCTGCAATTATCTTCTTTTTCTTTTGGGGCTTTTTCTGCACACTCTGCTTACCCCTTGCCTTTACAGGGGTCGTCTTCTTGTGCTGTGTTGGCATGATATTGCCCTGTATCCATGGCATCAGGTCCTTGATGAAATTCACTGAGTCTCTGCACATCTGAGCTAGCTCCTCTGGAACACAGCACTCTGGGCACAAGAATTCCATCTTGCATATGACATTTCTTAATCCCTTGGATGTCTCCACCAAGAAAAGCAGGTTGTCAGAATCTTCATCTTCATAATCCAATTTGTAAACAAGGCCATACTGAAAACCTTGTGTTGTCGTGATCTTTCCTCTGCCATAGGCCCCTGCGAACACAAGGAGGACTGCATTCTTCTCTTCCACGTACTGAAGGCACCATTCGAGATTTGTCATGTCCCGAAGTGGACGATCTGTCTTCATGACCTCTGTCTCCCTCGACCTTTCCTTCATACTTGGATCCTCCACAGGAATTTTAATGCTACTCTGTCCACCTGAGGATATTCCTAGTGGGTTGCTGGCCTTCTCAGAGGATAATGGTGCAATAATTTTCTTTGCCTTTGCTTGGTGACCACTGCCTTTGTCACGTTGCTGGTCAGCAGAGCCCATGGTGACTCTGAGCTTCTTAATGGGCCTTTCATCCTTGTACTCCGCATCCCTGAAAGCAATTGGAAATATCAAGCAATAAGAAATATCAGCCCATGTCCATGCAAGGCATGGATTTTCAGCTTCAGGTCGATGCCAGGCATCGATGTTTAAGTGCATGTCGATGCCAGGCATCGACTTTGTGTGCAAGTCGATGCCAGGCATCGACTTGAGGGCCCAAGTCGATGCCTGGCATCGACTTTTGGGCCAAGTCGATGCCTGGCATCGACTTTTACCCTCAAGTCGATGCCTGGCATCGACTTGAACACAAAGTCGATGCCTGGCATCGACTTGGGCACAAAAGTCGATGCCAAGCATCGATTTGGGCCCAAAAGCCGATGCCAAGCATCGATTTTGCACCCAAAAGTCGATGCCTGGCATCGACTTTTCAGTGCATGATGATGCTGGCAAGTCGATGCTTGGCATCGTTTTTTTGGACCAAGTCGATGCCTGGCATCGACTTGGGGCTGCAATTCGATGCCAGGCATCGACTTGCACCCACAAGTCGATGCCTGGCATCGACTTGCTCCTGCAAGTCGATGCCAGGCATCGACTTGGGGCTGCAAGTCGATGCCTGGCATCGACTTGCAATCCTAAGTCGATGCCTGGCATCGACTTACACCTTAAAGTCGATGCCAGGCATCGACCCGTACATGCTTTGGATCCATATTTCGACAGGCAAGAAAAATAGAGACCTAGAAATGAGAAATTTACACAGACATACAGAGGGAATCTTTTTGGAATCTTTTTTTTAGTTATGATTTTGTCTACCTCTTGGTACTTTTGCCAACATTCTTCTTCTCCATCAGGCTTGGCTTGCTGGTATGCTGACCTCTGTGCTCCATGGCTGTCTGTGCTCTGCTGCTCTCTCTTGCTCGTGGATTTTGAAAATGAGAATGATCTCCTCCTCTGGTATTTATAGGCAATTGGGTAACTTGAACCAGAAACTAACTGGATCTAACTGAATGAGTCCACTTGCTAACTAAATCTGTCAACTTATCTAACCAGGGAATAGCACCCACACAAATAGGCTGTTTCAGAGCCACTTTAATGAAATATTCATAGACCCTTACAACTATTTATATACATTTGCATAGAAATTACATTTCAATGGCAAGAGTATGGTATGTCCATGAGGATGTCTCAACTCATGTAGAGATTTGTTTCTAAGAATCTCTTTCTTGGGAGAAAATCAAGTCAAAGTTGTGTTAAATGTGGGAGACTAATGACATCTTCATAGTATTACCCTCCACACTTTAGTTCATATTCACATTTATCTTGTAACTCACTCTTGAAATGGAAAATCACTTTGAATAAACATTCTAGTACAGAACCTTGCAACTATTTATATACATTTGCATGGAAATTAAACTTCAATGGCAACAGTATGGTATGTACATGAGGATTTCTAATCTCATGTAGATGTTTTTTCTTAGATTCTGTTGCTTGGGAGAAAATTAGGTCTAAGTTGTGAGATTAATGACATCTTTATAGTGTTATCCTCCACACTTTAGTTCATATTCACATTTATCTTGTAACACATTGTTGAAATGGAAAATCAATGTATGAATATACTTTCTGTGTGCCTCTTTTACACATAATTCTTTTTCAATATACTTTCATCTACCTCTTTGATATCTAGCCAAGACCACAATAAAACCTAATCCTTGAAATCTTAACCAAATGTAAAATTTCTTCTTGTATAGTGTTCAATGGCATAGCATATTCCAGTTGGAACTCAACTTGGATATATTCCAGTTGTAAAATTTATTCTTGTAAAATTTCATCCAAACAATTTTATTATATATTCCTATTGGAACACAACTTTGATATATTTTGATTCATTCACAATGCTTAGACTGAATGACTCATATGAAGTTAGAAAAAGATCATTTGAATCAAAAGTGAATCAAATCTTTGGTTCCCTTATTAGTGTATATTTGAGTAATTAAGTGATTTGATGTAATTTGATGTTTTATGTTATTTAATGTACTTTAATAAGCTTTTGATTTCATATCTTCTTGATGTGACATTTGATGTGATATCTTCACTTGATCTCGGATTTCTACTTATTTAAAAAGGTCATTCATCTTCAGTCTTCTCTGAACTCAGTGAAGATGAGCTCAATCTTTTCAGTGGATGCTTGGGCATCAGCTTCCTCTGCTCATATTGATTCATTGTTCTCAGTTGAGCCTTTCCAGAGAAGTGATGATCCCTATGATTTAGAACGTGCTGATGATTCCATGTTTTCTGTTGAGTCATTTAAGTTATCCAATTCACAGTGCAATGCTGCTCATACAAATGCACCTCTTGATCTCCCATCTGATCCAACCATTGATCTCCCTTCTGATTCAAGTGCATGTGGAGCAACGAAAAAGCAAAGCAAGCTCAATCTACGATTTAAAAGAAGGTCTCGTGAAGTAAGTCGAAAAAGATTTAAATTTCTTACTTCAGATAGACAGATTGCATTGGATATTGTGAAGCATTGTTGTGGTTTGAAATGCTTGTATAATTTAGGGATGAAGAAACTAAAGCACATAAGAGAAAAATTCCTCCATTTAGATAGTGAAAGGCAAGATATATACCTTGTTTCTTGCATGCAAATGATTGAGGATAACATGTCAGTAACGCGTGTTGGTTTTGAATATTTCTTTACTCAAGGGATGCCATGCTGTAGGGCTGCATTTAAAATTGCAATGGGTGTAGGAAATTTTAGAATACATAGGGTTCAACAAGGGTTTTTGAATGGGGATCTCATTTTGGATACGTTCCATGTTGGGACCAAAGGATCTGTTGGACGTCATGCAATGAATTGGATGATGAACTATTTTAGCTTGCATTGTGAAGTTATGCCTACAACTGGAAGGTTGCACTTGTCAGATAACTTTACTCGTCGAGAGGTATTTCAAATATATAGAGAAGACATGGAAAATAGAAATGAGAAGTATGTGTTGTATCGTCACTTTACTCGATTATGGAAGGAAGAGTTTAACAATGTTTCTATTCCTCGTAAAGTTAGAATGGGTGAATGTTCAGTTTGTGCCACTTTGAAAAACATGGCAAAAGGGGCTACAACACCACAGGAAAAGCATAATTTTAAAAACCTTCTTAACAACCATCGTGAGAGTCAAGCATTAGAGAGAAAGAAAGCAATTCATCATCGAAGTAAGGCACTCAGAAATCCGGAGCGTTATATGTGTTTGTTGATCGATGGTATGGATCAGAAAAAAACTTGTTTGCCACATTTTTATCGCATCCCTAAGGACATTGGAGATGAAGTCCTTGTGCAAATGCATTTGGTTGGCGCTTTGGTATACAATGGAACTGTAATGTCCAAGGTTTTCTTCACATATCCGAATGTGCATAATGATCCAAACCTTACAGTTACTGTCATTCATCGTGTTTTGCAATCATGGAAGGGTCTTTTGCCACCAACTCTATATTTGCAACTAGATAATACTCCAAGAGAGAATAAAAATTCTACAGTCTTTGGATATTTAAGCATGCTTGTTGAAAAACAGGTATTTCAGAAGGTTAAGGTAAATTTTCTTCTGGTTGGCCACACTCATGATCACATTGATCAAATGTTCAGTACTTTCTCTAAGAAGTTGGCACGTAACAATGCTTTTACTCTTCCGATTTTATCTGAGCTGATTTCATAAGCATATACTCCAAAACCAGAAGTTCAACACCTCACACAGATTTATGACTTTAAGCACTTTTGCTCAATGGCCTTGATAACAGTGCTAAGGTTTTGGCTCCATTGCACAATATTAGTTTCAACCATGTATTCTTGATGAGGAGGGTTGATGAAATAACCCTTTTATTTGCAAAGCAGTATTCATCTTCTCTTGGGTGGGAGCCTAAAGAGGGATGCAGTTTCTTATTGCAGGTGCCTAATTTGTCTACTGTAACAGTGTATGGTGCAGAACAATCACCATATGAAGATAAAAACAATACAGAAAGATGTGGAAGTGTGGTTGATCAAAGTAAAAGCTGGATGCATGCACTCATTGAAAAGAAGAGACATATTGAGCGTGCAAAAAAATATGCTGGAGATCAAGATGTATCTTGGTGGGAGGACTTTTTCAATCATCAAGAAGAGATTATACAGTATACAATTGCAGGTCACTGGCCAGTTGATGTTCCATTCACATGGGACTTTTGTACACAAAGATCCGTGAATGTGGCCCAAGCATGTAATGCAGATGCACTTCAAAGTTTTATACATCCACCAGAAAGAAATATTTATGTAGGCCCAAGGATGACAAAACAGGCAGAAGCAAGATGGCAAGGAAATTTAATAGAGATAAATGTTGGAACGCTTATTGCAGTACTTGCTGATGGTGATGAGGCTACCAGACCATTTTGGATTGCAAAGGTTTTAGAGATAACTAAAGATATTGATCAGAGAAGAATAGAGGCTTTGGTGGTGCATTGGTATTACACTAAAAGTAGTAATGCATTCACAGGTAAATATAACTTAGAAATGGTGTGTGATGCTAAACGAACAGGTTCAAAAAGGAAAAAGAATATTCGAAGCACATCCACTCTTAAAATGGATGATGTAGATATTCTTGTTTATGATTTTTCCTTGACAAAAACTGGTCACTTGAGGAAAGCAACAATCAACATGATAAAACAAAAGCTTCCAGATGTATGTGGTACAGGAAATCATAGGAAAACAAGAAGAGTTGTGCATGATCCTGCAGAATTTGGTATGTACGTGGATGAAGATAGAGCTCTTGTGGATATAGAAGAAGAAGAAGAGAGCTCTCAACAGTATGAGACTGAATCAAGTGCATCAGATGATGAGGGTGTAGACATAGATCGACAAAGTTGTGAGTTGCATTGAAGCTCTCAGACATTTTTAGTGCTTATGTAAATGCCTCAAAGTAGTTTGGTTAATGAAACCATGTTTTGTAGCAATTTTGAATAACAATCAGATATCCACCCATTAAAGATATGTCTAAAATGTTATTTTTGTGTAAAAACTATTGACTTCCACATTCTTATATATATTTTAGACATGTCAATGTCTTAGCATATAGATTTTGGGCATGTCAATGTCTTATCATATACATTTTGGGACACGTCAATGCCTAATATAGTGAAATTTTGACTACATTTTGAGCTCATTTTTTGTTGAGAAAATGACAAAAAACGTCAAAAATTACTTGTTTTCACCTCATTTTTGTAATATATGTATACTGGTGTAAAGGAATTCCAAAAATGAGGTGAAAACATGTAATTTTTCACGTAAGTGTTCTCTTTTTACGACATAGTTCTCGTTTGTTACGACTCGCTGTTATATCTTCAGATGATTCCAATCCTCTAATGTGTGGTAGCAAATGATCAGAGATTGTATTATAGATGTAGGCTTTTGCACTTGCATCGTTCTTCTGCCAATGCTTTAAAGCATCAAGTTCCTCTTTCTTTGGTCGGCTTTCATCTTCAAATACTGGCTTCTCTTCTTCACCTGTAACATATATCATGAGATCCTTACTCATAAGTAAGGCTTCCATTCTCATTACCCATGTGGGATAATTATCTCTGTCTAGTTTGTCAATGGAGATATGATCTGCCATACTCCTTCCCTTCTGCTGCAACCTGTGAGCTTAAAGGATAAAGGATAATACCTTTTGAAGTTCTTTGTGTATGAGGATACTTCGAAAGTAATCTTTTGATGCCTTGTGTCTTCAAATGCTTCACCTTTCAAACTTTAATGGAAAACTTTCCAAAACTTCTCGTACCTTTGCCGCCTTCTGCTCTTTAGGACCTTTCTTCTCTGATACCACTTGTTGATGTATGAAACACCACAAGAAATGAATTAATGTGACACTAGAACATCTCTATGGTCACCATTAACTCATTGCAACTCCAAACTTTGAGAAATGATAGCCTAAAGTGAGAACTTTGCTTCTACAGAAATTCCTAGTCACTGAAATGACATATCTTCAGTATTTTGCTAATTTCTCTTAGCTCAAATATTATTTCTCCATGATCTTTTAGTGGATGAAACTATAGAGTAGAGCTTTCCAACAAGCTATCATATGCTTGAAACAGATCTCTAGAACTCAAGTTATGGCCTTCACAAGATGACCCTGTATGACTTCCAAAAGTGGAAATTTTGCCTGTTTTAGTAATCCCGAGTGTCTAAAAATGAAAATTCCATGCCTAGCATCGACTTGCAACCAAAAGTCGATGCCAGGCATCGACTTTGAGCTTTTTCAGCCACTTTTTCAGCACCAGAATTTGCCTCTTTTACACACACATGAACAAGACCACTTTTATGTGGGAAGTCAATGCCAGGCATCGACTTTATGCTAAAACTCGATGCCAGCCATCGAGTTGCTCCACAAACATCATCTTTTCAATAAGATTTAGCAGGAGTTGGAACTCAAAAGATAAAACACAGACTTATGAGCACAAACTCGATGCCAGGCATCGACTTGCTTGAAAAACTTCAACTCTTGAAATCATTTCACACAAGACAAACACTAGAGATGGAAGAAGAAGACTTAAACACAGAAGTTCAATAAACTCTTTCCATAACTATGAAAACTCAGGAATGCACAGGTGCTTTCTCACGCAGAGAAGCCTGACTATTCTCAGTCATACAAAATGAGTTCTAGCTCACTTTTTCATTGTCTTCCTCTTTTCTCTCATCGCGTCAGTTGATACAAACTAACTTATAGAGATTTTCTCATTCTCGTGACTTTTTAAAAAACTTCTAGAACTAAAGTGAACTAACTCTACAAGTATAATACACTTGTGAATTTGTCCCTTCACATAGGCATATGGTTTTCTTCCTAAGATTTGACCTTCAAATATATGTCCAATTAGTGATTGTTTCTCCAACAAATGCAAAGTTTGGCTTCTAGCTTTGTAAACTGTGAGTTTTGTATTGCCAGATTTTCTTTGATTTCTACAATCAGTACATTCTGCCTCTTTATTACATTACTCTAATCACTCGATTTCTTCTTTAATCTTTGTACCACTTGTTCTGCTTTTTTGTAACTTGACCATTAGTTCTTTATTGGCCTTCTTCATCTTTTGTTGCGATTTTCGGGTTTGTGCGATCTCTGCCTCAAGATGGGCTACTATTTTGGCTTTCTCCTCTATTTCCACCTTTAGCATACTATTTTTTGCTACTGCTTTGTTCAGCTCATCCATTATCTCTTCATGAACTACACTCTCTCTCTCTCTCTCCCTACACTTAATGCCTTGTGTTCATCGATTTCTGCCCTAAGTCGACTAATTTCTTCATTCTGTGCTTCCCAACCATCCTTCTGCTAAGAGAGTGCATTATATTTCATCTACAACTCCTCCATTCTAATTGCACTCCATTGAGTTCCTCTCGCTAAATCCCCCAAGATTTCTGGTCTTGTTGGTTCATTGGGATATATCCAAGGATAGATATAATCACTATATCTGATAGGAGGAAGCTCTACTTTGCCATCACTTTGCTTCCATTTATTGGTTAATCCATAAAAAGTAAATGTATGTAAAATAGGGAGCTTTTGGGATGTCTCTGTAGTATGGTCCGTTGCTCCTGTTGCTTTCAGCATCGCTCATCTTCCATGTCCGCTTGCTTTTTCTTTTCTTCCTTTGCATGATGCTTGGTTTTTTCTTCTTCTTGTTTTCTCTTCTGTTTTTCTTCTTCTAATCGCTTCCTTGCTGCCACTTCGACTCTTCTCTTCCTTTCTGCCTCTTCCATCACAACATTCCATTCAGCCTCTTTTCTCCGATTCTCCTCCACCTGTTGTCTTCAAGATTGCTCCTCTTCATCCTAGTCATCTATATGATCCTATGAAGTGCATTGGACCGGTTTTCTCTCTACAACCTTCTTCTTCAAGATCTGGAGAAAAATCTCCATTGTAACTATCGTACATTCTCGGGGTACAAATATCAGATTGTCTGTAAATAATAAAGTAAATAGGAATCCAATTTTTTGAGTCCAGTAGTGCATTGGCTGCTCTCCTTGTCCTTTGGAACAGCCTTCTCACCTCCTTCTTAAATTTCCAAAATATAATCTTAGCCCAATTAGGCTACATTTTGGTTGATTCTTTCATTAACGCATAAAGATGCTGCAAGACACCGTAATGCTTGGCTTGCATGTTGATTATCATAGTCATCAATAATAACCCTAATTTAACTAGGTTATCATTCAAATCTGGATGAACTTGTACTCTCTAGAACAAGGTTTTTCTAGCAATCATCATATATCTACTGCATCAATTGACTCTCTCTACTGGCTGTAATACCAGTGTTTGCACATGTAGCCGCTTTGCAATCAAAACTAGTGACAATTGGTATGTATGCTCCTTTTCTACACAAAGGCTGATCTTAGAAATATTGAGGTCATTCCCACTTTTCTGTCTTGCTATCTCATTGGCTACGTCTTTTCTCACTAGATGGCGATGAATGCTATGCAATTCCAACAACATGCATTGCAACAACCCTCTACATTCGAACCAGTCCTACTCTTGAGAGAGACTGTCTGATATGTTCAGAATATGCATGTCAAAGAAGATAACCACCATAGCTAAAGTGTTGCATCTTGTGAATGTTGAATGTCATCGTTGTTGTGCTCGCTCTGCTCGTAAGCTCACTAAATAGGCTAGATTAGATATTATCCTTAGCCTTTTATTGTCTGTGTTTCTGAGTTGAGAGTGTTGTGTGTGCATCATGATTGCCCCACATGGTATCTTTAATTTGATGATTTTGCACTCATCATATCCCTCATAATAAGAATCACAGGATCATGTTCGAAACGATGCCTTCACCACCATCGTTAATTGCTTGTACGAATTGCATGTATAGTAGTTATTCTGCTGATTTTGCACAAACGTGTATTTTCCATTTTTCAAGAAACTTTTTTTTTTATGTATTATATTCCTATTTTCTTTTTTTTCATTCATGTGATCACCCACTGATAGGGCCACAATTTGGACCCATTAATAGTTTCTGGTAACACTTCTCTAGACAACGTAGCCAATCGAAAGGAGCCTTTTCGACACAATTCGTGAATGCAGAATGGACCAGTCCACCAAAAATTTAATTTTCCTACTTTGTGCTTCAGTTTTGAATGGAAATAGAGCACTTAATCAAGGGTCAAAAAATTTTTGTCCATAAATTATGATCATGCCCTTTGTTTTGGCATCTCTGCACCTCCTACAGTAATAGAAAACTCATATATCGATGTTCATCCAACTGATGCAGTTGATCCATCCGATACGTGAATGAGTCATCTGATACTAATTACTTCTAGAACGCAATCTGAAGACTTGGAATTACAAACCCAAACAAAAGGATTACTTCTTGTCCATACAAAAGTGTAAAGGGGGTTCTGCCCATTGAAACCTTATATGATGTCGGATATGCCCGAAGCACTTTGGGGAAAATAATTTCCCACTAGTTCGTAGAGTCAAGTAACATCTTTTGCAACATGTGTAGAAGGACTTTATTAGTGTTTTTTTGCTTATCAATTTGCTCAAGCATAATAGGGTGAACTTAATTTATACTTTATCTGGTACTCAAAAGTGATTTCCATAGTCAATTGTTTCAAAAACTTAGGGCCCCCTATGAGACACTAATTCCAGAGGTAGACTGAACACTAGAAAGATTTCATTCTAAAGCATTTAAGCTATTGTGTGTGTTGTAGCTTATTTTCTCACCCAGGCTTCTACCCATTTGGTATAGTAATCTGTGCAAGTTAGGATATAGAGTGCTCCCATTCTCACTACCGGTGGTTTCATTGGACCAATAAAATCTAAACCCCATTTTTGAAATGGCTCCAATGAAAGGATTGGCTGTAGTAGGAAATGATGGTTTTTTCGATGTTCTCTGGTATGTTGACAAGGCTCATAATTTTGCACCACATTCTAAACATCTGCATACATCATTGGCCACCATAGTCTTACCTGCTAGATTTTTCATACCGTTATCAAATGATTTAAGTGAACTCCTATATCACCTACATGAGCTTCAGAGGTAACTACTGCCACCTCATGTGGAGGTACGCAACATAGTGAGATACCTGTCGGATCTTTGTGATACAACTGGCCCATAATGATAGTAAACTGGTGACTCTGGAGACCAAGTTTCTTGTACATCATAGACCATAAATGGGATGGTGCAACTCCATTCTCCAGGAAACTCAACATTCCTTCATACCACATTGGAAAAGTTTGCGTAGCATCTTCAACTTCCACCCTTGCAAAGACATCAGCATCTAAAAGAGTATCATTAACACCCATTGGTGGTTCTCCATGATCAATTCGTGATAGAAAATCAGTGATGGCATGGCTTGCTCTCGGTCGATGGACAATATCATATTCAAATTCCTAAAGCAAGAGGACCCACCTGGCTATCCATCTTACCAAATTCTATTGCTTTACCAAGTACAAAAGTGTACTATGGTCCACATGAAATGTGAATGATCATCCCTATAAGTAATGTTGGAATTTCTTTATTGATTAAATTAACCCAAGGCATTCACATTCAGTGGTTGAATAATTATGCTATGTTGATGTTAATCCTCGGCTAGCATAATAAATTGGTCTGAACTAGTTTCGGCCTTCTTTCAACATAAGCACACTTCCAATGGCCTTATCTTATGCATGTACAAATACATGAAAGGGTTCTATCTAGTCCAGATCTTTTATGATAGGGGTAGTAGCTAGCATCTTCAGTAATTATTTGAAAGCAAGTTGGGCTTCCTCTATCCACTTGAATTCCATCGATCGAACATGCGCTAGCTTGTTCAGTGGTATTGTAATATGCACCAGTCTTCGCAAATGACCATGCCACTAAACTTGACCTAGGAACTACAAAACCTCTTTTAATTGGATTTTGGGGCATTGGGTATCTAGTATGAGCTTGACTTTATCTGGGTCCATGGCAATGCCATTTTTTGAAATGATGTGGCCCAATAACTTTCCATACTTTACTACAAATGTTGATTTGTTAGGGTTAAGCTAGAGATGTACCTTCCTGTATGAATCAAAACATGCTTGTGAGTGCTCCAAATGTGTGGCCATCTTCCCAAAAATCTAGAAACCATCCAAAAATACTCGCATAAATGATGTAAATTATGGAGCAAAAATCTACTCTGTGCAATGCTAAAAGGTGCTTGGTGCATTTTGTAGACCAAACCACATGATGTTACATGCAAATAGCCCCAATTTGTAATGAATGTCATCTTAGGTTTGTCCTTCTATATCATTGGTACTTGCTTGTAACCACTGAAAACATCTAAGAAGTACATCTCTCTACCTACCAATGATCTAACATGTTGTCCAGAAATGGTAATGCAAAAGGATCACGTATTGTAGTTGCATTCAGCTTCTTGTACTCCATGCAAATTCATAATTGCTTGTTCTTCTTTAGTAATATGACTATTGATGAGACCCATTCTAGATTTTCTATAGGAACAATATATCCGAATTTGATTAACCGATCGAGCTCATGCTTAAACTGCTCTACAAAGTTCAGGTTCATACTATACCTTTGCTGCATTATAGGAGTAGCATCTGGTTTGAGTAAGATCTGATGATGGTATAATTTGGGATTTAGACCTTTCATGTCGGCATAGGTCCAAGGGAACACATCTTTGTACTATTGTAATAGTGCAATCAAGACCATCCTAAATTCTAGAGCAAGCTCTACACAAATTTAGACTGGTTTAGGTTCTTCAATAGTGCCTAAAATCATGACTTACTAGTGAATCTTCATCAACACGTATTTTGCCTAGCTCCATAGGGTCTTTCTTTATGGGATCTTCATTTTTTTCATCCTTTGGTTCCAAAAACTCTACGCATATAGAGGCATCCATGCCACCAGAGAGTGAGGTGACAATCGGATTCACATCAACTTCAAATGACAAGAGATCCCTGTTAGCTTCAAGGAATTACTGTTCTTCATCCTCCTTCAGTCCGAGCATAAGTGGGGGTTCTATTAATATCAGTTTATGTTATGGAAGAAAGTATTCTTCATCCAGCATGTCCTTTCTGGAAATGTATGGTCTTAACATCCCAATTCTAATGTACTTTGGCGTTTCTCAACTAGGGTCTTCCAAGTAGTAAATTGTAATCTAGATTCTTTCCTTTAAGCTTGAGTACCACAAATTGGATAGGAAACACCATTCTTGATAAGAATATCTTTGATCAGCCCCACTAGCTGCACTCATGAGTGTTTAGCCATCTATATAAAAATGGGGATGGCTCAATACTGTTCCAACCCATATGTTTACACGTAGTCATTGAAGCAATGTCCATGATCAATCCACCATCAATCAGCATCTTAGGAATAGCTTTAGTTATATACCATACCATGATGGTGGGGACTGCATAATCTACTACTCTATCCCGGACATCTTTTACCATACTAACTCTCAGTTCGAGAGTCAAGGCTAGTGAATATTTCTTCTACAATTGCTTTAATAATTTTTCCCTAAAATCTCGAACAAGTTCCAGCAAGGATCCTAGCAATAATTGAATGTGCAAATTCTATAGTAACTGACAAGAGGCACCTTCTGTAGCTCAAGCGTAAGCACCACCTCCTTTACTTGTCAATCCGCGGAGACGTGAGGACTAGTATGAAGACCATGAGCAAGTGAAGGCACAAGTGTGTGAGTGAGAGCACACAAACATGAACACACATACACACACATGCGCACAAGGTAAGATCAAAGAGAGGAACAATAGAAAGCTTTGATTACAAAAGAGTTCTCTTAAAAAATTGTAAATCTACAACAAGCTAAATCTCTAACCAGCTAACCTCAAAAATGAGCTCTCTAGCTCTTTTTATAGTTTTTTGACTAGTTTTGGCCCTGTCCAAACCTAGTGTTTGGCCTTGTTAAAAATTAGGTTCCAAGGCTTATTTTAAGGCCCAAATGAAGTCTAAAAATTATGAAAATTGGTGGGATGATACTTCTTATATTCCTCAAGCTCCAAGACTCCTTGGCTTGAACCAAATGAAGTTAGAAACAGGTGAAATGATATTTACAATGGTTTTAGTGATCAAAATCATTGTTTCTGTAGGGGATTCTTCTGAAAATTTGACATACACCCTTGGAGCTCCCTACTTGCTCCCTATTCTTGTGTGTCCACTTCTTTGATGCACTTTTATGCTTTTCCTTGACCTTGAGCTTCAACACTCCCCCCCTCTCGAGCCTGTCATCCCGAATAGACCCTTGTTGTAGTGGTGGTTCCATGTAGTGCTTGGAAAGGTTGCCTCCATCCTGTCTGAACAAGAGCCATCGATCTTCAAAACATAGCAGGGTTGGTTGTCCGGTTCTTCATTTGTAGTCCCTTGATATGTGTTTCTTCCTTGGATTCCAACATGAATGTGTCATAGTGAGTGTTCATTGATGTCCTCTAGATCTTCCAAAGATGGTCCATAGTAGTCATGCCAAGTACTCGTAACCCATGATGAATGATGGGTAAGTGTGCTAGTGCATGGGTCGAAGAAAGTATGTGCCTTGTGCACGACCTTGTAATGGGGCCCTATGCATGCGTACTTGGAAAATGCATTGGAAGAAGTATCGTGCAAAAATTGGGTCTTGAGCTAACTACTCAAGGGTATGCTGACGAAGAGGTTTCCTAATCTAACATGGTTATAATGTTGCCGACTTAAGGATTCTTACCATGGTGAACTGTGGATCAATCTTTATCTCTTCATGTTGTACATGTTGGGAAAGATGGATGGATGATCCAGGAAACTGAGTAGGTACTGCTAAACCTGCTTTGTACCAGCCCTCTCTTGCTTTAGACTTGATTAGTAGGATTCCTTAGCTTTCCAATGACACCAAAAAAATGGCCTATGTCCTTTGGAAATGATGTGTGCAATGATTGAATCAAAACAGATAACTTTGGAAGTCACAAACTCAAGAAAACCTTTTATTCTGGTCTAGACACCAGCTGGATGTTTTGCTCAGTGTGACCAGCACAGTAGCAATTGATAAAATTCCTTCTAGGGTATTCAATTAACTTAGTAAGCTACCATTTGCAAGTGGAATGATGAAAAATGAAAAACTATACTCAGAGAAATTAATTTAGCAAGATTAGCTATACCCCCAACTTTTTAGGATTGTAGCAGAAATAGACTAGTGAGCACCTCGACGATGTTTTCTCTGAATCTGCTAAATGGAATGTCTTCAATTTTTGATATCATGTATTACACTTCAAGCTGAATCCAAAAAGCTTTGAATCACTGAATTTGGAGTAGTATTGACCGAGATATGCCCTTGACAAGTTGACAGACTTTTGAGTAGACTAGTAGAGAACACAGAGATGAATGATGTAAATGTATCTATTAGTTAACACTTGTGTACAAACCCATTGGCATAGATAGCATTGCCTAATGGTGTAGGGAGGTGTAGGCTATGGTATAGTCCTCACACACACTCAATTATAGAAGAATGAAGCTCGGGAGTAAAGTGATCTACCCGGGACTTTTCCAAGTACATCTTTATAGGATATGTGCAAAAATTTGAATTCAAATTCAAATTTTGGCTTCCTATGATCAAGGTCCTAAAACCTTGGAGATATTCTCTCAATCAAATAAGCTACTTTTTCCACGTCTCACTTTGGTAGGTGATTACAAAAGATTCCAAGTCATTTTGACTTTTACAAATGAGATAAAGTGGTAATTAACCACTAGCATATGTTCCTATGGTTCTTCATGTATGTAGAGTCTTCATGATAATTTCCAAGCCAAATGTGTAGGCTTGTGATTTACACCAACAGCTCCCCCTCAAGCCAAACATTTTGGCTTATTCTTCATCTTCAATCTTCAAGTATATCCTACAATCCAATCATAGATTTGAACCTGCAAAGTTTGGTCCCATCCAAAGCTTTAGTCAACAAATCTGCACATTGCATGTTGGTTGACACATAAGTCAGCTAATTATCCTTGCTTAGCAACTTCTCTGTCACATAATGATAATGAACTTCTATGTGTTTTGTTCTGGCATGATACATAGGATTAGCTGCAAGGTGAAGAGAACTTGTATTATCTCCAAAGATAATTGGAGGCCTAGTATATAAGCCTAATTGTGATAACCTGTAATGTCTTGGACTTCATCACCTTCATGGGCACTTAGCTTTAGGTTCACCTCCATTGGAGTGCTTGTTGCTTTAGCATCCTGCAAGTGAAACCTCTTCAACATATCCTGTACATACTTTTTCTGAGTAATGTATATCCCTGAATTAGTATACACTAATTCAAGTCCCAAAAAATACTTCAATAGCCCAAGATCATTGATCTTGAACTCTTTCATCATTTGGCTTTTGATATTTTTGATTCCACTGACATCATTACCTGTAATGATGATGTCATCAACATAAACACAGAGATAGATTAACTCTGAATTACTTCTCTTAATGAACAGAGAAGGGTCAGCCTTGCTCATGACAAAACCTTGGTCTTGGAGGTATGTAGTTAACCTGTAATTCCATGCCCTAGGTGCCTGCTTCAATCCATATAAATCCTTCTTTAATTTGCAAACATAAGTTACCTTCTTAGGGTCTTCATAGCCAGGAGGTTGTGACATATAAACCTCTTCTGAGATCCATCCATTCAAGAAAGCATTCTTGACATCCAATTGGTACATGTTCCAATTCTTTGATGCAGCCACACTAACCAACACTCTAATTCTTGGCATCTTGGCCACATGAGAAAATGTCTCTTCATAGTGAATGCCTTGGGTTTGTGCAAAACCCTTGGCTACCAATCTGGCCTTGTACCTGTTAATTGTGCCATCAGATTTTCTTTTTGATTTATAGATCCATCTGGATCCTATTACCTTCATAGAGTCCTTCTTGGGTACTAACTCCCATGTATCACTCTCCTTGAGTGCTTCAATCTCCTCATCCATAGCTTCTTTCCATTATGATTTGGTGATTGCTTCTTCATATGAACCTAGTTCTTCATTTGACAAATCCTTTGCAAGATAAACTGAATGTTTAGTAACAAGAGATGTATCATACCCATATCTGATAGGTTTTTTGCTTTCTCTCTGAGATCTCCTGATTGATTGAGTTGAAGATTTAGGTATGTCTTCAGGCTTCTTCATTTTCATTTTGCCTTTGGACTTCCATGCCTTGAACTCTTCAAGGTTGATAGTATCTTCATCATCTGAACTTGAGTCTACATCCTGGGTAGGTTCCTCCTTTCTAAGTTTTCGAAATTCTTCTTCCAAATCATAGGGTAGTTTGACCTTCCTGCCTCCATTCTCATACCAAGAATCATTCTCATCAAAGATCACATCTCTGCTTACCATAAATCCCTTATTGGTAGGGTTATAGAACCTGTAACCTTTTTTATTTAAATCATATCCAATGAAAATACATTTTTTAGCCTTTGGATCTAGGTTTCCTCTTACCTGTGAAGGAATGTGTACATATGCTAGACACCGAAAATTTTGCAATGATCTAATGATGGTCTCTTACCATGCCAAGCTTCATAGGGTGTCATACCATCAAGTGACTTTGATGGTAACCTGTTTATGAGATAGGTGGCAGTAGAAACACTCTCTGCCCATAGATAGTTAGGTAATTTCTTCTCATTAAGCATAGATCTAGCTGTCTCAACAATTAACCTATTTCTTCTTTCACCTACCCCATTCTATTCAGGAGAGTACCTTGTGGTTATTTCCCTTTTGATGCCTCTGTCCTGCAAAGAGTCCTCAAATTCATTGGAGAAGTACTCACCTCCTCCATCTGACCTTAGCCTCTTCAAATTACTTCCTGTCTGATTTTCAACTAATGCAAGGTATTTCTTAAAACAATTAAATACCTCATCCTTGTGCTTCATAAAGTATAATACAGTCCATCTCCTATAATCATCAATAAAAGACACATAGTACCTTGAACCTGAGACTGAGGGGTCTGTTAAATGTCAAATGGGTTATGGGTTAAACTGATACCGATTAAGTGTTACTTTACGTTCTATTCAAATGCTTCTCTTTCACTTGGTTCCAAATCTTCTAACCGCGATCGTTCTCTTAGCCACGTGGGTTCTTGGGAGTGGTAGGGGTCTGTTAGACAGAGGCCCTGTACTATTTTCCCAACTTTTCACACACTCATAAATACTCCATCACGTCTTAGCTCAGTGGTTGATTCTGACTACTGACAACTATTCGGCATGCGAAAACTTATGACTTCTGGACTGAATCTGCTATAGTAATAGAGCAGAGGTCCTGTTCTAACTTATAACTAGTAGAATACTCAACTTCATTAATTGAATACTACTCAATATGCTGCTTCCGTGTGACAGATTGGTATACCAAACAATAGTACAACAGACAGCTATAATCGAGGTTACGCAAACTTATCGTATACCAACTCAAGCAACAAGTTCCTACTACAGTTGATTCATCACAAACTTACCAATGCTTCTGTTCGCGTACAGACCTTTACCGTCACAAGTTCTTCATGAGATCGGAATCCTCAGTGAAGGTAGATTATCGTATCGAATCTGGTCACTTAACCGAAAAAATACCAAAAATGCAAATGGTTCACTTCGACCTTACACAGTCTATCGCAGGATGATAAACCACACTATTCCGTGAAGAAAAAGAGCTAGAACTGCATATAACTTATCACCAAACAGATTCACAATACAAGACTACCGAATAGAACTCGGCACGACAGGAAGAATAGTAGAATAGTTAGATGCGAATAGAACAGAACAGAACTCCATATTCTCATCAACACCTTACACACAGTCTCAAACAGGATGCTCGCAGTTTCCCAAACGGACTCAGTAAAACCGACGGAACAGAATACATACACACACAATGCTATACTTGCAATGTTCAAACACCTCGGCTCGAGACGTAATCAACCCACTCACTACAATACCCAACAGAGGTAGAGACTCTTCCCAAAAACTACCGGCCTTTACCGCTTTCCTTTGTGCGCTTTAAATAGAAGTCTGCTACAATGTTTCCGTGAATCCACTTTTTACGGCACCTGTCCGGGTTCATCCGTCCTGGTTCGGCGGCCCTCTAACACTGGCACGCACGGTGGACTCGAACCCGCAGGTGCATTACTATCGGCAACATCCTTTTGCACTGCCTGTCGGTCCATGCCAGGGTTTGACTCCCCAATCCTTTCTGACCGCACTTGTTCTAGTGGCGGAACAAGTATAGCCAGCCATCTCCTGCGAAAAAGTGTCCAACTATTTTGAACATGACTATCCAATTGCTGTTTTAATAAATCTATGTCCACATTTGTCATTAATGTGGCATTTAGTTCTACGCCTTCATCTTTTAATATCTGCCTTTCGAACTCCTGCAACACTTGTATCCTTGACTGCAAAATTTCATTTTCGGCTTGCAGGTGAGCATTCAGGGTAGAAAAACTTGACATTTCGGTTTGAATTTGTGTTTGGATAGTTTGCTGCCACTGATTAAAGTCTTGGACACACTTTTTTGCGGTGATCAATTTTGCCATAAGATGCCGGTTGTTACTCTGTAACACCTGTATTAAAGCTTCTTTGTCATCCAATTCTTTTTGCATCTGTGTCATTACTGAATTGGACTTAGTCATCGTGGCCAATAATAACTCGTTTTTGTGCTGAATCGCTTGTTCTTGTTGCCGTAAATATTGAGAAACCTCTTGGAGTTGGTTTTGCATCCTTATGACAAAATCGGGTTGGGGGTCATCCGGTGCTTGCTCTGGACTGGCAGTTGGCAAGTTGTCTGCCATTCGTCGTTTAATGGACAGCCGAAACGGCATCCCTACTGTCTGATTCTGTGCGCTGTTACCTGTGTGAAAGAAAGATGCAGACGAGGTGGAGGGTTGAGCTGCTTCCTCAGGCTCTGTGTGGTGTTCAGAATTTATTTGATCATGTTCACCGAGATAAAAAGGGGGGACCAGTGTAGCTGCTTATCCTTTACAGATTGGACAAAATTAAATATAGCAGCTAAATAGGCTGCTAGTCTGCTGTTGGTGTGGGATCTTCTCTTATCCCCGACAATGATTTGTGCGTAGAGGTGGTTATAGAGCCAATGTGTCTAGCTAACCGGACCTCCTTCTTCGGCATGTAATAGGGGGGAAAGATTTTCTTTCGACATTAAGTCGAATTTTACTAGTAAACAAAGCTTTTCTAAATACCATTTAAATTGTTCTCGTCGGTGATAGGTGGCGTTTTTCAACATGTAATACCGTCGGGGGCCTTCACAGTTGCCAAATTCCTTCCTCAGGTCCTCATTTGAACATTTAAGATATCGGGCACCATCATAGAGTGGTAGTTTAAATACGGCTGAGACGAGCTGGGGCGAAAATCGTACCTGATTGAGAATGAAGCCGCTGGTTTGTCGCATGCTATGTAATTGGTCCTCTGCGTCGTCATTAGCAATCCACTGTTTCCACGGTAATTGGGCAAACTGGAGGAGCCCTATCTTTTGTAGCCAGTCTTCATTCTTTTGCGATTTGATGTCGAGCTCAATTTTAAATTCGGTGGAGAATTTGTGCTGAGTCTTTTCTGATGCAGAAGTTACTACGTCATCTGCTTCATCTTGTAGGGTAGTATCTGTTGTCGTTACCACATGGGTCTGCGTATGGGCGCGCTTTCTGAGTTGCCAACGGAGAATGTCAGATTCCGACATGCTTGGTTAAGGGTTGCTGAGAAGAATATGCTGGAAGCTGCTAACTGGTGCTGAATCTCGAAGAATACTAATTTAGAAAGCTATACTCTGTAAACGCATTTTATAAACACCGGTGCTTGAACGGCCATTTGCTCTACTGATTGTATGTCAGTAGGACATGACTCTTCCCTTCCTTGATAATATTTGTATCAGAGTAAAAATCATTATGCCGCGTGTTATACTGTAGATTGGTGCTAGACTGAACAAGACTTTTCATGTGCGAAAATGTCAGAAAACCAAAAGTTGATTATCATATTCATACATTATGAATTTGGATGGGCGAATATACTTATTCTTCGATGAGACCTTTGAGATACATACTCCTAGCCGATCTAAATGTTCGAGCTATCTTTTTCTTAAGAGTTTCTAATAGTTGTTTTAGCGTATCAGGCTCTAGAAGCTGCGCATCTATTCTAGCAGAGCTAAGTGCGATTACTTTGGTGAGCACATTCTCGGCCTGGGTCTGCACAAAAGCTTCCTGTAGATAAAAATCGTTGGATAGTGCGGCGTCCCTGGAAGTCTTCATTTCGTCCAGTTTGGTCTTCAGCTCTGCAATATACTCCTTCTGGTTGCGCACTTGGTTGTCTAGTCGTTCAAACTACTGAGTTTGGAAATCCAGAGTTTTCTTGAATGCATCTCGGTCTTTGCGCATCCTGTCGATATCCTTTAAGTGTTGGCCTTCCCGTACTAGTTGTCGTTTGAGGATAATGTTAACTTCATTTGCGCATTCTTCGGCTCGCCGTAACTGTTCTTAGATTTGTTCGGTTTCCTTCTGTTGATCCTGATTCTTCTGGATGGACTCCTGTAATTGAGTCTTTGTCTCTGCGATCAATTTTTCGAGGGAGGCATTGATATCTTCATTTTTGTGGATGGTGGCCTTCAGGGCTTGGATTTCTTCATGCGCGGCATGTAGGAGTCGATCTTTGGCTGCAAGTTGCTCAAGGGCTGCATCTCGTTGCTCTACTAGGGTCTGTTCTGCCGAGAATTTGGCTTGGAGTTCTACTAACTGCGTCTGGAGCTGATGGTTCTCAATCTTTGTGGCTTCGATTTCTTCTTGGAGGGGGGTGATGTCAGCTTCCAGGACGTCGACCTTGTATTGATATTCGGCCTTCAGGTTGTCCGTGGCTTCCTTAAACTGTATGGGCAGTTGGTGTGATAACTGCATGAGGAACTGCCCCATGGAGGCTAGTTCCGAAAATACGGTGGGTGGTGGTGGTGGTTGACGAGGCTGAGAGGAGGTATCGGTGAGGAGATTCTGAGAATTTGGCGGAGAGTAGTTAGGGGAGGAAGAGGAGGAGGGTGTAGGTTCAGAACCGGGTCGGCGGGATGGTTCCGGTGGGAGGTCGGGGTTGACAGGTGGGGTAGGCAGAACAGAGTCAGTCGTAGTTACCTTTGCAACGGTCTGTTGTTCGGCTTCTATATGATTGATGGCCGCAATAAGTTCATCCAGTGCTTTTGTGGCGGTTTCCGGTTCATCCTGTTGATGCTCAGATTCCTTTTCGGTGGACAATATCTCTGTATCTGCTTGGTTTTGCTGGTCTTGTTGCTCTGTCGAAGTGTCGTTGTGTATTGAAGTGGCGGTGTCGTGGTAAGTTTCTTCTTGCTTATCTTCTTCGGCGTCGTGTTTCTTTCCGGCGGATCCTTGGACTTCACTTTCTGAAGAGCTGATCCTGATTCGCTTCGTGCGGAAGAGTTGATTGATCTCTTCGTCGTCTTCTTCAGTTTCCTCGAGTGGTTGTGCTGATTCTTCGTGCCTAAGTGCTGGGCCTGTGGGTGGGGGTTGTGCGGCGAGAATGGTTGGGAAGAGGAAGGAGATGATGTGGGGAAGGCGAGAGCGCGGAGAGCTGCCCTTCTGGAGTTGTTTTACGATAGCGACGGATTCCTTATGGATTCGTTGGAAAAAATAAGAGGCAAAGTTGACAGGTTCGCGGGTGGCTAACTCTAGGGCGGAATAGAAGGGGCGAGAGATGCCGTAGGTTCGTTTTTGCAGGTTGAGGATTGCTACAAGGAACTGTAGGGCGGATCGTTCGGGTTCTGGGCAGCAGAGAATGGCATATTCGTTTGATAAGGAGCGGGGAAAGAGTTCGGTCATGCGAGCGATAGGGATGCTAGGGCCATTTTCGCGTCCTTGCGGGGTGAGGCGGTAGGCTGCAGAGAAGGCTTGGAAGGTGATGACGGTTCTATATGGGATGGAAGGGAAGACCCACTGTCGTTCGGTGATGGGGAATTGGGCGATGGCGTGGATGATTTGCGCGGAGAAGGGATGGGCTTCCACTGAGTGCCAGGGCAACTCAGCGAAGTTGGCCAATCCTCTGCAGCGCAGGTATTCGCCGACGTTTGTCGGGATACCATCACGGAAAGCAGTATAGTTGGCTAGCGCTTCCATGGTGTTTACAAGCACTCTTACAGGTAACACAGAAGACAAGGATAATACGTATAGTCTCGAGAACACAATAGTGTTATGGCGCAACCGAGGGGGTTAAATAAGGAGAACACGGTGGGGGGGGGGGAAGGGGGGTGGGTATCATTGTGCAGTGCGGGAAAGGTACTGTTTGCATGCTGGCGTGTGTGCTTGAGTGACTGGTAGGGAGAGGCAGCTGGTAACATAAAGATTCGTACAAAACACAACTAAAAAGGGAGAAAAAGAAAAAAGAAAAACGCAAAAATTTATACAAAACGCGGTTCACCACCGAATAATTTAATGCGTACTAGTAGTGGGATAATACGGCCGTAGCTTCGACCCATTGATTACCTTTGGAAGTGGATTTCCGGTCAACGTAGTCAACCGAAAAGTTGTCAGACCGATTTGTTCTGAGATCTTGAAAGGGCCGAACCATCGTAGTTTGAATTTTCCTGCTGCTCTATCCGATTTTGCGTTATAGAAGAGTACAAGCTGGCCTATCGAAAAGATTGGAGTCTTCAAATATCGATCGTGTGTCTTGGCTTGCCTTAGTTGTACTTCGCGCATAGTTAAAAAACTGAGCCATCGGTGCTCATCAAGTTCTCTGAGTGCGTCCATTCGTGCTATCAGTGAATATTCCGGTAGCATTTTCTGAGTGATTGCTACACGCAGACTTGGGATGACTAATTCCATGGGTGCTATTGCTTCTAAACCATAAGCTAGTTTGAAAGGTGTCAAGCCTGTTGTTACCTTATATGTAGTCCGATAAGCCCATAATACTGCAGGTAGTAGTTGATCCCATCTTTCCGGTGCTTCCATGATCAATTTCCGGAGGATATTCAAAAGTGATTTGTTTGTACTTTCGGCCAATCCATTGGCACATGGATAATAAGGAGAGCTAAAGTTATGTGTGACCTGGAATGATTGTGTAAGGGCCTTCATTAGATTGTTCACAAAGTGAGTGCCTTGATCTGAGACAATTTCCAGGGGTAAGCCAAATCGTGGGAAGACATCCGTGAGTAGACATTTTGCTACCGTAACCGCTGTAGCAGATCGTAAAGCCCATGCTTCTGCCCATCTTGTTGCATAGTCTGTACAGGTTAGTATGTATCTGTTGTTACTGAGGATTGCTGGGGGTGTGATTGGACTGATAAAATCTAATCCCCATTTCTGAAATGGTTCGAGTGGTAAGATGGGTTGCAGAGGAAAAAGATGCCTTTGCAAAGGCTGACCAGTTCTTTGACAAGTATCACATTGTTTAACAAACTGTGCGACATCTCTGTACATTGTTGGCCACCAGAGACCTCCTTGCAGAATTTTCCGGTGAGTTAAGTCTACTGCAAAATGGCCACCAGAAGGAATTGAGTGCGCCAAAGTGATAACTGAATTAACCTCATGAGGTGGAATACAGCGAAGTAAGATTCCAGTATGATCTGTATAATATAGTTCTCCTACTACGAGCCGGAATCGACGGCTAAAGACTGCCAATTTCCTTCGAACTGCCTTGGTGGTCTCAGATGGGAAGCATCCTTCGGTGAGAAAAGTTAGAATCTGATCATAGTATGTAGAAGGTGCTTGTGGGTTGGCCGTCTCATCGGATAGTGGTTCAGCATTATAAATCGCAGGAGTCGTGTCATTTATGCCTAGCGGAGCTTCACCGGAATCCAGGCGAGATAAAAAATCTGCTAGTGCATGTGCATTTCCGGGTCGGTGAATGACGTCATAGTCGAATTCTCTTAAAAGTAGCACCCATCGTGCTAACCGTCCTCCTAAATGCTCCTGTCTTACTAGATAAACAAGGGCAGCATGATCCACATGAAAGGTAAATTTCCGGCCTAATAAATAATGTCTGAACTTTTTAATTGAGTAAATCAATCTGAGGCATTCTCTTTCAGTAGTGGAGTAATTCTTTTCTGCCGGTGCAAGCCTTCTACTGGCGTAATAAACAGGGCGAAACCACTTATTTGTTTGCTGCATCAGAATACTGCCAATTGCAATATCTGAAGCGTCGACAAAAACATGGAACGGATTGTCCCAGTCCGGTGGTTGTAAAATTGGAGCTTGTGTCAAGAGATACTTGAGCCGATCAAATGTAGTTTGGCATTCTTCAGTCCATTCAAACTGTCGGGGAGTTTTTGTGATTAGCCTATTTAATGGTACTGCTAGGTGAGCAAGCCATCGTAAGTGTCTGCCATGCCACCGTATTTGACCCATGAAACGCATTACTTCTTTTGGAGTTGCGGGTACCGGGGCTTCTAAAATTGCCAAAATTTTATCTGGGTCTACTCGGATACCTTGAGCAGATACAATATGCCCAAGTAGTTTGCCACATGAAACCGCAAACACGGATTTGTTTGGGTTAAGACAGAGTCTATATTCTCTACATTTCTGAAAACAACATCGTAAATGACTTAAATGTGCTATCATCTTTCCAAAGATCGAGAAGTCGTCAAGATATACTTGCATGAATGAAGTGAGATAAGGAGAAAATATCTCCTGCATACATCGCTAAAATGTGCTTGGTGCATTTCTTAATCCGAACCACATTACAGTGCAAGCGAAGACACCCCAATTGGTAATGAAAGCAGTTTTAGGTATATCTTCTTCAGCCATTCTAACCTGATTGTACCCACTGTATCCGTCTAAGAATGAATACATTTCGTGGCCTACTACCCTATCAAGCATAGTATCCAGAAAGCGGATCGGGAAAGGGTCTGGTACTGTTGCTGCGTTCAATTTCCGGTAATCTACACAGATTCGTAGTTGCTTATTTTTCTTTGGCACAATCACAATTGGTGAAATCCATTCAGCATGTTCTACTGGTACGATGAATTCTACTTTTAATAATCTGTCAAGTTCGTCTTTTACCTGAGAGGCATAATTGGGATTCATCCGATAGCTGGGCTGCCTATTTGGTTTAGCTTCAGGCTTCAGCATGACTCTGTGCTGATATATGCGCGGATCTAATCCTTTCATATCTTTGTAATCCCATGCAAAGACGTCTTAGAATTCGCGAAGGAGCTGAATCAAATTAGCCTGAAAATTTTCCGGTAAGTTTTGCTTTATTTTTACAGGACGAGGATTATCCTTGTCTCCCAGATTGTACGTGATCAACTGGTCTTCAGGGACATAAAATTGTTGTGGGTTCTCTGTATCCTCTGTTGGCTTGAATAATGGTTGTAATTCAGTATCTGCTTGGTCAGACTGTTCGGTGATAGCTACTACTGTGCAAACTGAAGTGTTCCAGCTATTAATGACAGACTGTAGATCAACAGTTCCTAGAGACATTAAATCAGCGTTATTCTTCAGAAATTGCTCTTCTTCATCATCTGATAGTCCATCTAACATATGAACTGGTTCAGCGAGATAAGGTCTGGCGTGAAGTTCGCAGGGTTGTATAGCATCTAGTTTTACCACATATTTACGATTGGCATCCTTGAATGTGAGCTCTTGTGCAGACCAGTCCTGTATTACCTTTGCATGCTTCAACCAAGGTCGGCCGAAAAGAAGGTTGTAATCCAAGGTGGATTCGGGTAGATCTAGTATAACAAAAGTCATTTTGAAATTCGTACCTTGTAGAGTAATGGGTACATTCCGTACAAGTCCTACGGGATGGACTCTAGATTGATCAGCCATTCTGACGAAGAATTGAACTGGTTCGATTTCGGCCCAGCCTAGCTTTTTACATAATGCTGCGGTTGCAATGTTTACGCCGGAGCCTCCGTCAATTAATACCTGTGTGACCTTCTGATTCTTATACCATACTGTAATCAAGGGCACTGCATGATCAACTGTAGAATCAGATTCTGGTTGAACTGCAGCGGTTGCTGGAATGCAAGAGGGTGTCGAGGTAAAATGTTGTTGAAACTATTGCCGGATTCCAGGTACTAACGTCAAAAGTTGGCCGAGAGGTAGGGTGATAGATGCCTTGGATAAAATTTCCCAGGCCTATTGAGATTGGTTATCTTGCTCTTTTGAACTTGAAGTTTCTGCTGTTGCTGAAGTATCTGCTGTTATGTCTTCTGCTGATGGTTGTTCTACTGCTGCTTCTTTTTGTTGCATTCCTTCCTTTGCTGCCGAGGTCTGAGTCACCGGAATGGGTTCTGGGAACACTGGAGGTTCTATGGCGGTCCAGTGACTAGCCTTGTTATACATCCTATGTTGTTCTCGTATCCCTGGTTCAAATACTTCTGCTGCTGGCTGCAGTTGTTTACCTAATCGGGTCTGGACTGTAGCAGTTTGTGTTTCTACCGGAGTAATTTGTACCATTTTGGCCATTGGGTTTTGCCGCTCCTTCTTCCTTTGATCATACTCAGCTGCGTCTTTGCAATATCTTCTAATGTGTCCGAATTCACCACAAAAATGACAGCGTGGTGGTGGTAAATTGGGGTTTTCCGGTGGTGGTCCGTTCTGCCATCGGTTGGCATTATAATTGTTGTTCCTTTGTCCTCGGTAGTTCCGATATCCCTGTGGTTGATTGTTTCTCAGTTGCGGAGGTACATAGTGATTTGCTGCCTGCCCATGTTCTTGAATAACAGCATTGACTGTTGCTGTTCCCTGTATTCTAGCATTGTAGATACAATTTTCGGTGGAGTGTCTGGCAGTGTTGCAGATAGCGCAGAATGTTTGATTTAGCGCACAGTTAGCACTTGTATGTCCTGAATTTTTGCACGTGGTGCAGTATACTTGCCTGGTTATATCTTCAGTCATATTTTTGTTTGTCCTTAACCATTCCAAGTCTTCTGAAAATCCACCAACCTTGGATTCCAGTTGCAAAGCCATAGCGATGACTGCATCTAACGTCATTGCTCCGACACATCTAATAATCATGATCTGCTTCAATTGCGGGTTTAAGCCATTGATAAACCATTGAGTGATGACGTCATCAGGTAGATTGGCATGTGCCTGTGGTATCTGCCGTAGATGTGTTCTGAAGAGAGTAGCGTATTCCTGGAGGTTGTTCTGTAGATAATCAAAGATTTCAGCAGGATTCTTCTTCAGTCTAAATCGTTATAGAAAGGCATCTCGTACTGCATCATAGGTACCGAAATGATTAATGTCGTATTCCGTAAGCCATCTAGCCGCTTCATTGACCAACGTAGATTGAAAAACAATGGCCTTGTATGCCTGATCCGGTGGATGGTTGAGGACTGCATAACTGATCTCGAAAGTGCGTACGTGAGCATCCGGGTCATCTCCTGGGAATCCACCAAATTTTGTGTAGGTTACTCCTGTTGGAGGCAGCCTTGGTTGACCTAACTGTTGTTGTTGTTGTTGTCCGTTCATCGTGGGTATCTCCGGTCCTTCTTCTATATCTTGAGGTTGATTAGTTGAACTATCAGAATCTGGATCGCCGGACGGCATGCCTTCCGGTGTGCTATTTTTGCGCAGGATACTTCGGATCTCAGCTTCGAATAGATCTCCTTCTTTCTGGATGTCCAATATCTGAAATCTTTCTTCCAGACACGCGGGTCTGGCTGAGGATTCTGCAACAAATGCTAATCCTTGACCGCCAGTTGGTGTTTCTATCACCGGAATATCACCGGAATGAGCTAACAGTCTACCAGACTGTAGCGTTTTTTCACTTTTACTGATGTCTTTTCCTAGAGTTTGTCTATTCTCTAGCGGTGTCTTGATAGATTCTGGAACTACTGTACTTTGGTTAGGCTGGGTCGAGGTGACACCAGCATGTACCAAAGGCACTGATCGTTCCACCGGAATATGACCGGAATTAATTCTAGCATCCTTAACTTGCTCGACCACTGAGTCAGGTCGCGTTATACCTTCTTCTCCTAAAGTTGTTTTTTGTACTTTTCTTGTTCCCGTCGTCTGGGTCCTAGGATACGTTTCACCAGACCGAGTAATCGACATGTATCATTGCCCAGTGATATTATCTGAGCAGTTTGCAACAATCTGGGTCTGTTGCTACTGTCAGTAAATCAAATGTTACTCGATATTTGCTTCTTACAAACCGCTTAGCACTCTAATGCCACTTTCTCGCAAGTAACTCGTAATCAAATACTACTTTACCGTAGAGATTGTTAAACAGTTGCCACTTTCCCACAGACGGCGCCAAATGTTAAATGTCAAATGGGTTATGGGTTAAACTGATACCGATTAAGCGTTACTTTACGTTCTATTCAAATGCTTCTCTTTCACTTGGTTCCAAATCTTCTAACCGCGATCGTTCTCTTAGCCACGTGGGTTCTTGGGAGTGGTAGGGGTCTGTTAGATAGAGGCCCTGTACTATTTTCCCAACTTTTCACACACTCATAAATACTCCATCACGTCTTAGCTCAGTGATTGATTCTGACTACTGACAACTATTCGGCATGCGAAAACTTATGACTTATGGACTGAATCTGCTATAGTAATAGAGCAGAGGTCCTGTTCTAACTTATAACTAGTAGAATACTCAACTTCATTAATTGAATACTACTCAATATGCTGCTTCCGTGTGACAGATTGGTATACCGAACAATAGTACAACAGACAGCTATAATCGAGGTTACGCAAACTTATCGTATACCGACTCGAGCAACAAGTTCCTACTACAGTTGATTCATCACAAACTTACCAATGCTTCTGTTCGCGTACAGACCTTTACCGTCACAAGTTCTTCATGAGATCGGAATCCTCAATGAATGTAGATTATCGTATCGAATCTGGTCACTTAACCGACTTCATGTTCATAATCAGTAGAGAGCCATCCTGCTCTTCTGTGTAGTTGTTGTAGTCCCTTCTAGTTTTTAATCCTCCTTGGTAGTTGCCATTGTAATTGTTGTTGTAGTTGTTGTTGTAATTGTTGTTGTGGCCTTGGTGTTGGTTGAATCTTCCTCTAGACTGTGAGTATCCACCTCTTTGGTAGCCTCTTCCTCTCTGATTTTTGTAATTCCTGTAACACTCATATGTGGTGTGATTTGATAAACCACAAATGTTACATGGTGATGAGTTATAAGGTCTCCCCCTACCTTGCTTACCTCCTCTGCCCCTTCCTCTTGAAGATCTACCTCTCCCTACATAGTTGGCTTGGGAGGTAGAGCCTTCATCTTCCACCTTCGTACTCTTGCCTTTATCCTTAGATTTCTTATCAGTGTATAGGGCAGAAGAGTTGTTACCTTTGGATGTATCTCCACTCTTGGTGAGCTTTGCTTCATGTGTAAATAGTTGTCCCATGAGAGTTGTAAGATATAGAGTGTGCATTGTTGAAAGTTTTTCAAGCTCAAGAGTGTGGGAACATGCCCCAAATTGAACCTTCCACATCATCCACAATCAAAGGAGGCTGATTTCCACGAGTTGGAGGCATCAAATCATGCCCATAATGGAAAGAATTTGATTAGAGAAGATTTAGCTCACCTCTTGATGTGATTGGACCTCACTTTTGACATGTATATGCTTTTGATTGGTTAAAGAGGTTAGTATGAGCTCTTTAAAACCTCTAAAGAGTTGTATTATGACTTAGAGTCGTGGAAATACGTGCCCAAGCTGCCCCCTTGCTTAAGCACACCCCCTACTAGCTGGTCTCTGCATATTTTGCAGAAATTTCACTTTTACACACTCTATCTATCTAGATGTTTTTGGCAGACCCCCCGGTCTTGTAATTGTTGTTTCTCCTTCATCCGGAATCCATTTGCAATGATTTTTGTCTTGTTGGAAAGCTTATAAGTTCTACTTTGTCTGGTATAAGTCTCAGGTTCAGTGCATGCACATGTGCAGAGAAATGTCCAGAACAGTGTCTGTCCAGTTAGCTCATACTCTATGAAGAGATCAAGTTATCTGTTTTGTTGCAGCTGGTTGAGGCATCCTACAGTATCCAAATGGAGTGATTTTACTCTCATTTGAAAGCTCTTAAAGTCTAGTTTATGCCTGCAAAATTTCATTTTCAGTCTCTGCATATACTCAGAGAAACTCAGAAAATACAGAGCCTATGTCTGAAAAATTGCAGGATCCTAGGAGGGTTCATTTGCTTTTGTTGTGCACATAGGAGTGTTTATCCTCCAACAGTGGTATCAGAGCTATAAGTGGAGTATCAAAGAGAGAAGAAGTATCTACTGAAGTGAAGTGAAGACTTCATCAAATTTTGAAGGAAGGAAGCAAAGAACGGGCACGTCAACCACAAGGGGAAGCAAATACATCATCAAATCAAAGACAAAGCTTCATCAAGAGGAGTAGCTCTATTTTTTGAGGTAAAAGCCATCCTTTTCAACTTCAATGCATCAAGGGGGAGGTTCAAAAGAGTTAGGAGGCACCATGGCTGATCTCAATGCTCAGATTGAGAAGCTCGAAAAAGGAAACTACCAACCGTGGCGATTTAGAATAAGCAATTTTTTGATGGGGAAAGGTTTGTGGGGACTTGTGAGTGGTGGAGAGCCAAAACCCTACAATCCAACCAATGACCAGAGAAGAGCAGTAAGAGAGTGGGATGAAAGGGACAAAAGGGTCATTTTCATTTTATCTCAGCATATTAGCAACTCTATGGTAGGGCATATTCAAGATTTGGATACATCGAAGAAGGTGTGGGAGTGCTTGGAGAGATTGTACTCAACCTCCACAAAAGCTAGAAAAATTCAGCTCAAGAATGAGCTAAATAATCTTAGGAAAAGCCCCTCTCAAGGTGCTAATGATTACATATTAAAGGTTAAAGAGCTTGCAAATGCACTAGGGTCAATTGGTTGTGCCCTAGATGATGACGATCTTGTCGCCCACACCCTAAATGGACTTAGGGATGATGAAAAATGGAGGGCTTTCACAACTTCAGTGTATGTAAGGGACTCTCTTCCTGATTTTGATCAACTAATCACTCTCATGGTGACAGAGG
Source organism: Ceratopteris richardii (assembly GCA_020310875.1). Classification (NCBI taxonomy): domain Eukaryota; kingdom Viridiplantae; phylum Streptophyta; class Polypodiopsida; order Polypodiales; family Pteridaceae; genus Ceratopteris; species Ceratopteris richardii. Next base: position 100,006,988 of record CM035423.1, read on the forward strand.
AGATGAACCTTGGTGGTCATAACGCCAAGGATAGCCAAGGGCAATTGTTGTATGCAGGTAGAGGAAGAGGAAGACACAACCGAGGTGCTTCAAGAGGAAGAGGAAGATATCAAAGCAACCAAGGAGGTCAAGGACAACAAGAAAATGCAGGTCAAAGAGGTGGAAGAGCCACAAATAGAGGAAGAGGTGCAAGATTTGGTGGAAGAGGACAAGCCACTTCAAATGGATGCTTTGTATGCGGTAAGCCCGGTCATTTTGCAAATGAATGCTATCATAGAGCTCAAAGACAAGGTAATCAAAGCAACAACAACAATTATAGAGGGCAAGGTAATTATGCAAACACATCATCCAGCCAAGGGAATGATTATTTACTTGCCATGAGGTATGGTGAAGATACAACTCAAGCTAGTGAAGATGTATGGTATGTAGACAGTGGATGTAGCAATCATATGTCATGTCGAAAGGATCTTTTTAGTAATTTGCAGGTCCCAAAGCATCAAGGGCATGTGGAAACAGGTGATAACTCAGAGCATACCATTCAACATGTGGGAGATATCAGTTTGGAAGGAAATCAAAGAGCAAAGTGCTTATCAGAGGTATTACATGTCCCTACTATTACCAAAAACTTGATTTCGGTAGGCCAAATGGTAGAAAAAGGCTATCAAGTTAGCTTCAATGAAAGAGGATGTTTTGTTGAGGATCCAAGGGCAGGTTTCAAGCTCATAGCAAAAGGAAAAAAGCAAGGGAGAATGTTCACAATGGACATAAATCAGCCACACCATTCAATGTATGTCACATATGGAGACAAGAGGATAGCAGATTTGGATCTATGGCATAAACGAATAGGTCACATCAACCTACAAAAGCTCAAGGACATGCAAAGGAGGAGCTTGGTAAGAGGCCTACCAAATTTTACATCTAAAATGTTGCATGAAATTTGTGTAGCTTGCCAACAAGGAAAACAATCAAGGCTGCCCTTCAAGAAGAGTACCTATGTAAGTGCAAATGTTTTAGACCTCATTCACAGGGATGTTTGGGGTCCAACAAGAGAAGCATCCCTTGCTGGAAATAGGTATTTTGTAACCTTCATTGATGACTTTTCAAGGAAAGTGTGGTTGTATTGCATTAGAAACAAATCAGATGTGTTCCACTACTTCAAGAAATTCAAAGCACAGGTGGAGAAGGAATCTGGCAAGTATATCAAAACTTTGAGATCCGATGGAGGGGGAGAGTACTTCTCCCATGAATTTTCTGACTTTTTGCAGGTCAATGGCATCAAAAGACAATTTACATGCAGGTATACCCCTCAACAAAATGGGGTAGCAGAGAGAAAGAACAGACACATAGCAGAGGTAGCAAGGTGTATGCTCAATGAAATGAATATGCCGCATTGTTATTGGGGAGAGGTTACATATACAGCCACATACATCATGAATAGATGTCCTAAATCAGGTATACATCATCTAACCCCTGAGGAAGCATGGAGTGGAAGAAAAACTTGCATTTCACATCTTAGAATCTTTGGTTGTATATGCTATGTACATGTACCTCAAGAGTTGAGGTCAAAGTTAGATGCCAAATCTGAAAGGTGTATTTTTTTTTGGGATATTCTATGGAACAAAAGGGGTATAAATGCTATAATCCCATCACCAAGGAGCTGAAGGTAAGTAGGGATGGTGTCTTTGATGAGTTGAAGCCTTGGTATGCATGCACAAGTCCATTGCAGGTTGAAGACATAGGTGAGACAGATTTGAAGAATGATGATAGAGTTCAAGAAAGCATGGATTTGAGTGGTCCAAGCAACTCATGCAACACAAGGACACCCTCACCATGGAGTGGAAGGCTTAGGGAAAGAGAGACCAGCTCTGAAGAAAGCAAAGTCAAAGGCAAAGAGAAGATTTCAGTTGAAGAAGGAAGCTATGTGGACGAGAGCATGTTGGAAGATGAAGAGATAGAAGAAGTTCAAACTCCAAGAGTGGCCAAACAAAGAAAGAAGATGGCAACCACACCAAAAGGAAGTGAAAGAAGGTCTTCAAGAGTAAGATATCCAATACAAAGGTTAACATATGATAATTTCATTGCAAAGCATTATGCATACATGACTCAGGTAATCAAGGACAAAGAACCAACTAGTTATGAAGAAGCTAAGGATTGCAAGGAATGGCAAGAGGCAATGAAGGAAGAGCTCAAAGCACTTGATGAGAACCATACTTGGAGCTTGGTACCAGCTCAAGAAGGCATGAAGGTGATAGGTAATAAGTGGGTTTACAAAATTAAAAGAAATTCAGATGGTTCCATTGCTAGGTACAAAGCAAGGTTGGTGGCGAAAGGCTTCTCCCAAAGCTATGGGACAGATTATGATGAAACTTTCAGCCCCGTAGCCAAGATGCCAACAATTAGGACTTTGATTGCAGTGGCCACATCAAGGAAATGGAGCTTATATCAGTTGGATGTGAAGAATGCCTTCCTCAATGGAGAGCTTGAAGAAGTAGTCTACATGAGCCAACCTCAAGGATTTGCTAGTATGAGGTACCCAAATCATGTTTGCAAGCTAAGGAAAGCACTATATGGACTAAAGCAAGCCCCAAGGGCCTGGAATCAGAGGTTAGTGGATTATTTATCAAGTTGTGGATACAAAGAAAGTGTTGCAGATCCATCACTTTACATGAAGAAGCAAGGAGACAAGACGGTATATATATGCATCTATGTGGACGATTTGATCATCACAGGAAGTGATATTGCAGGTATTAAAGATATCAAATCAAAGCTAGGAAAGGAGTTTAAGATATCTGATCTTGGAACACTAAAATACTTCTTGGGAATAGAGGTAATCTATGCACACAATGGCATCTTCTTGATTCAAAGAAAATACTTGTTGGATGTGCTATACAGGTTTGGTATGAGTGGTTGTAAGCCACTTTCTCAGCCCATGGAGCCCAATACAAAGTTCGTTGCAGGTCAAGGAGAGGCTATACAAGATATTACACTATATAGAAGCATAATTGGTTCATTAATTTATGCTACATTCACTAGACCTGATCTTGCATATGTAGTAGGTGTTCTCTCTAAATTTTTGCATACACCTACTCATGATCATCTTATGGCGGCAAGAAAGGTGCTTCGTTACATCAAGCACACCATCAACCAAGGTCTATTTTACTCATATGATGCTGATCTAAGTGTCAAAGGATATAGTGATGCTGATTGGGCAGGTAGCAAGGATGATCGAAGGAGTACATCGGGTTATGTTTTCATGATAGGTACAAAAGTGATCTCTTGGAGCTCTAAGAAGCAACCCACTATTGCTCTTTCATCCACAGAGGCTGAGTACAGAGGTTTAGCATTGGCTACATGTGAGCTATTATGGCTTAAGAAGCTACTTAAGGACTTGGAAGTGGAAGTGCAGGAGTTTCCTCTTTATGGAGACAACATTTCAAGCATCTATCTAGCTAACAATCCCATGTTTCATGCAAGGAGCAAGCACATAGAGGTTCATTACCACTTCGTTAGAGAAAAGGTGATGGCAAAAGAGCTAGATATAAGGTATGTGAACACTAAAATGCAGGTTGCAGACATGATGACAAAGTTTCTTGAAGGTACAAAGCTTGGAGGATTCAAGGAAGCTATCAACATAAGAGACATAGGCTGAAGCAACAAAGGAAAAGACTTGAGCTTGAGGGGGAGTGTTGAAAGTTTTTCAAGCTCAAGAGTGTGGGAACATGCCCCAAATTGAACCTTCCACATCATCCACAATCAAAGGAGGCTGATTTCCACGAGTTGGAGGCATCAAATCATGCCCATAATGGAAAGAATTTGATTAGAGAAGATTTAGCTCACCTCTTGATGTGATTGGACCTCACTTTTGACATGTATATGCTTTTGATTGGTTAAAGAGGTTAGTATGAGGTCTTTAAAACCTCTAAAGAGTTGTATTATGACTTAGAGTCGTGGAAATACGTGCCCAAGCTGCCCCCTTGCTTAAGCACACCCCCTACTAGCAGGTCTCTGCATATTTTGCAGAAATTTCACTTTTACACACTCTATCTATCTAGATGTTTTTGGCAGACCCCCCGGTCTTGTAATTGTTGTTTCTCCTTCATCCGGAATCCATTTGCAAAGATTTTTGTCTTGTTGGAAAGCTTATAAGTTCTACTTTGTCTGGTATAAGTCTCAGGTTCAGTGCCTGCACATGTGCAGAGAAATGTCCAGAACAGTGTCTGTCCAGTTAGCTCATACTCTGTGAAGAGATCAAGTTATCTCTTTTGTTGAAGCTGGTTGAGGCATCATCCAGTATCCAAATGGAGTGATTTTACTCTCATTTGAAAGCTCTTAAAGTCTAGTTTATGCGTGCAAAATTTCATTTTCATTCTCTGCATATACTCAGAGAAACTCAGAAAATACAGAGCCTATGTCTGAAAAATTGCAGGATCCTAGGAGGGTTCATTTGCTTTTGTTGTGCACATAGGAGTGTTTATCCTCCAACATGCATGTCCATGTAGAGATCCATTACAGTGGTGAAGCTTTCCCACTTGTCATCAGCTTTGATTCCATTTATTACCTGCCTTACAATTTGTTCTTCTTCAATCTCTTCTCCTATGCTTGCTAACTGATCTGCAACATCTTTGATCTTTGTCACAAATTCTGAAACAGCTTGCTTAGGTTGCTTGCTTAGTGTTGTGAATTCAATCCACAACTGATCTTTCCTAGCCCTTGTATTGGAGGAAAAATATGATGACAAGGTTTCCCAAGTCTCTTGGGAAGTCTTACAAGTTCTGATATGAGGTAAAAGAAAGTCCGATATAGAGTTGAGTAAATAAGACCTTGCCAATGCATCCTTTGCACACCATGTGTTGAGTTTTTCTTGATCCTCCTTGGTTGGCAAACCTCTTGCTTTGAATGAGGGCAATTCCTCATCCCCTGAGATGTATCCATAGAGACTCCTTCCTTGTAAGTAGGTCTTCATCCTTAGAGACCAAGCTTGATAATTGTTCCTGTCCAATTTGTCAATAAATGAAGGAAAACCATCTCCCATTTTACCTTGTTTGCTCTGATACCACTGTTGGGAAAGATGGATGGATGATCCAGGAAACTCAATAGGTACTACTAAACCTACTTTGTACCAGCCCTCTCTTGCTTTAGACTTGATTAGTAGACTTCCTTAGCTTTCCAATGACACCAAGAAATGGCCTATGTCCTTTGGAAATGATGTGTGCAATGATTGAATCAAAACAGATAACTTTGGAAGTCACAAACTCAAGAAAACCTTCTATTTTGGTCTAGACACCTGCTGGATGTTTTGATCAGTGTGACCAGCACAGTAGCAATTGATAAAATTCCTTCTAGGGGTATTCAATTATCTTATTAAGCTACCATTTGCAAGTGGAATGATGTAAAATGACAAACTATACTCAAGGAAATTAATTTAGCAAGATTAGCTATACCCCCGACTTTTTAGGACTGTAGTAGAAATAAACCAGTGAGCACCTCGACGATGATTTCTCAGAATCTCCTGAATGGAATGTCTTCAATTTTTGATAGCATGTAATAGATTTCATGTTGAATCCAACAAGGTTTGAGTCACTGAATTTGGAGTAGTATTGACCGAGATATGGCCTTGACAAGTTGATAGACTTTTGAGTAGACTAGTAGAGAACAGAAAGATGAATGATCTAAACGTATCTATTAGTTAACACTTGTGTACAATCCCATTGGCATAGATAGCATTGCCTAATGGTGTAGGGAGGTGTAGGCTATGGTATAGTCCTCACACACACACTCAATTATAGAAGAATGAAGCTCGGGAGTGAAGTGATCTACCCGTGACTTTTCCAAGTACATCTTTATAGGATATGTGCAAAAATTTGAAATCAAATTCAAATTTTAGCTTCCTATGATCAAGGTCCTAAAAACTTGGAGATATTCTCTCAATCAAATAGGCTAATTTTTCCACGTCTCACTTTGGTAGGTGATTACAAAAGATTCCAAGTCATTTTGACTTTTACAAATGAGACAAAGTGGTATTTAACCACTAGCATATGTTCCTATGGTTCTTCATGTATGTAGAGTCTTCATGATAACTTCCAAGACAAATGTGTAGGCTTGTGATTTACACCAACAGCTCCCCCTCAAGCCAAACATTTTGGCTTAAGTCTTCATCTTCAATCTTCAAGTAGATCCTGCAATCCAATCATAGATTTGAACCTGCAAAGTTTGGTCCCATTCAAAGCTCTAGTCAGCAAATCTGCACATTGCATGTTGGTTGACACATAAGTCAGCTGAATATCCTTGCTTAGCAACTTCTCTCTCACATAATGATAATGAACTTCTATGTGTTTTGTTCTGGCATGATAGATAGGATTAGCTGCAAGGTGAAGAGAACTTGTATTATCTCCAAAGATAATTGGAGGCCTAGTATATAAGCCTAATTCTATATACAAAAGCTTAATCCAAATTGCTTCTTGAGTGGCATTAGCTAGCCCTCTATACTCTGCTTCTATAGAAGACAATGCAACAGTTGGTTGCTTCTTTGTAGACCATGAAATTGGTTTGTCACCTGCAAAAGAAATGTATCTAGAAGCGCTTCTCCTATCATCCTTGCATCCTGCCCAATCTGCATTTGAATAAACTTTTATATCAATATCTGAAGTGTAAGGAAAATAAAAACCATGGTTCTGTGTACCCTTGAGATACTTCAAGATTCTTTTGGCAGCCTCTAAGTGAGGTATCCTTGGTTTGTGCATGAATTGACTTAGCACACTAACTCCATATGCAATATCAATTCTTGTAAGAGTAGCATAGTTCAAGCTACCTACCATACTTTGATAACGTGTAATGTCTTGGACTTCATCACCTTCATGGGCACTTAGCTTTAGGTTCACCTCCATTGGAGTGCTTGTTGCTTTAGCATCCTGCAAGTGAAACTTCTTCAACATATCCTGTACATACTTTTTATGAGTAATGTATATCGCTGAATTAGTATACACTAATTCAAGTCCCAAAAAATACTTAAATAGCCCAAGATCATTGATCTTGAACTCTTTCATCATTTGGCTTTTGATATTTCTGATTCCACTGACACTCTAATTGTTGGCATCTTGGCCACAGGAGAAAATGTCTCTTCATAGTCAATGCCTTGGGTTTGTGCAAAACCCTTGGCTACCAATCTGGCCTTGTACCTGTTAATTGTGCCATCAGAATTTCTTTTCAATTTATAGATCCATCTGGATCCTATTACCTTCATGGAGTCCTTCTTGGGTACTAACTCCCATGTATCACTCTCCTTGAGTGCTTCAATCTCCTCATCCATAGCTTCTTTCCATTCTGATTTGGTGATTGCTTCTTCATATGAACCTAGTTCTTCATTTGACAAATCCTTTGCAAGATAAATTGAATGTTTAGTAACAAGAGATGTATCATATCCATATCTCATAGGTTTTTTGCTTTCTCTCTAAGATCTCCTGATTGATTGAGTTGAAGATTCAGGTATGTCTTCAAGCTTCTTCATCTTCATTTTGCCTTTGGACTTCCATGCCTTGAACTCTTCAAGGTTGATAGTATCTTCATCATCTGAACTTGAGTCTACATCCTGAGTAGGTTCCTCCTTTGTAAGTTTTGGAAATTCTTCTTCCAAATCATAGGGTAGTTTGACCTTCCTGCATTCATTCTCATACCAAGAATCATTCTCATCAAAGATCACATCTCTGCTTACCATAAATCCCTTATTGGTAGGGTTATAAAACTTGTAACCTTTTTTATTTAAATCATATCCAATGAAAATACATTTTTCAGCCTTTGGATCTAGCTTTCCCCTTACCTGTGAAGGAATGTGTACATATGCTACACACCCAAAAATTTTGCAATCATCTAATGATGGTCTCTTACCATGCCAAGCTTCATAGGGTGTCATACCATCAAGTGACTTTGATGGTAACCTGTTTATGAGATAGGTGGCAGTAGAAACACTCTCTGCCCATAGATAGTTAGGTAATTTCTTCTCATTAAGCATAGATCTAGCTATCTCAACAATTAACCTATTTCTTCTTTCAGCTACCCCATTCTGTCCTTTTGAATCCATGTCTTGGGTCCTCCACAAATGCTCCATATTGATTGAATCTGACCTACAAACCTTTCTCTACAATCTGACCAACATTCATTAAGTTCTTTGTAATGGTTGGTACATAGAGTACCTTGCTCATCAAATTCTAATTACCATCACAAGTCTTAACATTATCAACTTTAACCACTGAATGCTTTGTATCATCACCTGTTTTGACTTGATGTTTACCTTTTGGTTCCTCAAGATCAGAGAGTAGTGCCACATTACCAGCCACATGATTTGAACACCCTGAATCAATGTAAAACAGATGATCATCATTTGTACCTGATTTTGAAGTCATGTTCATAATCAGTAGAGAGTCATCCTGCTCTTTTGTGTAGTTGTTGTAGTCCCTTCTAGTTTTGAACCCTCCTTGGTAGTTGCCATTGTAATTGTTGTTGTAGTTGTTGTTGTAATTGTTGTTCTGGCCTTGGTGTTGGTTGAATCTTCCTCTAGACTGTGAGTATCCACCTCTTTGATAGCCTCTTCCTCTCTGATTTGTGTAATTCTTGTAACACTCATCTGTGGTGTGATTTGATAAACCACAAATGTTACATGGTGATGAGTTATAAGGTCTCCCCCTACCTTGCTTACCTCCTCTGCCCCTTCCTCTTGAAGATCTACCTCTCCCTGCATAGTTGGCTTGGGAGGTAGAGCCTTCATCTTCCACCTTCTTACTCTTGCCTTTATCCTTAGATTTCTTATCAGTGTATAGGGCAGAAGAGTTGTTACCTTTGGATGTATCTCAACTCTTGGTGAGCTTTGCTTCATGTGTAAATAGTTGTCCCATGAGAGTTGTAAGATCTGGAGTGTGCATGTCCATGTAGAGATCCATTGCAGTGGTGAAGCTTTCCCACTTGTCATCAGCTTTGATTCCATTTATTACCTGCCTTACAATTTGTTCTTCTTCAATCTCTTCTCCTATGCTTGCTAACTGATCTGCAACATCTTTGATCTTTGTCACAAATTCTGAAACAGCTTGCTTAGGTTGCTTCCTTAGTGTTGTGAATTCAATCCACAACTGATTTTTCCTAGCCCTTGTATTGCAGGAAAAATATGATGACAAGGTTTCCCAAGTCTCTTGGGAAGTCTTACAAGTTCTGATATGAGGTAAAAGAAAGTCAGATATAGAGTTGAGTAAATAAGACCTTGCCAATGCATCCTTTGCACACCATGTGTTGAGTTTTTCTTGTTCCTCCTTGGTTGGCAAACCTCTTGCTTTGAATGAGGGCGATTCCTCATCTCTTGAGATGTATCCATAGAGACTCCTTCCTTGTAAGAAGGTCTTCATCCTTAGAGACCAAGCTTGATAATTGATCCTGTTCAATTTGTCAATAAATGAAGGAAAATCATCTCCCATTTTACCTTATTTGCTCTGATACCACTGTTGGGAAAGATGGATGGATGATCCAGGAAACTGAGTAGGTACTGCTAAACCTGCTTTGTACCAGCCCTCTCTTGCTTTAGACTTGATTAGTAGACTCTTAGCTTTCCAATGACACCAAGAAATGGCCTATGTCCTTTGTAAATGATGTGTGCAATGATTGAATCAAAACAGATAACTTTGCAAGTCACAAACTCAAGAAAACCTTCTATTTTGGTCTAGACACCTGCTAGATGTTTTGCTCAGTGTGACCAGCATAGTAGCAATTGATAAAAATTCCTTCTAGGGGTATTCAATTAACTTAGTAAGCTACCATTTGCAAGTGGAATTGATGTAAAATGAGAAACTATACTCAGAGAAATTAATTTAGCAAGATTAGCTATACCCCCGACTTTTTAGGACTGTAGTAGAAATAGACCAGTGAGCACCTCGACGATGATTTCTCTGAATCTGGTGAATGGAATGTCTTCAATTTTTGATAGCGTGTAGTAAACTTCAAGCTGAATCCAACAAGCTTTGAATCACTGAATTTTGAGTAGTATTGTCCGAGATATGCCCTTGACAAGTTGACAGACTTTTGAGTAGACTAGTAGAGAACACAGAGATGAATGATGTAAATGTATCTACTAGTTAACACTTGTCTACAATCCCATTGGCATAGATAGCATTGCCTAATGGTGTAGGGAGGTGTAGGCTATGGTATAGTCCTCACACACACTCAATTACAGAAGAATGAAGCTCGGGAGTGAAGTGATCTACCCGCAACTTTTCCAAGTACATCTTTATAGGATATGTGCAAAAATTTGAATTCAAAATCAAATTTTGGCTTCCTATGATCAAGGTCCTAAAAACTTGGAGATATTCTCTCAATCAAATAGGCTACTTTTTCCACGTCTCACTTTGGTAGGTGATTACAAAAGATTCCGAGTCATTTTGACTTTTACAAATGAGATAAAGTGGTAATTAACCACTAGCATATGTTCCTATGGTTCTTCATGTATGTAGAGTCTTCATGATAACTTCCAAGCCAAATGTGTAGGCTTGTGATTTACACCAACAGCTCCCCCTCAAGCCAAACATTTTGGCTTAAGTCTTCATCTTCAATCTTCAAGTATATCCTGGAATCCAATCATAGATTTGAACCTCCAAAGTTTGGTATCATCCAAAGCTTTAGTCAGCAAATCTGCACATTGCATGTTGGTTGACACATAAGTCAACTGAATATCCTTGCTTAGCAAATTCTTTCTCACATAATGATAATGAACTTCTATGTGTTTTGTTCTGGCATGATAGATAAGATTAGCTGCAAGGTGAAGAGAACTTGTATTATCTCCAAAGATAATTGGAGGCCTAGTATATAAGCCTAATTCTGTATACAAAAGCTTAATCCAAATTGCTTCTTGAGTGGCATTAGCTCGCCCTCTATACTCTGCTTCTGTAGAAGACAATGCAACAGTTGGTTGCTTCTTTGTAGACCATGAAATTGGTTTGTCATCTACAAAAGAAATGTATCCAGAAGCACTTCTCCTATCATCCTTGCATCCTGCCCAATCTGCATCTGAATAAACTTTTATATCAATATCTAAAGTGTAAGGAAAATACAAACCATGGTTCTGTGTACCCTTGAGATACTTCAAGATTCTTTTGGCAGCCTCTAAGTGAGGTATCCTTGGTTTGTGCATGAATTGACTTAGCACACTAACTCCAGATGCAATATCAATTCTTGTAAGAGTAGCATAGTTCAAGCTACCTACCATACTTTGATAACCTGTAATGTCTTGGAATTCATCACCTTCATGGGCACTTAGCTTTAGGTTCACCTCCATTAGAGTGCTTGTTGCTTTAGCATCCTGCAAGTGAAACTTCTTCAACATATCCTGTACATACTTTTTCTGAGTAATGTATATCCCTGAATTAGTATACACTAATTCAAGTCCCAAAAAATACTTCAATAGCCCAAGATCATTGATCTTGAACTCTTTCATCAGTTGGCTTTTGATATTTCTGATTCCACTGACATCATTACCTGTAATGATGATGTCATCAACATAAACACAGAGATAGATTACCTCTGAATTACTTCTCTTAATGAACAGAGAAGTGTCACCCTTGCTCATGACAAAACCTTGGTCTTGGAGGTATGTAGTTAACCTGTAATTCCATGCCCTAGGTGCCTGCTTCAATCCATATAAAGCCTTCTTTAATTTGCAAACATAAGTTACCTTCTTAGGGTCTTCATAGCCAGGAGGTTGTGACATATAAACCTCTTCTGAGATCCATCCATTCAAGAAAGCATTCTTGACATCCAATTGGTACATGTTCCAATTCTTTGATGCATCCACACTAACCAACACTCTAATTGTTGGCATCTTGGCCACATGAGAAAATGTCTCTTCATAGTCAATGCCTTGGGTTTGTGCAAAACCCTTGGCTACCAATCTGGCCCTGTACCTGTTAATTGTGCTATCAGAATTTCTTTTCAATTTACAGATCCATCTGGATCCTATTACCTTCATGGAGTCCTTCTTGGGTACTAACTCCCATGTATCACTCTCCTTGAATGCTTCAATCTCCTCATCCATAGCTTCTTTCCATTCTGATTTGGTGATTGCTTCTTCATATGAACCTGGTTCTTCATTTGACAAATCCTTTGCAAGATAGATTAACTTAGTAAGATACCATTTGCAAGTGGAATTGATGTAAATTGACAAACTATACTCAGAGAAATTAATTTAGCAAGATTAGCTATACCCCCGACTTTTTAGGACTGTAGCAAAAATAGACCAGTGAGCACCTCGACGATGATTTCTCTGCATCTGCTGAATGGAATGTCTTAAATATTTACAGCATGTAGTAGACTTCAAGCTGAATCCAACAAGCTTTGAATCACTGAATTTGGAGTAGTATTGACCGAGATATGCCCTTGACAAGTTGACAGACTTTTGAGTAGACTAGTAGAGAACATAGAGATGAATGATGTAAATGTATCTATTAGTTAACACTTGTGTACAATCTCATTGGCATAGATAGCATTGCCTAATGGTGTAGGGAGGTGTAGGCTATTGTATAGTCCTCACACACACTCAATTACAGAAGAATGAAGCTCGGGAGTGAAGTGATCTACCCGCAACTTTCCCAAGTATATCTTTATAGGATATGTGCAAAAATTTGAATTCAAATTCAAATTTTGGCATCCTATGATCAAGGTCCTAAAAACTTGGAGATATTCTCTCAATCAAATAGGCTAGTTTTTCCACGTCTCACTTTGGTAGGTGATTACAAAAGATTCCAAGTCATTTTGACTTTTACAAATGAGATAAAGTGGTAATTAACCACTAGCATATGTTCCTATGGTTCTTCATTTATGTAGAGTCTTCATGATCACTTCCAAGCCAAATGTGTAGGCTTGTGATTTACACCAACAGCTCCCACTCAAGCCAAACATTTTGGCTTAAGTCTTCATCTTCAATCTTCAAGTATATCCTGCAATCCAATCATAGATTTGAACCTGCAAAGTTTGGTCCCATCCAAAGCTTTAGTCAGCAAATCTGCACATTGCATGTTGGTTGACACATAAGTCAGCTGAATATCCTTGCTTAGCAACTTCTCTCTCACATAATGATAATGAACTTCTATGTGTTTTGTTCTGGCATGATAGATAGGATTAGCTGCAAGGTGAAGAGAACTTGTATTATCTCCAAAGATAATTGGAGGCCTAGTATATAAGCCTAATTCTGTATACAAAAGCTTAATCCAAATTGCTTCTTGAGTGGCATTAGCTAGCCCTCTATACTCTCCTTCTGTAGAAGACAATGCAACAATTGGTTTCTTCTTTGTAGACCATGAAATTGGTTTGTCACGTACAAAAGAAATGTATCCAGAAGCGCTTCTCCTATCATACTTGCATCCTGCCCAATCTGCATCTGAATAAACATTTATATCAATATCTGAAGTGTAAGGAAAATACAAACCATGGTTCTGTGTACCCTTGAGATACTTCAAGATTCTTTTGGCAGCCTCTAAGTGAGGTATCCTTGGCTTGTGGATGAATTGACTTAGCACACTAACTCCATATGCAATTTCAATTCTTGTAAGAGTAGCATAGTTCAAGCTACCTACCATACTTTGATAACCTGTAATGTCTTGGAATTCATCACCTTCATGGGCACTTAGCTTTAGGTTCACCTCCATTGGAGTGCTTGTTGCTTTAGCATCCTGCAAGTGAAACTTCTTCAACATATCCTGTACATACTTTTTCTGAGTAATGTATATCCGTGAATTAGTATACACTAATTCAAGTCCCAAAAAGTACTTCAATAGCCCAAGATCATTGATCTTGAAATCTTTCATCATTTGGCTTTTGATATTTCTGATTCCACTGACATCATTACCTGTAATGATGATGTCATCAACATAAACATAGATATAGATTACCTTTGAATTACTTCTCTTAATGAACAGAGAAGTGTCAGCCTTGCTCATGACAAAACCTTGGTCTTGGAGGTATGTAGTTAACCTATAATTCCATGCCCTAGGTGCCTGCTTCAATCCATATGAAGCCTTCTTTAATTTGCAAACATAAGTTACCTTCTTAGGGTCTTCATAGCCAGGAGGTTGTGACATATAAACCTCTTCTGAGATCCATCCATTCAAGAAAGAATTCTTGACATCCAATTGGTACATGATCCAATTCTTTGATGCAGCCACACTAACCAACACTCTAACTGTTGGCATCTTGGCCACAGGAGAAAATGTCTCTTCATAGTCAATGCCTTGGGTTTGTGCAAAACCCTTGGCTACCAATCTGGCCTAATACCTGTTAATTGTGCCATCAGAATTTCTTTTCAATTTATAGATCCATCTAGATCCTATTAGCTTCATGGAGTCCTTCTTGGGTACTAACTCCCATGTATCACTCTCCTTGAGTGCTTCAATCTCCTCATCCATAGCTTCTTTCCATTATGATTTGGTGATTGCTTCTTCATATGAACCTGGTTCTTCATTTGAAAAATCCTTTGCAAGATAAACTGAATGTTTAGTAACAAGAGATGTATCATACCCATACCTGATAGGTTTTTTGCTTTCTCTCTCAGATCTCCTGATTGATTGAGTTGAAGATTCAGGTATGTCTTTAAGCTTCTTCATCTTCATTTTGCCTTTGGACTTCCATGCCTTGAACTCTTCAAGGTTGATAGTATCTTCATCATCTGAACTTGAGTCTACATCCTGAGTAGGTTCCTCCTTTGTAAGTTTTGGAAATTCTTCTTCCAAATCATAGGGTAGTTTGACCTTCCTGCATTCATTCTCATACCAAGAATCATTCTCATCAAAGATCACATCTCTGCTTACCATAAATCCCTTATTGGTAGGGTTATAAAACCTGTAACCTTTTTTATTTAAATCATATCCAATGAAAATACATTTTTCAACCTTTGGATCTAGCTTTCCTCTTACCTGTGAAGGAATGTGTACATATGCTACACACCCAAAAATTTTGCAATCATCTAACGATGGTCTCTTACCATGCCAAGCTTCATAGGGTTCATACCATCAAGTGACTTTGATGGTAACCTGTTTATGAGATAGGTGGCAGTAGAAACACTCTCTGCCCATAGATAGTTAGGTAATTTCTCCTCATTAAGCATAGATCTAGCTGTCTCAACAATTAACCTATTTCTTCTTTCAGCTACCCCATTCTGTTCAGGAGAGTACCTTGTGGTTATTTCCCTTTTGATGCCTCTGTCCTGCAAGAAGTCCTCAATTTCATTGGAGAAGTACTCACCTCCTCCATCTGACCTTAGCCTCTTCAAATTCCTTCCTGTCTGATTTTCAACTAATGCAAGATATTTCTTAAAACAATTAAATACCTCATCCTTGTGCTTCATAAAGTATAATACAGTCCATCTCCTATAATCATCAATAAAAGACACATAGTACCTTGAACCTGAGATTGAGGGGTCTTTGCTAGGTCCCCATACATCTGTGTGTACAAGCTCTAGATAGTCTTCATGCATATATCCTTTCTTGGAGAAGGGTAACCTGTGAGACCTACCAAATTGACAAGCACCACACTTATAAATCCTATGTTGCTTGGATACATTAGGTATCCCAAGCACACATTTATCCCTGCACATTTGCTTCAAGGTCCTTTCTCCTACCATTTGCAAGTAGAATGATGTAAAATGACAAACTATACTCAGAGAAATTAATTTAGCAAGATTAGCTATACCCCCGACTTTTTAGGACTGTAGCGGAAATAGACCAGTGAGAACCTCGACGATGATTTCTCTGAATCTGTTGAATGGAATGTCTTCAATTTTTGATAGCGTGTGGTAGACTTTAAGCTAAATCCAACAAGCTTTGAATCACTGAATTTGGAGTAGTAGTGACCGAGATATGCCCTTGGCAAGTTGACAGACTTTTGAGTAGACTAGTAGAGAACACAGAGATGAATGATGTAAATGTATCTATTAGTTAACACTTGTGTACAATCCCATTGGCATAGATAGCATTTCCTAATGGTGTAGGGAGGTGTAGGCTATGGTATAGTCCTCACACACACTCAATTACAGAAGAATGAAGCTCGGGAGTGAAGTGATCTACCCGCGACTTTTCCAAGTACATCTTTATAGGATATGTGCAAAAATTTGAATTCAAATTCAAATTTTGGCTTCCTATGATCAAGGTCCTAAAAACTTGGAGATATTCTCTCAATCAAATAGGCTACTTTTTCCACTTCTCACTTTGGTAGTTGATTACAAAAGATTCCAAGTCATTTTGACTTTTACAAATGAGATAAAGTGATAATTAACCACTAGCATATGTTCCTATGGTTCTTCATGTATGTAGAGTCTTCATGATAACTTCCAAGCCAAATGTGTAGGCTTGTGATTTACACCAACAGTACACCCATCCTAGTGACGGACCATGGGCTAGTCTATTGTTGTCGACGATAGTCCTTATTGATGGTCCATTGAGGAATCTATTCGAGCATCTGGTCTTGTCCCCTCTCTTCAAAGCAACATTTGTTAAATACTGAGAATCGAATTTCTTTATACTCCTTGCCAAAAAACATTGGGTGACTACACCAAGCTTGGTTTCACATATTATCTTTAGCCCACCATAAGTAGGAGTCTTCTCCCCCAGTATACCTACAAGGATTTGTCGAGAACCAGAACTACCCCTTGCAGATATCTCCTTAGATGCTCTCGTACATACAGTAGTTAAGCATGTTTTAATTGGAGAACCTTCCCTCCTACCAAGATAAGGGGGAAAAATCGTTGTGGATGCCAAGTTCCTGCCAAGTTCTTCACATCTACCAAATAAAGCAGCAATAATATCATCTACTAGCCAAGACACACTTCTATCAAAATTGATAAATGCTTAGTCATCAACGGTTCCTCCTTCAACTACGCATGACTCATTCATGTTCCATGAGCCAAACCTATGAACAAGCTCTCTTCTTTTTTCTTTTAAGGAGCAATGTCACAAAACAAGAAGAAAGATGTTAGAATCAATAAAAATAGTTGACATATGTCAATGTGCTCTCATGCTTGGGACTCTTGAATGTGTATATGCACGGCCCTATAATGTGGCCCGATATTAATGCATACTTTGGAAATGCATGACCAAAATGGTGCAAAAGGCAGGGTTGTGCAAGGAGCACATGGTTTTCGCCCATCGAGGTTGTCGATGTTACTTGCGGATGTTGATGTCCTCTTTGTTGGAGGTATCCCTTGGATCTTGAAATGATGTCAGCACTTGATTGTTGAATGACAACTGATCCTTTCTCTTTATGGGGATCCATTTGAGAACGGTCTCTGACTGTGTAATGATCACCTTTGGCCTATTCATCCTTGGCTAGTTTCTTACATTTTGTATCCCCCGTGGTTGGCTCTTTGGTTTTTTGGGGCCTACAATCGATGCTTTTGGCATCCAAACCCATACATGTGTTTCTTGTCTTCTTACTTTTGCCAGAGCGATGAGTTGATCTTCTTTTGACATCTGGACTTGGTTCTGACCCTTGCCTCTCTGTGGCTTCTTGCTTGAGACTTTTGTCATGTGGGAGAGCATAGGTTGTTGTGTGCATAAGAGCTTCTTGGGTACCCATAGTTGTAATTGTCCTTGTTGAGCTACAGCTAATTTCTTAGGCACCCAAACTTGTTGGATATCTTGTGGTTGGGCTTGCCCTAGTTTCTTCGTTTGTCTTCTAGCCTCGTTGGCTTGCCTAGATGGGAATTGTGGGGGCAAGGCCGGTGGTTGTCCTCCTTTTGGTACCCAGATTTGCTTCATGCTCAGAACTCCTTTCTTGTTGAATGGTGTCTTTCTATTCGATATAGCAGTTGTCTTGATCTGTTGTGCTTGCCTTTGTGGTGGAACTAATGTGGCTGCATTATTCTTTGAAGAAGAGAGATCCACTCACCTTCGAGCCTATTCTTCGAGGATTGAGTCCTTTTACATCATAGAGCTTTTGACACATACAACATCTTCTTCTATAAGATTAGTCTTAGAAGAACTAAGACAATGTGTGACACCTGGATTTATGATCATGTAGTTATCTAATTCTAATGTGATGCATCGTCCATGTACCCCAACTTGAAGAAGTTGACTTCTTAGGTTTAAGTTAACTACATGGTCATATGTCCAATCTTGACCCAAGACAAGTGGTTCAGTAAGATCCTCATCTTGACAAACTAGCATTTTGACCCGCATTGGAACATCTTGAGGGTAGGTGGGAAGCTCCACCTCACCCAAGCAAGGGGTTTCCACACCTCACAACCCTATGAGATAGGCTTCTACAGGCTTGATGTTCAATTGCAAGTCTTGGCACTACGAAAGTCTAACTGCACTAGTTGTTGCACCTGAGTCAATCAATGCTCTCATAGTCCTTACACTCTTTCCTCATCCTACCTGTCCTTACACTCTTTCCTCATCCTACCTCTATGGTCACAAAGGAGTGTTAGTCAATTATTCGAGAAGTAATTATGCCTGATTTTTGGTGCATGTCCATGTGATATCTTGGGGGTTTCGGGTTGACATCTAGGCCTAAGCTCCTTAATTTATTTTGCCTAATGCGTTCTCTCGCCTCTTCCTGTGCTTCTTCTCTAACCCTTAACTCCTCTTCTTTTCGCTTCTTAGCAGTGTTGAGTCTCATTAGCATATCCTTTGTAAGAGGTTCTTGAAATAACTTGACTCGACAACCACTTATATAGTTTGGCAAGATATGACCTTCTGAAGTGGCCAATTGAACCGCACCGCCAGTGGAAATTCTATTAATGATCATGGGTCCATATCCTCGCTTTTCCAATTTACGGGCATGTTGCTTTAGTGTATACACCAGCACTAAGTCTCCCTCTTTCAATCCTTCATCCTTGATGTGTGCATCAAAGTAAGCATTTTGTCTTTTCTTGGTAGCATATATGCCTGCTGCTGCTCGTAGCCTTGTCTCACCTAAGCGTTCTAGATCAAAGATCCTAGAGGACAACTCGAGTCTGTTCCACTCATGCTCTTAGGCTACTTTTAAATCTGGGATTATGAAATCTAATGGTAGCACAATATTCTGTCCAAAGACCATCTGAAATGGGGTGGCATTGAGTAGCATTTTGTAGGCAACTCGGTAAGCCCAAACAGCATGATGAAGTTATTTATCCCAATCAGACCATTTATTATTGAGTAGTTTTGTCAATACATTACATAGGATCTTGTTTGTGCTCTGGGCTTGTTCGTTAGCTTGTGGATGATAGGGGGTAGACTTCTTATGTATCACCAAGAATGCTTGGAGAAGATTTTCAATGACTTCATTTAAGAAGTGTGTGCCTCTATCGCTCACTAACTCTAATGGTAGTCCATATCTAGTGAACACATTTTCAAATAAGAACTTAGCCATTGTCTGAGCATCATTCTTTGTTGTGGCTTTTATCTTTGCCCACTTTGTAAGGTAATATGTGGCTAGAATAACGTACTCTGCATGGGAGTTTCTAGCTGGAGGGTTAATAGGACCTACGAAGTCTATACCCCACTTTGAAAATGCATGTCCTCCCATTATCGGTCTCAAAGGCATCTCGTCTTTTCTAACCGAATATTGTGCACGTTGGAATGTGTCACATTTCTGCACATAAGTATGGGCATCCATATGAAGAGTAGGCCACCAAAGTCCTGAGAATAGGATTGTCTTAATTACTCGATCAGGACCAAAGTACTTCCTCACCTTCACTCATGTCCCCTATTTTTTCTAGAGGTATCTCTGGTACGTTCTGCTTAGAGCCTGCTTTTGGCATATTGGAATCAAGTTTAGGGACTTAATCCTTGACATGATTCCATAGCTCAAGTTTTGCTTTGAGCAGCTCTTCTACGGTGAGATGACACTAAACCTTACTGTTCTTCACGACATCAATGTTTCTTGGGGCCACTCAATCTTCATTTCTTACCAATATTGTGGGAGCTCTGATCTGAAGATATTTAGATTCCTAGGGGCTAGTGAATTGTGGCAACTCTTGTAAAGAATTAGATTCAAAATCTAATCTTTCCTCTTCTTGTTGCTCTGCTTGGTCTCCATAGATAGAGAAAATGTCTTGGGGAAACTAATCATGAAGATCATCAATTTTAGGAATGGGAGGAGGATTACCCTTCTCCTTGGCCCATTTCTCTTCTTGTATTTCCCTCAAGAACTCTTTAGAGTATTGCTGAATTGAAAGAGGTGTTCCATCATCCATAGAATTAGGAACATAAGCTTTCATTGGCGATGAGCTTTCTCTTTCAACTACTGGTTGAGCCTGTGGAGGTAAAGAAACCTGGGGCTTGTTTACCAACTGCTCTAAGCTTTCTACTAAGCCCTAAAAATGTAAATTTGGTTTGATAGAGTTTGTCTGATTGAATGATTGACTGGTCTCAAGCATAGCCTGATCTAGCTCTACCATTTTCATGCACATTTTTATCCATTCAATCTCTAAGTCTGCTCTAGGGTAACTCTTGTCTAGGTTTGCAACTGTTGGCCCTTCTTGAAGTCGAGCTTGGTAGGCCTTGAACCTCATATCCAAGCCTTCTAGGGTTGGATTTGCAAGTACAAACCCTAGTTGTGGTCTATTTACAATGGGTGATGGGGTGGGATGAGGTGAAGTGGATGGAGCTTCGCCAGGCGAGGGGGTTTCAGATGCAATGTCTTCTATTTTTGTTTTTGCATATTTCAGGCTTTCTTCTAGTTCAGATAACTTTCTATTTTGCTTGTGATTGGCCTTCTCCCTTAGATCCTTCCATGTTCTTGTTTTCCTTTTACTAGGCTCTCTAGATTCACTTGACTCTGATTGTTCAGTTGGTTTATCCTGTTTTAATGCTTGTGCCCTAGTGACTACCTGTATAGGAGGCACATTATGGCTACTTGAACTTGAATCCACCGATAAGCCTACCACATTAACGAGTGTAACCTTGGGCGCTCTGGAGGGATTCCTGGGACAATCTCTCGGGTGATGTTCCTTGCCACACTCAAGACAACAACCTTGTATTGTGATGTTTTGTCCTTGTCCCAGAGTCGGTGAATGGGGACATTCACGAATGAAAATGGTCACCCTGACATCTAAAACATGGTCCTCTAGGGGCTTGTGGTCTTACTTGTCTCAATTGGGGCCTAGGTTTGGGATTCATATACGTGACATTGGAATATTCGAGCTCCCAATTTTGTTCCATAAGTGGTGCCTTGTATTCGAGCTCCTCTTTGTTGGAGGTATCCCTTGGATCTTGAAATGATGTCAACACTTGATTTTTGAATGACACCTGATCCTTTCTCTTTATGGGGATCCATTTGAGAAGAGTCTTCGACTGTGTAGTGATCACCTTTGGCCTATTCATCCTTGGCTGGTTTCTTACATTTTGCATCCCCCTTGGTTGGCTCTTCCGTTTTGTGGGGCCTACAATCGGTGCTTTTGGCATCCAAACCCATACACATGTTGCTTGTCTTCTTAACAGTGAGTTGATCTTCTTTTGACATCTGGGCTTGGTTCTGACTCTTGCCTCTCCGTGGCTTCTTTGTTGAGAGTTTTCTCATCTGGGATAGCATAGGTTGTTGTGTACATAAGAGCTTCTTGGGTACCCATATTTGTAATTGTCCTTGTTGAGCTACAACTAATTTCTTAGGCACCCAAACTTATCGGATATCTTGTGGTTGAGCTTGCCCTAGTTTCTTCATTTGTCTTCTGGCCTAGTTGGCTTGCCTAGATGGGAATTGTGAGGGCAAGGCCGGTGGTTGTCCTCCTTTTTGTACCCAGATCTACTTCATGCCTGGAACTGCTTTCTTGTTGAATGGTGTCTTTCTATTTGATATAGTAGTTGTCTTGATCTGTTGTGTTTGCCTTTGTGGTGGAATTATTGTGGCTACATTATTCTTTGAAGAAGAGAGATCCACTCGCCTTCGAGCATGTTCTTCTAGGATTGAGTCCTTCTGCATCATAGAGCTTTTGACACATACAACATCTTCTTCTATAAGATTAGTCTTAGAAGAACTAAGAGAATGTGTGACCCTTGGACTTGTGATCATGCAGTTATCTAATTCTAATGTAATGCATCATCCATGTACCCAAACTTGAAGAAGTTGACTTCTTAGGTTTAAGTTAACTGCATTGTCATATATCCAATCTTGATCCAAGACAAGTGGTTCAGTAAGGTCCTCATCTTGACAAACTAGCATTTTGACCCGCATTCGAACATCTTGAAGGTAGATGGGAAGCTCCACCTCACCGAAGCAAGGGGTTTCCACACCTCTGAACCATATGAGATAGGCTTCTACGAGCTTGATGCTCAATTGCAAGTCTTGGCCATACGAAAGTCTAACTGCACTAGTTGTTGCACTTGAGTCAATGAATGCTCTCCTAGTCCTTATGCTCTTTCCTTGTCCTACCTCTATGGTCACAAAGGGACGTCAGTCGATTATTCGAGAAGTAAGTATGTCTGATTTTTGGCACATGTCCATGTGATATTTTGGCGGTTTTGGGTTGACATCTAGGCCTAAGCTCCTTAATTTATTATGCCTAATGTGCTCTCTTGCATCTGCCTATGCTTCTTCTCTAACCCTTAACTCCTCTTCTTGTTTCATTGCTTTTCTTTTCTTTTTCTTTTTACTACCTTCACTTCCATCCAGTGAATTTATTGTTTTAATGTTTGTGAGAGTTTCTTCTTCTTGCTAATTAAATATTCCTACATCTTCTCTGTTGGTCGGCTCCCTTAAATTCCCCTTGCCACGAAGATTCTACTAGCTTGTCGTTTCTCCACTCAAATTTCCAATCCTGCAAAAGTTTCTGAGAAAGCACTCCATTCTCAACCGAATACAACAATTCTTCTGAGATATTGGCTGCTTTTGCAATTGAAATATCTTTGAGACATAATATTGCTAAACTTTGCTTAACAAATTCATCCAAGTACTAGTGATGATGATTACTTTTCATGTACTCTTTACTGCTCTACAATGGCATTAATTCAAACAAAACTACATCTCAGAACCAACCCCATCCCATCGTGGTTGCCAAATGTTTATGGGCTGAAATTTCTGTGTTGCACATAATAGCACATTCTCCAAAGGTACGGTACGAGAATGGGGATTATGCCTGTGTCACTACAATCATAGCATGCATTTATGTTCCTTACTGCTTAATCAGAAAATTTGACTATTTGAAGCATTCATAATACACCAAAATTAGAATTATTAGGAATAAGATAGTCTTCACAGAAAACACTTCTATGGAATAATGAATACTTATTGTTAATCAATGGATTTTGCTTACACTTCCATTCTTTACATCAAAATATTACATGGTGTACATCAATTCGGAGTACAGAGCTTCATATTATAGGCTTTTTGGTATACACCATTCTGCACATAGTGACACTTCCGAACACTACACCATAGCATACCACACCGTTCTCTTCCATAATGTCTTCACACCATTCCATATTTCAAAAATAATGAATACTCAAATTCCAGACTTCCGAAAACTCTTTGAATCTATGTAAAATAACCCTTCCTATTACAAAGTAAACTACAAAGATTTAATGTCATCCATTCTGGTTGCTAACGAAGGCATAGGTACACATCTCAATCATGCAAAGAGAGTGTTAAACTATGTGAAGGGTACATTTAATTATGGGTTGTTGCATAGGTATGGTGAAGAACTTCAAGTAGGAGCATGGAGTGATGGAAATTGGGCAGGGAGTGTTGATGATAGAAGGTAAACTTTTGGCTATGTTTTCATGCTTGGTACAAAAGCAATTTCATGGATGATCAAAAAGCAGCCCAGAATTGCATTGAGTTCAACAGAGGCTGAATATGGAGCTTTAGCCCTCACTACATGTGAAGCAATTTGGGCGAAGAAGATCTTCAAAGATTTTGGTATACAACTTGGACCAATTCTAGTTTATGGAGATAACATGTGAAGCCTACATCTTGCTAACAATCCCATTTATCATGCAAGGAGCAATCCCATTGAGGTGCATTACCATTATGTAAGGGAAAAGGTTGCAAGTGGGGACATTAATGTTCATTTTGTAGCTACAAAGGACCAAATTTCAAATATCTTGACCAAAGTCTTGGATGTGACCAAGTTATAGGTGGATAAAGGGGTCAAAAGACCTTAACGTGGACAAAAGACATGACTTCGATCACTTAAGCGGTCTCAAGGTCAAGGAAAGCAGTCCTGAGGCAGTGGAAAAGTCAAGCAAGGCATCCAAAAGCTATAAAAGGAGTTGGAGACACCACATGCATGGAAGTCTTGTAGGTCATTGGAGAACAAGAGACATATACTCAAGGAGGCTCATAGAGAGAGTCATCCAAGGCTCTAGGAGTTGAAATGCAGTTGTCCAAGCTAGGAAAAATGTAGAAGAAGGCATTGCATGCACATAGGAGAAGTAAGGAGGAGCTATGAAGCCCTTAACCCAAACCCCTCTAGTCTCTTGTAGGGTAGTAGAAAAGGTGTATGAAGGGACCTAAGTATTGGGTACATTTCACTTATAATGATGTGATTTTGAGGGATTAAATTCCATCAATCATGAGGTAGATTCTAAATGGAATTAGAAGTGATAAGGCAATCCTTCACCATATCTTATGATCTCATCATGGATGTGCAAACTCTAGACTTCAACATCTTTCTTTGATAAATCTTCAATCAAGAGGCCAACAATAGCATAAAGGAAGGTAGTTCCTATCATGGTAATTCAACTAGTGCTCTATATGCATATAAGAAGGACAAGAAGCTGAAAGGCAAGAAGAAGGAAGAAGAAGGTTAAAATGATTTATTGATTCTTTTAAATTATGTTAAAATTTTGGTACTTTAGGTCGCAAATTTTAATGTTCCTCTTCAGTTTTTCTTTTCATGTGTGGGTTCTTTGCCTTTTCACGAGTTTTGTTTATTTGAGGACTTCATGCTCTAACCTATTCTTTGTTAAAGAATGTTATCGTCTAGTTCTCATTGAGAAATTTGAATCTTTTGCATGTGCTCTATATCGAAATTGAAATAGAGTTTTCTCGTCATAAGTATTTTCTTGTACTTATGATGTTCTCCTGTTTTTGGATTATACAGAAAATCTTAGAAGATGTTTTTTTTTACAACAATACATCAATCAATATAGAAATAATGATTCTTTACACCAATCATTCCTTATTTTATGTTAATTTAGATTGGAATGAGGGTAGTGTATGATCAAAAAACCTTTTTTGATGTTTGTCTAGAAATTGGGTCTACAAATTCCTAATGTAGGTGGCCTATCATTCGTTTACAAGGGATGGGAAAAATGTGGCTCTCTTTTCTCACATCTCACAATCGTATTCTTGATAAGGGGAAATTTTCTTGAGACATAGAGTATTTTCATTATAGTCATAATACTTTTATTGGCTAGTGCCCTCTCAAAGTATTTTATAATTGAATTTTTTCCCCATACCTTCAACGAACAACAAACTGTAGTTTCCAATGCTCATTTTAGGTTCTCTTCTACGATTGCGCATATGAGGGGCATTATGTTGGTTGAGGTTCTTGAAATTCTTGCAGGCCATACATTTCTCTCAATGCTTAGTAATTATGTGGTATTAATGGAGAGGCACAAACTTGAGTTGGATATCGGGAGGCAGGTATTGATAAAAATTGGGAAGCACATAGTCTTTTTGGTGTCTAGCAAACATAAATATTGTATCATTGCAAGTTTATCTCCATTTCTTCTCTATAATAAAAATTTGCATAGGTCTCCTTTCAGATTGGGGCCTATCATATGTTCCTTTGCCAGGTGTGTGCGTATGATCACTTACAGAATGCATGAATCTTCATATTGGTTTGATATGGTAGGAACGATTTGAGGGTGTCGATTGGTTCTAAGATGCACCTTATTTCCTGGGTACAACATTTTTCAACTTTCTAACAAATGTAGTTTGAGGATTGTTCATAGATGCTTTTGCAATCTTAGGTTTCTCTAGTGGTAAATCTATGCATTCATTGATGTAAATCCATTTTGGTAGGACTCTTAATGTACACAAGGGCTCACAACTGGATGGTCACCAAACTTATGTAAACAAGGGCTCACCTCTTAATGATTGACTTCTCATGGAAAATCCCATTTTATACACTTATTTATGTATTACTTGAATATGTATTACTTGAATCCCTATCCAACCAAACTAATTGAGTTCATCGAGGCTTGCTTGAAACTATGATTTCATGACAAATTTCATTGCCAAAGTCTTGTTTGGAAAATATTTCAATAAATGCTTCAAGCATGATATCTATACGTATGAATTTCTCTTTCAGGAGCATATTGAACCATGGCACATCTTTGCATCTTAAATTTAATCCAAACTAATTGAGATAAAAAAAGCGCATCCTCTTGCTCTGATTCTAATTTATGATTAACTTTTTCCATATTGGTCCCCAAAACATTAAAAGTATTCTTTTATAAAATTTGGCAACTTGAGCTGGTTGTATTTTTTGAATACAATCTAGCCTAGCAATGGATTTTTTGTTCATAGAATGGGTCTTCTATTAGTGTAATATGAAGTGCCTATTCTCCATTCTATAGGAGCTAAGTATGAAATGAACTAGAGAGATTACAAAATTCCTAGTCTATACCAGAAAAAGAGGGAGACATTTGTGTATGCACCTAATCAAATCCAACCCATATATATACTTCAAAGGCTACAGGGAAAAGTGAGGAGAAATAGCCAACTATCCACTCCATATCAATGCTATCCCAAGACCTTCTAACATTGGGGGCACATAAAGAGATTAGGACCTCACATGGTTTCTAAAAGGACACCCATCAAGCTTGTACATGCAATTGGAAAGGCTTAAAAGGCTTCCCTAAGGGGTAAATACCATACACTTAGGAAATATCAATCCTAAAGTTCAAAATTCTTGAATTGGGATAAATAAACAAACCAAGTCTTCACCTAGGACCCAAAAGTTATTTCCAACATTTCTAACCCTTAGAATCCATATGTTTAGCTTTCCAAATCCATGTATTTAAAATATTTTCATCCTTGTAGAAAACCTAGAGTATTCCCTCATGTCCCATGATCAATCTCCTCAATCATGGTCTTCATCTCTCTTATTGGCCTCTTTACTCGAAGCCAATTCTATCCTAGATTCGATATGAAAAGGAAGGAATTAGTGTGTGGGGTGATCATTGAAAATTCTTCTACACCTCACTTTGCAAGTGATAAACCAAATCAAGTGTAATGTACAAAAAGAATGATATAAGGCAATTAAAACATACCTGGCTTAATCAACACTTTTCTATGTGAAAATTTGGCATCCATAACAAAAACTTATGGAGTACGTGGATTCTAAATATTCCGTTAAAGTTTCTATATAGATCCATTTATGCACAGATGGATCTTTGACTAGTTCAAGGCTTTCAAAAAGTTCTCTCAACTTTTATTCTTAGAAAAATGAGGTTGAGATTTACCATAACATCTGATCTTATATATTTCTAGCATGTTTCACTTCTTAAACAACGTCTACTAAGTCTTTTTCCCAATCACAAGTCAACAAAGTAATATTGGGTTTTAGAGTCTAAGGTAGAACGTAAGAAAGAAGTGTGTTGTTCACTTGTTGGGCAATGAATTTCAATTATAACTGAATTTTCCTAGGGTACGTTCTCAAAGAAGACTTCTTTTGGAATTGTTAAAACTAGAAAGAATTCCTCACTCCCTTCTCTTTGAGGGTTTTACTCAAACTCTTTTAGAGATCTCTTAATCCATTATTGTTCTTCTACGAATACTATTCTTGAAGCAATATTTAATGGCTAAATGGTTCGTATAAGTCTTGAGTGTCTTCTAACATTGAATACGTTCTATACAAAACATCTATCCATGATGTTTAGTTCACTCACCTATTCCATATAGTTGAACTTGATCTAGAAATGACTTGAATATCTTATTTCATCATCCAATTGATGACTTAGAGAAGTGGGAGGGACGAACTTGATCTAGAAATGACTTGAATATCTTATTTCATCATCCAATTGATGACTTAGAGAAGTGGGAGGGACGAACTGAAACTATTTTTAACCGATTGAACGTTTTAAGAATCTAGACTAACTTGAGTCAAATGCTATGAAATCTGCCACATGATATTTATATGGGGATTTGATAGAGAATGCTACATGGCATTCTTATGTGATTTACTCCACATTGGTAGGAGAGAGAGTCAAGGATAGCAGCTGGGGTGATGGCTAGGAGGAAAAAGGAACACAAGACTCTATGTGAGGGCCCGCAAAGAGGTGGCAACAATCGAATTCTTTGGACTATAAAAGTATGGATCTAATATTGGTATCATAGCTCCAGGGGACGTAGCCACAGAGGAGTAATTGGACATCTAGAAGGATTGACCTTTGCTCACGTTCGTAAGGTTTCAGTAACAAGAAGTTATGCCTTCAACTTCCAGGTTTGAGTATTTTTTAATTTTGTAAAATCTGCATTTTCCAGAAGGGCAAGGAAGGGTTTGAGTATCAAGCCCTTTGAGAAGAATCATAAGTCTGGAGAGTATGAGATGTACACTCGCATCTAGATTCAAGAAATCCCTCAAAATATAAGAAATCATAAGCTTTTGATCCTTCCAAAGTAGCCATTTTTTGTGATTTTTACATAAAATTGCAAGAGCTATTTTGATAAATAGCCATTTTGGGAAGGGAATATGAAGCAAGATTTTCCTACTTTGGTAGGAAAAATCATGCACACATATGGTATAGTTTAGGTATTTTTATATACGATTAAGAAATTCAAAGATTGGATCAGTATGATGGGAGTTTGAAGCTCCACAAGACCCCCTCCCATCACTATTTGAGAAATCATTTCAGCACATGAATCTAAAAAATTCCCATTTTGGAAGAGGGAAAAAAAGGGTGCAATAGCTATGGATGGATGGGAAAAAGTATATATACTAAGAGTGTGGTGTATGGACTTCATAATGGAATCATTAGATTCATTAAAATGATAATTTAAGGAGGAATCTTGTATCCTCAAAGACCCCCTTTCCACACTTTTTGAAAAAATTTCAGATGTTACTTTTTGTCAAACTCCAATTAAGGAGTAAGGAAAGAGACCATTAAAGAGGCTTCCCATGGAGTAGTGCATACATACTTGACGTAGGGTGTATGTATTACCATGAAGAATTAGAAAATCCAAGGAAAATCCACATTAGATGTGGATTAGAAGCTTGTGAAAAGCTCCCATTTAAGTTTTTGCATGAAAGTAAAAATCTTGATTTAGGCCTCTTTTGGGGAGCAGATTAGAATGCACAAAGGGAGGATTTGGAAAGATGAAAATAGTTCCAAGCATCTTCATATAGCACTTTCTGAGTTTATGGAGAGAAATATAGGATTTGGTTGATGGAAGAATGCTTTAGGGCACTCCAAAAATCACATTTTCACACTTTTTCTAGCCCCTCCAACAGTCCATTAGTTTGGCATGTCCTGCTTGGAAAGGCCACATCATGGGCTAGAAAACTCCAAATTGGACGTGCTTTGGCTCATTTTGAAGAGAGCAAAGTCTACTTTAGTGTAGAAAAAGAAATTTTGGAAATTATGTATTTTTGCAAGTCTATGCAGGTCTGCAAAGTCTGAATAGTTTTAGGCAACTACCTTCCAGGATCCATATCTTACAAACCTCGAAGACGATTGAAGTAATTTCACTTCGAGCCAATTGCACAAGATATATATTTCATTTTATGATTGTTTGTCGGTTCGAAAAAAGTTTTTGGAGGTCTAAAGAGGGATTACAAATGCATTTTTTGGGTAAATTTGCATTATTTTCGTAATCATCTGACCATGCTTTATGTTTTGGGAAGTGATCCAATGTTTTCGAACACTTCAAAGTTTATATTAGGATTTGAAGAGGAAGGTGCACAGGTCTCAAAGCTCGTCAAGAAGGACTGGATGCATGCAATTCGAATACCAAGTCATTCAGGGGCATATGCTTTATATTTTCAGGCATCTTACTTTATTTTATGGCATGTTCTGAATGTACATGCATGGATTGAAGTACATATATCCAAGTTGATCATTGTTTCAATTATAAAAGTATGGATCAACATATGAGAAGTACACTTTGCGGAGTTCATTGATGGTTCAAAATTTACTATGCATAATGTACACCATGTACCTCATTTATCATGCAGTTTGATGTCAGTTGGTCAACTTGATAACCTTGGTTACAAGGTGGTCTTCTATGCTCAGTCCTTTTTTATATCAAAGGGCAATATGGTTATTGCAAAAGGAACCAAATTTGGCTCACTTTATCCTTTATTTGTATCACAGAAAGAACACTTGTTACCTGTTATAGAAAAACCTATGGCTTGTATTTGGCATGGTCAGTTGGGCCCTATATCTCCTAGTGGAATGGAAAATCTTTCTCATTCTGGCTACTTACATGTGTTATCTTTTTTTTATTTTTCATTTTGTGAGTGTTGCCAATATGGAAAGCAAACCAAAAATGTGCATAGAACACACGTTGACTCTTCAATTCAGCCTTAAGATCTTGTTCATACAGATATGTGTGGTCATATGCCCACTAGGTCCTTAGGTGGTTCTCTTTACTTTTTCATAGATAATGCTACTAGAAAAGTCTAGCTATATCCTATCAAATCGAAGGATGAGGTATTCCCCACTTTCAAAAAATGGTTTTCTTCAGTTGAGACTCGAAAAGGAACTAAGCTTAAGGTTTTACGTTCAGATAATGGGGATGAGTATACCTCACATGAATTCAGCCTTTTCTGTCAGTTTAGAGGGATTTATAGAGAGCTTACAACTCCTTATACCCCAATACAGAATGGTGTAGCTGAAAGGATAGAGCAGTTTCTATGTTGCATCATGCAAACCTCTCATAAGGATTTTGGGTAGAAGCAGTATTGATTGTAGTTCATAATATTAACCTTTCACCTAGTACTATGAAAGGTCTCAAAGTGGCACAAGACTTATGAATAGGGAAGCCACCATATTATGATCATCTTCAAGTTTTTGGGTGTGAAGCATATTCTCACATACCCAAGAGTCTTAGAGAAAAGTTGGACTATAAGTCAAAGAAATGCATTTTTCTTGGATATGGTCAAGAAGGACAATTTGGATATCACTTATGGGATCCTAAAACACAGTTAGTGATCAGAAGTAGTGATATCATTCTCAATGAGTCTAAGATGCATAAATAGCCCATTAAGGAGGTTGAAGTGAGAAGAGTGGTATTGGAGGATACTAGTCCTCCAGTTGGCATGCATAAAAATGCTACACATAGGGATGTTCAAGAGAATGTCTGATCAGATCAGTGTGCACATGTTCCAGTTCAGCAACCATTGAGATGGTATACACGTGTCTCACATCCACCTAATAGATATGTTCCCGATTTAGATTTTCTTATACTAACAAATGCTGGTGAGCCTTCTTTCTACAAAAAGGCTACGCAGACAAAGGATCATGTCAAGTGGGAGCATGCCATGAAGAGTGAGTTGGACTCTATTCACAAGAATGGCACTTGCGATTTAGTACCTCTGCCAAATGGCAGGAAAGCTTTACCATGTAAATGGGTATATAAGCTGAAATTCATATCAGAAAGTGCTTCTCCAAAGTATAAAGCACGACTTGTTGCAAAGGGTTCTAAGCAACAACATGGTGCTGATTTTGAGGAAATCTTCTTTCGAGTAGTCAAGATGACTACCCTCTGCATGTTGCTTGGATTCATTGCAATGGAGGACTTAGAGCTAGTCCAAATGGATGTGAAAACTACTTTCTTGCATGGAGATCTAATAGATGAGATCTATATGGAACAACTAGAGGGTTATGTAGTTCCTGGCAAGGAAATTATAGTTTATAAGCTCAAGAAGAGCTTGTATGGACTTAAATAGTCCCCTAGACAATGGTTCCAAAGTTTTGATGATTTTATGAAGTCTGAAGGCTATTATCGAAGCAATGAGGATCATTGTCTCTACACAAAGAGATACTCAGATGGTAGTTTGACATGCTTGATACTTTATGTCGATGATATGTTGATTGCTGGGAAGTCCTCTTATGACTTGTCAATTTTGAAAAAGAAGTTGAGTCAGACATTTGATATGAAGGATTTGGGGGATGCCAAACATATTCTTGGCATGCGCATTACTCGTGATAGGAGTAAAAGATGCATATACTTGTCTCAACTGAGTACATTTCCAAAGTACTTCACATGTTCAATATGTAGGGTGGAAAGTCATTGAGTACACCTTTACCCACATATGTGAAATTGAGCAAGAATGATTGCCCCAAATCAGATGAGGAAAAGGAATTCATGATGAAAATTCCCTATGAGTCTGTTGTTGGTAGTCTCATGTATGCTATGGTAGCTATGAGACGAGACATTGCATTTGCAGTGGGAGTTGTGAGCAGATATATGTCTAATCTTAGCAAGAAACACTGGGAAGTGGTCAAGATGATTTTGAGATATCTAAGTGGCACTAAGGACAAGTGTCTATGCTTAGGTACAAGGAAAACATCCATTATTGGTTACATAGATTCTCACTATGCTAGTTGTATAGACAATCGTAAGTCTACATCAAGGTACATTTTTCATTTTGCTCGAGGTGCTATCTCTTGGAGACCTAGTCTTCAAAAATGTAAAGCTCTTTCCACCATAGAAGCAGAGTATGTTGCAGCAAGTGAGGCATGTAAGGAAGCATTGTGGCTTTCTCATCTTGCTTGTGATATGGGCTTACCTCAGCATGTACCTCCTTTGCTTAGTCACAGTCAGAGGTGCCATTGCTTTAGCTAAGAATCCGGTCTATCATGCAAAGACCAAGCATAATGAGGTGAGGTATCACTTCATTAGAGATTGCTTAGCCATTGAGCGCATTATTCTTGAGAAGGTTCATACTTGAGATAATGTTTTTGATGCTTTGACTAAAGCTCTACCACATGATAGCTTTCGACATTGTTGTCACTTGATGGGGGTTACTTGATTCATGATCTTACACAACCACTTGAATCCTTTGTAACATGCCCATCAGGTGACAGATATAGTTTGTATACTTACACTCAGATATTCTTTATCATTCTTTATTTTTTCTCCCATAGTTACGTTGGCCATGTTGGCCTTTAGTGGGAGATTGTTACCGTTAGTGTCCATGTGAAAGGCTAAATGGTCATCGAACACTTCTTTGTATATGCTCTTTAATAAAACATATAGTGGCCTAGTCACTCATGGACTGTAAGTTCGACCACATTTGTAAGAATTAAGAAGTTTGTCTTCATGGTCCCTGTGTACTGTGTTTTTCTCTGTATTTTGCAGCCTCTGTGCAGAGTACTGTGTGCGGCCTTAGGAGCTCACTTTTCTACTCCAAGGATATTATCGTGCGTTGGTGCAAGACAATCATCAATTGTTGATTTGGACAAAGATTAGAAGTCAAAGAATGAAGCAAAGATCAACATATGAGGCTTGAAGTTTACTGCATGGTCTGAAGATGAAGACTAGTATATACATGTATACTTATCTTGTAATTAGTTCATAAAAACTTTTTATCTATGATGACTTGGGATGTAAACATCTATATATACTTGATATAGATGTACTACGAGTAGGAGCAAAGTCATTAGAAGTATGACTTCTAATGATGACTTGGGATGTAAACATCTATATATACTTGATATAGATGTACTACGAGTAGGAGTGATAAGTTTTAGAAGTCGTTAGAGACTTTAGAAAGTGAGAAGAACATGAATCATCAATCAGATGTAAAATTTCTCTGAATAGAAGAAAGTTGCACCTCGATCTTTTGCTCAGTGCTCCTTTTGTATTTATCCTATTGAGGAATGCTTTTGTTCAAGTCTAATTCTATAGTTGAGTGACATCTTTTCAAGTTTTGAGAGTTTAGTTGTAATCAAGCTGAGAGAATTTTAAGTAGGAACATTTACATGTGTAAATGTGAAGAAAAGAAGATAGGAACATGTGCAATCCCGTTGGTCAATGTTTTGATCTGATCTGCCTCCACAGTGTGAAGTTTTGATTAGTTGGAAGGTAAGCTACTTGTGGCTAAAATCATTTGAATAAATAGGGCCTAGTTTGGGATAACCATGCATTAGAAGTTGTAGGTGTCAAAGTCGACTAAACAGAAGAACAATTTCAGAGATAGGTAGATTGTTTGGAGGAAATCTCAAGTTTTACTAATCCTTTTGAGAATTTTTAACTTAGAAAAGATGCATAAGCTTTAGGCAAGATCTTGTACAAAATTTCATTGAAAACCTTACACATTTGATTATTCAATGAATGGATTAAGTGTAGCAGACGTTTTTGAGTAATCAGTTTCTTCATAGTTAGTTCAAACTTTGATAATTTGGCATTGGTCTTCCAAAATTGGTTGAGGTTTTGGGTTGTTCTTAATATAGAGTTTCTCTAACATCAAGGATAACTTGTTCTTTTGGAGATTAACACCCTCCATTAGTATTATCACAGCAGGAGTCATCACATTTGAAGAAAGGAGAACCCGGACTATTGCAAATATACAAAAATCAATCTCTGAAGATTCAAAAGGTGAAAGGTTGACTAGAGAAGGAGGCCTGAAGCTATCAAGAAGATCAAAAGGAACTACATTCAAAGTAAAGGTACATTCATTATTCGCAAAGCTTGAAGAATTTATTGCACAGGTAAAGAAAGGATGGGAGATTCTCTTCAGATAGAGAAATTGGATAGAAAAAACTATCATGCCTGGTCAATGAGGATGGAAGCTCATCGTATCAGCAAAGATGTGATAGGATACATCACAAGTGAAGAAGAGAAACCAGAATTTAGAGATCCTAGTGTTCCACTTAGGGAAGAGCTCTCATATTTGAAGACATGGATGAAGGAGGATGCTCAAGCAAGGAGCATTATCTACATTAGATTACTTGTTACCTCACATTAGATTACTTGCTACCTCACATTAGAGGACTTGAAAGTGCAAGTGACATATGGAATGCTTTGGAGGAGCATTTCCATAACACTACAAAGTCAAGGAAGGCATTTTTATGGGCAAACTTCACCACATTCAAGAAGAAGGATTCTCAATCCATTTCTTATTATGTAGCAAGGATGAAGCACATTGCATATGCATTAAGAGTAGTTGATGAAGATATTGAAGAGAACAAATTGGTAAGAAAAATTCTCACAAGTTTGAGAGGAGATGATAAGTGGAAGCCATTTATTCTATCTATTGAATTGTCACTAAATCATTTTACTCCTGATTTGAATCGATTGCTAGGACATATGTTAACCTTTGAGCACGATGTCAAAGGTGATGTTGATAAAAGTACATTAGGGGAAAAAATGAACCTTGCATGGGCCATTTAGATTAAGGAGTGATTAGGGATGGACCAATGAGAAGAGGGTGGTGGCCACAGTCTAGATTCTTTTTCTACTAGAGTAAGAGTAGGCTTCCCTTGGTTTCTGATAGTCAAAGTTCCTAAAACCACCATGAATTCATGGGTTTTGGGGGAAGAGTGGATTTCGATTTCAAAACTTTGAATCATGACCATTGGATGGTCCTAACAATCCAAGGGATGTTATATTGTGAAATTCAAGGCTTCCTTAAAGCTAGGCCATCGGATCAAGTGAGATCGTGGGGTTCCTATTGAAATGAGATTAAAAAATGCACAAAAGCTTCTGCACCATTGGATTTTTTCTATTGATCCAAGGGCTCAAGGTGAACCCACATTTTGAATGGCGCATCCATCTTCTTCATCGTTGTATTGGCCCAAGATCGAAGGGTTGTAGATGAGCATCTTTATGGAAAGGCGTCACTCATTGTGAAGCACTAGAGAACGATCCATATAAAAAGAGAAAAGAGATCAGCTTAAAATGCAGAGAGCCGTTAGATTAGATGACCCATCTGATGGATGTAAATGACTGCACCTCATGGATCAGGGCCTATCTTTGTGGTCCGATAGATCTTCGAATTTGAAAGGTGTAGATTGAATGCGAATTTGTCATCTCTCTCTACAATGCTACCTGAATTTTGTTCTCTCTCTTCTATGCTACTTGGGGAAGTAGCATGCATTCAATGTGGTCTTCTTATTTGTTTAAATCATAGCCATTCAATGGGAAAAATCCGACGGCTTGAATCCAATTCGACTAAGCATCTAGTTGAGGTTTATTTTTCTTGTATATTTTAATAGAGAAAACCACCTTGGTATTGTCTATCCCCTTAATCACGTAGACTCTTAACTTTAATCCCTAAAAATTAGGGATCCTTACAAGGCCCATGTAGGGCTCACTTTTTCCCCTAATGACAGGTCAAGCAATGTATTCAGTGGCAAAGGAAGAGGAAGAGGCAAAAGCAATAAGGATGGTGTCAAAGCTTGCTGGATTTGTGGTAAGACTAATCATTTAGCTCATGAATGTTGTAATAATAATTAGAATGGTGGAGAATGTTAATCTCTTTGTGTTCTAA
Organism: Ceratopteris richardii; assembly: GCA_020310875.1. Classification (NCBI taxonomy): domain Eukaryota; kingdom Viridiplantae; phylum Streptophyta; class Polypodiopsida; order Polypodiales; family Pteridaceae; genus Ceratopteris; species Ceratopteris richardii. The sequence goes on from CM035423.1 coordinate 100,043,370, forward strand.
GAAGCAACATATAGTTGCTTTGTCATCCACGGAAGTAGAATATAAAGCTATGGTTATATGGTTGAAGACTCTCATGAAGAGTTTTGACATCATTCAAAGTACATCCACTATTCATGGAGATAATATGAGTTCATTGTATCTAGCTGCTAACCCTGTATTTCATGCGAGGACTAAACATATTAAGATCCAATATCATTTATTGAGAGAGAAGGTGATTGATAAAGAAATTGAAGTCATACATACTTCAACAAAAAATCAGATTGCATATATGTAAACCAAAAGCTTGGATGGACCTAAGTTACAAAGGTTCAAAGACATGGCAGGTATAAAGAAGATAGAGAAAATCACAATTGATGATTGACAGGGAGCTATTGGTGCAAGACAATCATCAATTGTTGATTTGGACAAAGATTTGAATTCAAAGAATGAAGCAAAGGTCAACATATGAGGCTTGAAGTTTAGTGCATGGTCAGACGATGAAGACTTGTAAATACATGTATAGTTATCTTGTAATTAGTTCCCCAATATCTTTTAGGAATTGCATACTAAAGTCCCAGTCCAGACGATTGCATGCTTTCTCCAAATCAATCTTGACATAGATAACATGTTGAGAAGATTCCTTATCAAATTCTAGGCGTTCCCACACATCAATAATGGCCTCCAAGATGCATCTACCCTATATGAATCCCATTTGATCCTCATTGATCCATGAACATTTATGGAAGATAATGTGATTCCTAGGAGCCTTTTCTAATTTTGTATATCTAGTCTAGAGCATAGTGATAGATCTCGAGTTTCAATCCAATTTTTCTTGTCTTGCTTGTTAAATAGCTTAATCACCCCTTCCTTGAGAAAGTTAGGAAGAGTGCTGAATTGCAAGGGCTCCTTCCATGCCAAAAGTAAAGGTTATGCTAAGATACTCTTGAAAGTCTTGAAGAACTTGTTGGTGAGACCATCTAAACCTAGGTTTTAACCACTAGGTAGAGCGTCAATAACTTCAAAAATGTCTATGTTGGTGATAAAGAGTTGCAAAGATGCAAGATAGGGTGTGGTTCAACCATCTCCTACTTGTCATTTCTTGAGTCTAACACTCTCTTCCCCTTCTAGAGATCATTGTCTTGAATGATGAATCCCTGTTCTCCCCTTGAATTGATGTACTCACCCTTGTGTAGTCTCTTGAACCTTCTTGTTCTCAACCTTGGTCTCTTGAATCTTGTCATTCCACTTCTCCACTTGCCCATGGACTTGCCTTGCTCTCAACATTGGTTTCTTGAGCCTTGCCATCCGTTTCCTGGCCACTTGCCTATGGACTTGTCTTGCTATCAACCTTGGTATCTTAAACCTTGCCTTTCTACTTCTTTGCCACTAGCACACAGACTTGTCTTGCCATCAACCTTGGTCTCTTTCAACATGGTTCTCACCCATGCAAGTTATATTGGGTTCTGAATCCAGTGCTTCCATTGGAAAGTTCATTTTGAGAGCTTTTGAATAGTATCTTACACATCTAAAACCTACCTACGGATTGGGAGATACTCTCTAATATTTGATGAGCTCATCTTTGAAAATGACACATGCACCTTCCGTCCACTTTCCCAAGCCTAATTCCTACGTTGTGATGCCAATTATGGGATTTGATCTAATGACCTACTGGCTAGAAGTATGATAAGCTAACCACATGCCCCAAAATCCATGGTTGAGGATTACCTCCTAATCTTTGCTCTTAGGCTGTGGTTGAACCATCTCCAGTGTGTTATTTCTTGGGTCTAACAATCTATTTTACTCTTATGATAATGATATAAGTGTGAAAGGATATCGTGATTCTGATTGGGAAGGTAGCAAGGGTGATCAAAGGAGCACATTAGATTATGCTTTCATCATAATTACAAGATTGATCTCATGGAGCTCTAAGAAGCAACCCATTGTTTCTCTTTCATGCTAGAGGCTGACTATAGAGGATTATCATTGGCTACATGTGAGCTATTATGGATTAAAAGGCTACTTAAGGATCTAGAAGTGGAACTAAAGGAATTTCCTATCTATGTAGAAAACATTTCAAGCATCTTCCTAGGTAATAGTCCAATGTTTCATGCAAGAAGCAAGCATGTATGCATACATTATCACTTCATTAGAGAAAAGATGATGGAAAAAGAGCTTGATATAAGGTATGTGAACACTAAAGTGTAGGTTGTAGAGATGATGAGAAATTTTCTTCATGGTACAAAACTTGTGGGATTCAAGGAAGCAATCAACACAAGAGACATAGAATTAAGCAAAGAAGGAAAAGGACTTGAGCTTGAGGGAGATTGATGGAAGTTTTAAAGCATTTCAAGCTCAAGACTATGGGAAAATGGACCAAGGTTCACCTTCCAATTCATCCACCATTAGACGATGATTCACCTCTTGATATGAGTGGACCTCATGTTTCGACATGTATATATAATTTTATTAATTAAGAGGTTATTGTGTGACCTCCAAAGCCTCTAATGAGTTGAATTCTAAATTAGAGTCTTGGTATATTGTCCCCAAACTGAACCCTTGTTTGAGTACATCCCCTCCTAGTTGTTCTCTGCATAATTTATAGAGATTTCACTTTTACACTTTATTTCTATAGATGATCTTGGTAGGCCCTCTATTATTGTAACTATTTTTTCTCCTTAAGTCAAAGTCCATTTCTAGTGATTTTTATCTTCTTGGAAATCTTATAAAGCCTACTTTGAGTGGTATATGTTTCTCGATCTATGCCTTCACAAGTTCACAGAAATGGGCAAGACACTCTCTACATGGCTAGCTAATACTCTATTAAGAGATCAAGTAGTGTATTTTGATGTAGGTTGTTTAGGCATTATACAGTGTCCAAATGAAGTGACTTTACTATCATTTGGAATATCTATGAGTCTAGTTTGAGTTTGGAAATTTCATATATGGTATCTGCATCTACTTAGAGTGACTCAAAAAATAGAGAGTCTCTTTCTAAGAAATCAAGATTCTAGGAGGGTTCATTTGCTTTCATTGTGCACATAGGAGTTCTCATCCTCCAACAAACATGTGAGAAGGCCTTGAATTTGCTAAGGAGTTTTCTCAAATGTCCTCTTCATCAAGTGATTTTTAAAAAGCTTATGATCACCTTGAGTGGAACTTAATTCTCCAATCCCTAAAGGATTTGGAGTGTGGATCTAAATTAACCAAGATGACCACAATGCTTATGGGAAACACCTCATCTCAAATAAATATAAACAAACATATTACTCAAGTGATCATATAAAAAATCCCTTGGCTCCTCTTCTCTTTGCTCTTGCCATCGATGGCCCAGGTTGCTTGGTTAATCACTATGCCCATCTTCCAAAAATCCAAGGTTTGGAGCTTCCGGAGGAGCCCTCAAGCTTGAGGAGCATTAGAAGTATCATCCTAGCAATTTTCATAATTGTTAGACTCCGTTTGAGCCCTCAAATAAGCCCTAGAACCTAATTTTTAACTAGGCCGAACACTAGGTCTGGACAAGGCCAAAACTACTCAAAAAACTATAAAAAGAACTAAAGAGCTCATTTTTGGGGTTAGTTGGTTAGAGGGTTAGCTTGTTAAAGATTTGAGCTTTTGTAAGAGAACTCTTTTTTAATCAAAGATTTCAATTATTCCTTTCTTTGATCTTACCTTGTTCGCGTGTGCGTGCATGTGTGTGCATGTTTGTGTGCTCTCACTCACGCACTTGTGCCTTCACTTGTTCACAGTCTTCATACCGGTCCTCACATCTTGGGGGATTGACAAGTAAAGGAGGTGGCGGTTACACCTGAGCTACACCAAATTTTGGTGCCATTGTCGGGGAGAGAGCTTCGAGGACGAGCATTGTGATGGTAAGATCGTAAATTTGCAACGTTGGAAGGTAAAAAAATAGTTATTTTCTATTATTTTACTGATTTTTCTTCTTCATCTTCATCATCATCATCATCATCACCATCTTCATCCATCTTCATCTTCATAGAAATTTCTTGTTTTTTAGTGCATTTTCACCACTTTCATACCATTTTTCCTGCATTATTGTGTGAGAAGGAGTTAGGAAGTGCAAGGGAGAGCAAGCACCTATGTTTTTTCACGTTTTTCTGCACATACAGAACTCGCCATTGCTCGATGCTTAGAAATTTGAATTTCCTACCAAAAAACGTAATTCTAACTGAAAATCGTGATTTTCATAAAATTCAAATTTTTCAAAAAATGCGATTTTCATTTCCCACCTGTCACATAAAAATGCGATTCTCTAGATGTCATGGAAACTTGAGTTTTAAAAGGTATTCAAGTCCAAAGGGTTGTTCTAGATTTTTGAGTTGGACCATTAATTGCCTTAAGCCATCCTCATAGATGCGAGCATCTAATTGGTTGGTCCGATTATATTCCAGTTGTGTCTTATATGGACCTTCTAGTGTTTGTAGATAGGGAGTGCCTGAGTTATCTACAGTTTTCCCCATGCAAAAGGATATTTTTCAATCACTTGTGTCTGAACTTAGTACGTAAGGATAACCACTTAGTTGTTGTGCCCAAGACTTAGTTGTATGGTTGACACTTTCCTTAAAAGATCTAATGCTTTGTCTATCCTTGCTTAGGTGTCTGCCAGATCTCAAGTTCATAAGCTTTGTCTTCTAGTCCGGAAATTCCCCTTTATATTGCTCAAAATCCTCTGGAGCCCCCTTGGTTTCCTAATCCCGCCTGAGGGTCAACTTCAAATTAGTCTATATGAAAATCAACGCATTTCCAGTGAGCTATAGAGCTCAAAAAATGGACTTTTGATGAAAAATTTATGTCAAATCAGGCTCCTGGGGGTCAAGATAGGGAAACAGGACCTTTTGGAAAAATCACGATTTTGTGTGAAACTCACGATTTTGAATAAAAGTGGTCTTTTCAAAAAATCATGAAATTTTCGATTTTGATTGAAAATCGTGTTTTGAAAATCGAGATTTTGTACCTTAGTGAAAATCGTGTTTTCTAAAAATCATGAAAATCGCGATTTTGGATCAAAGTCGTGCTTTTGAAAATCGCAATTTTGGATTCAACAGAGAATCATGTTTGCTATTTCAGGCCAACTGAAAAATCATGTTTTTTCCAAAATCGTGTTTTTGGTTGAAAACTGTGATTTGTGAAAATCACGATTTTGAGCCAACTAAGAATCTTGTTTTTTTTCCAAAATCGTGTTTTTGATTGAAAATCATGATTTGTGAAAATCGCGATTTTGAGCCAACTGAAAATCGTGTTTTAGTCAAGTTCAAAGAGGGTTCATACATTGATAAGGAAGGGACCATGTATGTGGTCACCAACTTCCCAAACAGGATAGATGAGTTTGGAAACATCATTCCTGAGAGTGAAATAGGAGACCTAGAGCAAGGAGATGTAGGACAAGAACCCAAGACTTCGAGAGGTAAGCCAGCTTTGACCAGAGTGATCACTCCAGATTGGATCCCTCAAGACAAAAAAAGCATAGAACTATTCTTGAATACAAAAACAGAGGGAGCCTTTTGGATATTCAAGCCACATCAACCTATCCAATTGGGCATAGTCATAATCTACGAGTTCAAAGATCCTGAGACACTACGCAAGGTTGTCTATCTAGATCATACATCGAAAAAAATGTTCTTGGTAACAGAGCAGGATACGCATGCATACACTTTGAAGAGTGAATTGATTATCCCTCTAGCACGGTCTTATGGTTCACATGGCCTCCAAGGAGCAGGATCATCCCAGGCTCATGATGCCTAGAGGTAAAGAAATAGAGAGAGACCTGAGGTAGGCTTTACACACAATGTGGGTAGAGACAGATCAAGACGAGAAGGTGAAAGACCTTAAAGAGAGAGATATCAAGCACATAGGCATCAAAGAAATGAACACAATTTTCCATTGCATAGACCCCGAGAGTACCTAAGAACCCTTAGACCCTCTCAAGTGGTCAAGTCAATGAAGAACTACTTTGATGGGTCAGGAGATCCTTATGATCATGTGTCCGAGTTCAAACAAGTGTTAACAGTTGAACAAGTTGAGATGCAATGTCTTCTATTTTTGTTTTCACATCTTTCAGGCTTTCTTCTAGTTCAGATAGCTTTTTATTCCACTTGTGATTGGCCTTCTCCCTGGTATCCTTCCATGTTCTTATTTTCCTCTTACTAGGCTCTCCTTATTCACTTGACTCTGATTGTTCAGCTGGCTTGTCCTATTTTAAGGCTTGTGCTCTAGCGACTACTTGTATAGGAGCCACATTACTCCTACTAGCACTAGAATCCACCATTAAGTCTACCACATTAATGGGTGTAACCTTAGCTGCACTAGAGGGGTTTCTTGGACAATCTCTGGGGAGATGGTCTTTGCCACACTCAAAACAAAAGGCTTGTATTGTGATGGCCTATCCTTGACCCGGAGATGGTGCGTGGGGACATCCATGAATGAAATGGTCACTCTGACATCTCAAACATGGTCGTCTAGGGGCTTGTGGTCTCATTCACCTCAATTGGGGCCTAGGGATAGGATTCATATACATGACATTGGAGTATTTGGGCTCCCAATTTTGTTCCATAGGTGGTGCCTCATAGTGATAAGGATAAGTCTCGCTATGCTCAGGTGACTCTCTGTAATAAGCTTGTGGACTATCTTCATAGGAGTAGTCAGAATTCTGAGCATGATAGTCATTTTCTTAGACCAAAGGAGTCGCTCGCACCAATGCTCTAATAGGGTTCTCCTCTGCCACTGCGTACTTAATTGGAATCACATTGGTAGGAGCTAGTGGTTGGTTTCCTTGGACTCGTTGTGGCCTATATGGTGCCTGATATTGTTGTTGTGGTCTATAATATGGCTCTTGATATAGGTTCTGATACCTACCTTGTTGGTAAGGCTATTGATAAGTTTGTCTAATAGCTTGCCTATTGTAAGGACAATCTTGAGCCGTATGGTTCGTGTATTTTCTTTCAATAGAGCAATTTGGAGCATTCCTTTCTCTCATGTTTTGGTTTTGCAATGGGGATACATTAGCCATGTGATCACCTCCGCAAGTATAACATCAGTTCAATGAGATGACTCTTGGTGTTTGTCTATTTTGGACTCCTAGCTTCTTGGCAACTAATTCAGCTATCTCATCTATTTCTGTGGAGATCCTCGAAGTATGACTAGTAGAACTATTAGAATCCTTATAGAGTTTGGACAATCCTAACTCCTCACCTAAGTTATCTTCTATGTCAATGCACATCTGCACACACTCTTCTATGAATCTAGGCAAGTACACATATGATCTCAACTTTCTGCTTAGTAAGCCATCTAAAAACAAGGCCACTTGTTTGGCTGGTGTGGGTAACTCTAGAACAGGGCATCTTTCTAAGTATTGTCTAAACCGTCTTCCTACAAGTCGCACTAATTCTTGGGGTGCCTGCTTGAAGCTGTGGATCAAGGATGATGTGTTATGCCTGATACCACTCTTGGAAAATTCTACAATGAATTCGTCTATTACTTGACCTATATCTCGATAGTTGTGATTGTTCAGGGGTTGAAAGGAAGCTAAGGCACTGCCCTTAAGAATCAATCCAAATGCCTCAAACTGGGTGAACAAATCCTTGGAGATTAAGAGGTCTCCAACAGTGGTATCAAACCTGAAGGTGCAATACAAGTGAAGTAAAGGCATTGGAAGTCTCGACTCCTGCAGATATTGAAGTTCCTTCTAATTAAAAGTGGACAACGCCAAATTCTTGAACATAACCTGCAGAAGTACAAAGTACAAGTTCAAAGGATCAAGAAGGATTAAAGCTTCATATCCAAGGTACATTCTATTATCATAAATCATAGTAATTGCAGACACAGAAGATCAAAGATGGGAGAAAGCTTGCAGATTGATAAGCTAGATAGGGAGAACTATCCAGCTTGGTCCATGAGGATGGAGGCACACCTCATGAGCAAAGATTTTATGGCATTTATTACAGGAGAAGAAGAAAAGCCTGAGTTTGAAGATCCTAGTGTTCCAACTAGGGAGGAACTTGCAGGTTTGAAGAATTGGATGAGAAAGGATGCTCAAGCTAGGAGCATCATTTACATGGTTGTAAATGATTATCTTCTTCCTCACATCAGAGGATTAGAAAGTGCAACAAATGTGTGGAATGCTTTGGAAAAGCATTTCCAAAACACAACCAAGTCAAGGAAGTCCTCATTAGGGGCAGAATTCACAACTTTCAAGAAGAAGAGCTCACAATCAATTTCTAATTATGTGGCAAGAATGAAGGATATTGCAGATAGCTTGGGAGCAATAGATGAAGAAATTGAAGAGGATAAGTTGGTAAGGCAAATACTTACAGGTCTGAGAGGAGATGAGAAGTGGAAGCCTTTCATATTGTCCATAGAATTGTCACTTGATCACTTTACTCCTGATCTTAATAGATTGCTAGGACACATGCTAACTTTTGAGCAGGACATTAAAGGAGACAATGATAGAAGTGCAAGTCAAGCTATGTACTCCAAGGACAAGAAAAAGAATGGCAAAGGGAAGCAGTCAACTGATGATGAAGGAACTTCAATTCAAGCTAACTTTACAAAAGGAAAGATGAATTACAAAGGTAAAGGAAGAGGAGCTAAGAACAAAGATAATACTAAAGCTTGTTGGATTTGTGGCAGAACCAATCATTTGGCAAATGATTGTTTGTATAACAATCAAAATGGAGGAAATAATAGCGAGAGCTTCAATCAAAGAGGTAGAGGAGGCAGAAACCAAAGAGGCAACTTCAGAGGAAGAGGTGGTAGGACATCATATGCTAGAGGAGGTGGAAGAAGTTTTCAACCTCAGTCTTATAACAATAATTACTATAATTATGCATCAGATCAAAAGGATGACATGACTCTTATCTTGAATGCAACTCATGAAGCAGTAGAAGAAGACCAAAGGGTGTTCTATATTGACTCAGGATGTAGCAATCATCTGAGTGGCAATATATCATTGATGCCTGATATGGAAGCAAAGGTGAATGGACATATAGTTCAAACAGGTGACAACACTAAGCATAAAGGTGGAGAGCATTGGATCAGTGAAGACAAAGAATGGAAGTACACTCTTGAGCAAGGTACTTTATGTTCCTACTATTCCTAAAAACGTGATAAGTGTAGGGCAAATTGTGGAGAAGGGATATGAAGTTAGATTCACAAATGATGGTGTTTATGTGCAAGATCCAAATCAGGGATATAGAAATATCATTGCAGGTAAAAAGGAAGGAAGGTTGTTTACTCTGAAAGTCCAAGGTAATGTGGGACATGCCTTATTTACTTATGGAAATCAAAAGATGTCTGAATTAGACCTATGGCATAAAAGGCTAGGTCATTTTAATGAGAGAGCCATAAAGGAAATGTCAAAGAATGATGTGGTGCTTGGTTTGCCAAATATTGAAGGGAAAGACATGGTATACAAGTGTGATGCTTGTCAATTAGGTAAAGCACACAAAAGTTCATACAATAAATCAGGGTACAAGTATTCAAATATGCTTGAATTGATTCATACAAATGTGTGGGTTCCTTCAAGGGACTATAGCATAAATGGATCCAGATATTATGTGTTGTCTGTTGATGATGCAACCAGATGGATTACTTTATATGTAATCAAGGACAAATCAGAAGTGTTCAAGACATTCAAGCATTATCATGCTTATGTAGAAAGGATTACAGGAAAAAAGCTCAAGAGGTTGAGATCAGATGGAGGGGGAGAGTATTTTTCTAAAGAATTTGATGATTATTTGTGGAATGCAGGTATAAAAAGAGAAGTAACTTGCAGGTACTCTCCTCAACAAAATGGAGTTGCAGAAAGAAGAAATAGAACTCTTGTAGAGTTTGCAAGAGCAATGATGAAGGAAAAGAATTGTCCAAACTACTTATGGGCAGAAGCTATCAACACTGCAACCTATCTTGTGAATAGGTTACCTTGTAAGGCTTTGAATGGAAGAACTCCTTATGAAGCATGGTGGGGTAAGAAACCTACTCTTGATCATTGTAAGGTATTCGGATGTTTAGCATATGCTTATGTTCCTTCACAATTAAGACATAAGCTAGAACCCAAAGCAGAGAAGTATGTGCTCATTGGGTATGATGATAGACAGATGGGTTACAGATTGTGGAGTCCATCCACAAAGCAATTTCTTGTTACCAAAGATGTTACATTTGATGAGCAAAGCACATGGTATACAAGGTCAACAAATGATTATGCAGGTGTTGAAGAAATACAAAGGAAAGGGAAGACAAAAGTAAGTGTGTATGAAGAAGATATTGATGATGTTGATTATAAAAGTAAATTGCAAGACAATGTTTAAGATGGGCCAAGATTTTATCCAGAATCAAATGTGGCTGAGACTTCAAGAAGTGCAGAGGTCAGAAGATCCTTGAGAGAAAGGAAAGAGCCTATCAGGTATAGCTATGATACATATTTCCTAACAACAAAAGATTATTCTTACATTGTGAAGACAGAAGAGGATCCAATCACATATGAAGAAGCTAAAGGTAAACAGAATTGGGAGAAGGCAATGCAAGAAGAGTATGATGCTCTACTTGAAAAAGAAACATGGGAGTTGGTGCCAAGACCAAAGAATTAGAAAGTCATTGGATGTAAATGGGTGTATAAAACAAAAAGGTTTGCAGATGGTAAAGTGTCTAGATACAAGGCTAGACTTGTGATCAAAGGTTATGCCCAAACTTATGGGGTAGATTATGATGAAACCTTTAGTCCTGTTGCTAAGATGTCTACAATTAGATCATTGATTACTATTGCTGCTTGTAAAGGATGGAAGTTATCACAATTAGATGTGAAGAATGCATTCCTGAATGGATACATCGCAGATGAAGTATACATGGAGCAACCAAAAGGCTTCATGGATTCAATTGGATCAGATTATGTGTGTAAACTCAAGAGAGCTTTGTATGGTTTGAAGCAGGCTCCAAGAGCATGGAATTACAGGCTTGTTAAGTTCTTGAATGAATGTGGATTTCAAGCATCAAAGGCATATAGTAGCTTGCTAGTGAAAGCAAGTGAAAATGGATACATATACATGTGTATTTATGTTGATGATATTATTGTCACAGGTATAGATGCTCAAGGAATCAAGGAGCTTAAGAAACAAATAGAGAAGGAGTTTAAGATAAGTGATTTGGGAAACTTATCTTATTTCTTAGGAATGCAGATTGTATATACTCAATATGGAGTATATGTTACACAAGAGAGGTACTTGAAGAATCTTCTGGTCAAGTTCAACATGGAGGATTGTAAATCATAAGTTGAGTAGGTATGGAGGTGAAGAATTCAATGATATGAAGAAATATGAGAGTTTGGTAGGTAGTCTAATCTATGCTACCTTGACAAGGCCAGATCTATCATATGCAGTAGGTGTGTTATCACAATTCATGCATTGTCCAAAGAAGACTCATTGGATTGCAGCTCAAAGGGTACTCAGATATATCAAAGGAACCCTAATTGAAGGTTTGTATTATGGATTTACTTCTGATACAAGAATCAAAGTGTTTAGTGATGCAGATTGGGCAGGTGATTCAGACGATAGAAGGCCTACTCATGGGTATCTCTGTTATATTGGAGATAAGTTAGTCCCTTGGTGCTCAAAGAAGCAACATACAGTTGCTTTGTCATCTACAGAAGTTGTGTATAAAGGAATGGTAGAAGCTACAAAAGAAGTGATGTGGTTAAAGACCTTATTGAAAAGTTTTGGAACTGATCAGAGTACTCCAAATATTTTTGGAGACAATATGAGTTCATTGTATTTGGCAACTAACCCTGTTTTTCATGCCAGGACTAAGCATATAGAGATTCACTATCATTTCTTGAGGGAAAAGGTACTTGATAAAGAGATTGAAGTGATGTATACTCCAACAAAAGAACAAGTTGCAGATATGTAGACAAAAAGCTTGGATGGACCTAAGCTACAGAGGTTCAAAGAGATGGAAGGAGTAAAGAAGAATGGAATAATCACAATTAGTGATTGAGGGGGAGTTGTTGGAACAAAAAATTCACAAATTGATGATTATAAGGAGCTTGAAGCAAGTCTATGATCAGATTGAAGTTCAAGAAGTCATTTGAGGAAGTGAAGAGATCTCAGAAGTGAAGCATGTATACATATGTACATTACAGTTGGAAATTCTTGTAAATTGAGTATAGATAATCCTTAGGATGATAAGGAGTAATGTAGTAGATGCAAGATAATTCTAGAACCATATGTATATAAGTCAATGATGTAAAGAAATACATGAGAGAGTCATTAGAAGACAAGGGTCATAGAGATAGATGTGAAGAGATTCATCTTCAGAAAATAGCGACGAGTAATTCGTAGATTTCTCTCAGTCTCATCATGTGGATCAGAAATCCTTTTGTACACATCTAATCTAGAAGCTAATCAAGATATTTTCAAAGTTTCATGGTCTGATTCCTTTCATGCTATGAGTATGATCAATAGGAACATGTGTATGTAAAGTCTGCGCGTAGATCTCTCAGAGTCGCGCACTTTTTCGTGTCAATGTTTTGCTTAGATCTCTGTGTACAATGTAAAGTTTTTGATGAGTGAACATTCAAAATTTAAGTTAGAAGGTAAGGAAGCTATGGCTAAAAGCATTTAGCAAAACCGGATCTGTGCTGTGAGAAATCAACCTTAGAAGTTACCTATGTCAAAGTCGCTTGTTCAGGAAGACAATTTCTGACATACTTTTGATCTTAAGGATCAAATTAAAGTTTTAATGATTCTTTTGAAGAACTAATGGTTAATATGATTGCGCAAAGGTAGTTTGGAGATATGTGCATCATTAGTTTGAAGAAATCTGAAGATATCTGCACGTAATGAAGTCAATTTCTGAAGCAGACTTTGTGAAGAAGGAATTTCTTCACTCAGAGAAGTGATAGTGAAAATTTTGACAAATAAAGATAACATTTGTGAAAAGTTTGATCCATAACTGATATAGAGGTGTTCTTAAATCAGTATAGATCAAACCTTTGGAGATTTACAGGTCTCCAACAGCAAAGCCCACCAAACAGAAGCCCTACACTTATAATGACACTTATGCGGCCAAAATCAAAGAAGAAATCGATAGGCTGATTGAAGCTGGATTTATTTATGAGATTGAGCATACAGAATGGGTGTCCCCCATTGTGGTTGCGCCCAAGAAGAATGGAAAGTTGCGAGTATGTATTAAACTTAAAAAAGTTAATGTCGCTACAATTAGAGATAGCTATCCACTTCGAATCACCTAACATTTATTGGAGCATGTTGCAGGCAAGGAAGTTTATAGCTTCCTTGATGGATTTTCAAGTTACGACCAAGTAGCCATTGCCCCAGAAGAACAACACAAGACTACTTTTGCCATAGAGTGGGGAATCTTTGCATTTTGGGTGATGCCATTTGGGCTCACAAATGCACATGCAAGATTCCAAAGGCTCATGTGTCATGTCTTCAAAGAGTTCTTGCGAAAGAGCTTAGAATTATATGTGGATGATTTATGTGCTCATTCCCAAGAAAGTACCACATCCCTGAGCTCAGACAAATCTTCAACAAGTGTAGAGAATATCAAGTGTGTTTGAACCTAGAAAAGTGTGTGTTCATGGTACGACAATCTTGGATCTTAGGTCATATTGTTTCTAAGAACGGAATATCAATAGATGAGGAAAACGTCAGAGCTATATCAGAGTTGCCGAGACTAAGGAATGTTAAAGAGGTACAAGCCTTTATGGGCCATCATGGATATTATCATAGATTTATCCACATGTATGCAATCATAGCTAAACCTCTTTATGCCTTGTTGACAAATTTTGAGTGGAAAGATGAATGCGAAAATTCCTTCAATGAACTGAAGAGACGTTTGTGCACAGCACTAGTACTGACCACTCGTGATTGGAATAAACCATTTCATGTCCATGTAGATGCATCCAATCATGCAATAGGATGTGTGCTAGCACAACCCGCATGTCAAGGAAATTTAGATTTGCCTAAAGCATATGCGAGCAGACAGTTGAACACCGCTGAACAAAACTACACAACAACTGAAAGAGAAGGCTTAGGCATGGTATATGTGGTGAAGAGGTTTCGACACTATCTATTAGCCAACAAGCTCAAGTTTTTCACTGATCATCAAGCTTTATTATAGTTGTTCAATAAACCTTGCAATACACGATGCTTAGTAAGATGGTTCCTCTTACTAATGGAATATGACTTTGAAGTTGTTGTTAGAAAAGGTAGAACCCACCTCAAGGCAGATCATCTTTCTCGGATCACTTCAAGAGAGCCACTGCAAGGAGTGTTTGATGAACGACCTAACGCCTATTTGTTCAATTTATAAGTTGTTCCTAAGTGGGCAAATAAGTTGGTACATGTCCTAACATTCGGACCTATGAATAAAATGTGAAAACAAACAAAGACAAAATTGTAAGATCACAAAACTATCAAATATTGGCAGGAATCATGTACAAACAAGATATAGAAGGTGAACTAGCTTGTTGTGTAGAGGACGATGAACATAGCAGTTGGCTACAACAAGCCCATGAAGGATTGCTAGGAAATCACTATTCTAAACAATGCACATTGCATAATCTAAAACGTTTAGGAGTGTATTGGCCTAGTATGGACAAAGAGATACATGCGTGGATTAAGAATTGTCCAGTGTGCCAGGAGAGACCTCTAGTGGAGCATGCCACTCTTTATCACGTGTTGTTAATTCCAGATTGGAGTGCTCCATTGGTAGAATTTATGAAATCAGGAATACTACCCAATGAGGCTAGTCTAGCACGAAAACGGAGCATGGAGCAGGAGGCTCAGGACTATGCCTTAGTAGGAGACAACGTATACTGAAAAGGCAAAGATGGATACTTAAGACTATGCATTCATGAATCAAATTATTTGAAAATCTTAGAAACTGCACATAATGGTGTTGCATGTGGACACTTTGGGCTTGATCGATTAATTAAGACCATTCTATTCTCGGGACTTTGGTGGCCCACTCTTCATATGGATGCACATACCTATGTGAAGAAATTTGATACATGCCAACATGCACACCGATCAAAAAAGACGAGATGCCTTTAAGACAAATGATGGGAGGACGTGCATTCTTGAAGTGGGGCATAGACTTCCTAGTTCCTATTAACCCCCAGCTAGAAACTCCCATGCAGAGTACACTATTGTAGCCATAGATTGCCTTATAACATGCACACCGATCAGAAAAGACGAGATGCCTTTAAGACAAATGATGGGAGGACGTGCATTCTTGAAGTGGGGCATAGACTTCCTAGTTCCTATTAACCCCCAGCTAGAAACTCCCATGCAGAGTACACTATTGTAGCCATAGATTGCAATAAAATGACAGTTAAGGCTGAATGCAGAACCCAAAAACTAGAGAACAACACATGCAAGTCTGTGTCAA
The DNA here is from genome assembly GCA_020310875.1 of Ceratopteris richardii. Taxonomy (NCBI): domain Eukaryota; kingdom Viridiplantae; phylum Streptophyta; class Polypodiopsida; order Polypodiales; family Pteridaceae; genus Ceratopteris; species Ceratopteris richardii. Next base: position 100,058,763 of record CM035423.1, read on the forward strand.
GTATGATGTTTTAGGCTCAAAAACCTGCATAAATTTGTAGTGGTTGTTCCCACCAAAACTGAAAAACCTTTCCATAAACCTGTAGTTTTATGACTATGGATGAAAACACAACCCCAAAGGTTGATATTTATTGTCGAAGAAGTACAAAGAACACTCTTCTTGATGTTCTTGGACCTGTATGAAGAGAACTTTGTGCAAAAGTACTCCAAAATGGCTCCAAAAGACATCCCAAAAATGCTTTAAAAACAGGCTTTGAAAGCAAAGAATGAAGCTTTGAGGGAACAAAACATGTTCAAGGTAATGTTAACCTTAGTCTTTCCCCTTTTTCACACACCGCAAGAGTGTACATTAGTGGCAAGAGATTGCCATGGTTAAGCAAACTCTAGGGGGAACAGCGCTCGGATGGGTGACCTCCCGGGAAGTACCAGGAACCTCTATCTTCCTTGATCATTGAGGTCCTTTGCACAGCCAACAGTGCGAATGGTGACTTTGGTGTCTCAAATGACAAGGTATGCCAAGGTCTATGCATTCGTCGAAGCCTTAGTCATAAGCCTTGGAGAAAGCCGGGGGGAGGGGGTGCTCGCTTTGCTCACACAAAAGGAACAAAGCTTTTGCATCGAATTGCTCCGATACCAGTGAAGTAATTCAATGACGATACACCATGGTGTGCTCTCCTTTTCGAGAACTCCATGGCAATATCCCTCTAGTAGAAAACACAGCTACTCCTACAATCGCACACAGTACTCTGCACAGAGGTTGCAGAATACATAGAAAAACACAGTACACAAGGAGCATGAAGACAGACTTCTTAGGTCTTACAAATGTGGTCAAACTTATAGTTTGTGACTGACTAGGCCACTATATGTTTTATTAAAGAACATATACAAAGAAGTTTCCAATGGCTATTTGGCCTTTCACATGGACACTCACGGTAACACACCATTAGAGGGGAAGCACTTTGGGAGATATGGAAAGAAAAATATGCAATCAACCTTGATGCTCATGCAAAATAATGATGGATTGAAAAATCTCTAGGCTTGTTAGGCATAAGAATATGTATTTGTAAAAAATCATCACCTTTCAGACACCTATCATGTACTAAGGATACATGAACAAGGCAATCTTAGCCTCAGGAGTAGGAGTTTCCATTGCCACCACTTCCTTATAGAAACATTGGGGCAAGCTGGCTTTATGACTAAATCAAAAGAAGCTAAGAATTATAGATGGACATATAAAAAAGTCAGCATGATTGCTAGAAGGAATTTTGTGGTGTACAGTCTAAGCATACATTTTACCATCTATGAATTTGGGAAAAACACATCTATGAGATTATCTTAGGTATACCTTTCATGAGACAATTGCAAATAGTACAGGATTAAGGAACCAATTCCTTGTAGCTACAAAATTTAGGGGTAATTGCCAAGGTCAATCTCAAGGATTAGAAGTTAGAAACATAGGTGCCATAGAAAAATATAGGTCACTTCAAGAACCATCCTATGCACTTATGATCTTTCTACATGAAGAATTTGAATCCAACGGTTGGGAAAAAAATCCTAGTGACAATGGACATAGCAATGAATGAAGAATAGTGGAATTGCCATTGTGAGGAAGGTGGCTATGACATCTCAGTATTCATGTGCAGCCCTATAGTAGAAGAATGCAAACCTAGTAAAGATGTACAAGAAGAACTAAATAATACCAAATTAGAATCAATCCTTCTGGATCCATTTTGTGCTTTAGAAGAAGAATACCTTTATTTGGTAGAAGCTACAATTCAAGAACAAGAGGAGTGTAAGCATGATTTAATGTTAGCTATGTAGATAGAAACAAAGATTAAGACGAAACAAAAGAAGGACCTCCCCACATAAGAAGATGAAAAGGAATCTTTATTCAAATTCCTTAAGAATTTCAATAAATAAGAAATAGAAGATAGAAAGATCATGGTAAGAATGCCAAAGAGATAAGCTCTCATGGGAGAAGCCTATGACAATAAAAATCAAATGGAGGAAATTATAGTGATGATTGAAGATGGAGAATTGCGATGTACATATATATGACTTGACTTAAGCAAGGAAGAGGAAGGTGAGCTAATAAATCTACTAAGAGAATACATAGATGTGTTCGCTTGGAACTACAAGGACTCAAAAGGGGGTGGACCCTAAATTTCCCCTAAGGAGTGTTATATGAACTTCCTAATGCTTACCTATTCAACATATAAGTAGTTCCAAATGAGTCTAAGCAACTAGTGCATATTCTCACATTTAGGCCCAATCTATAGGTTGCTCAAAGTTTATCCATCTTATATCAGCAAACCTTGATTTGAACTTGCAACTCTATATCAAATGTTGTTAATACCAATTTGGAGCAGTCCTTTAGTAGACTTCCTAAGGACAAAAACATTCCCAGAAGAGATGACTTTAGCACGGTGAAGAAGTCTAGAGCAAGAAGTGCAAGACTATATGCTCATTGGTGATAATTTGTATACGTGTGGACGAGATGAAAATTTGAGACTATGTGTACAAGAAAGTGACTATTTCAAAATGTTAGAGACTGCACAAGGTGTTGCAAGAGGAAACTTTGAACCTGATCGAGTATATTTGAGGCAATACTATTTTTAGGTTTGTGGTGGCCTTCCCTTCATATGGATGCACATACCTATGTGAAAAGGTATGATACTTGTCAAAGGACTCAATGTCTAGTTCTCAAAGATGAGATGCCACTAAGACCCATAATGGGAGGGTGTGCATTCTCTAAGTGGGGTAAAGGTTTTGTAGGTCCTATCAACCCACTTGCTAACTTTCCCATGCTAAATACCTCATTGTAGAAATAGATTATCTGAGCAAATGGATGGAAGTGAAGGCTACATAACATAATGATGCACAAACAACAACAAAGTTCTTGTTTGAGAATGTCTTCATGAACTGTGGACTACATATGAAGTTAGTGAGAGATCGAGGAACCCACTTCTTGAATGAGATCATTGAATATCTATTACAAGAATTCATGGTCATTCACAAGAAGTTAGCACAATATCACCCACAAGCAAATGGAGAGGTAGAGATTACAAATATGATTCTATGCATTGTACTGACTAGGCTTGTAAACAACAAACGCTCTGGATTTTCATGTTGTTTGGGCATATAGAGTGACCTATAAAATGGTATTCAATACAACTCATTTTCAAATGGTTCTTTTCTAAAACACTGTGTTTCCAATAGAAGTTTTGATACCCACCCTTAAGGTTGCACATGACCATCAATGGGCAGGCCATGAGCTATCATCTAGGATCTTGGAATTAGAACACCTAGGAGAAGCGAGATTGAGAGCAACAGTAGGGATATATGTGGCCAAGAAAAGGTAGAACACTTATTTTGATGCACATTTAAAAGATAAAGAACTGAGAGCTAGTGATCTAGTTTTGGCATACACATTAAAGCAGCATGCTCCAAAACTAGAAAAATGAGGCTATGGGCCTACGCTAATCAATAGGATATCTACCAACATAGTAATGTAGTTAGCTATGCCAGAGGGATAGGTGTTGCCAAAATACATAAGCGTTGTTGAGTCAAGCTCTATCAACAGTCTTTGACTCAAGAAATGTTGAAGAGACTCAATGTGGTTAACAAACATAAAGAAGAATAGAAGAGGATATGAGAAGAATCTCATGCTAAACCCATAGAACACATTAGAAAAATGAAATTAAGAAGACAAGGCTTACGACACATGAGAAACAATGATGTTCCTTCCCACTCCGATGACCATAGGTATCACATGGCTATGTGCCACCAAGCTAAGGGAAATACCTATCCTAGCATCATTGATAGAAGATCATTCATTTCACTTGAGCTAACACATGACACCATTACCAAGACAATTAGAGGCTTGATTAACTCAAGGGGTGCTACTAAAGCCATACGGTATTTTGGTTGTTAGGACATGAACTTACGCATAAATAAAATTGAGGCTTACCTCATAGGATAAGGAGGTGTGGAAACCCCTTGCATGGGTGGCGTGGAAGTTCCAGTCTCAATACAAGATGTCCCCATGAAAAATTACTAGATTGCCATGATGAAGACCTAACCAAGTTTCTAATCTTGGGTGAATAATGTATCTATGATCATGTTGTCAACCTAAACCTTAGAAGTCATCTTCCTCAAGTTTGGGTACGAGAAAAACATCTTACAATAGAATTAGAAAGTGAAGGGGAATTAAGGAGGAAAAAACAAGTGGAAGTAGTCCAAGGAAGAAGATGCAGATTTAGAAGGAGATAGCAAGGCATCATCTTCAAGGAAGGACAAGAATGGAAAAAGGAAGAACAATCCTCATCAAGGTAAAACTTTTTTTAGATGTGGTAAGTAGAATCATATTTCTTCCCATTGATGGTTGAAGGATGACAAAGGCAAAAAGAAGAAGGAGCAAGGGAATTATGCTAACAAGTCCAAGAAGGATGATGAGAAGGAGACCCTCCTAGCCATAAAACATGGCTACACTAGTGATCCCAAGGACACAAAGTGGTAAATAGACTCTCGATGCTCTAATCACATGTCATGTAAGAATCTTTTGTTCATATGCAGGTCCCAAGCTCAAAAGATTGTGTGGAGATAGGAGATAACAATAAGCCTCCCAATACACATGTGGGGGATGTGAAGGTGGGTGAAGGTAAATCTATCAAGACTCTTAAAGATGTGTTCCATGTTCCATCTATTTGCAAGAACCTTATATCTATAGGAAAAATGGTAGAGAGAGGTATGTAGGTTATATTTGATACAAAAGGGTGCATGGTGAAGCGAGGAGGCAAGGTCATTGCCAAGGGAAGGAAAGAATGTGATGCACACATCAGTCATTTTCAAGGGAAGGAAAATAAAGAGGCACTTTACATGCAAGTACACCCCTCAACAAAATGGTGTTGCACAGAGGAAGAATAGGCATTTGGTTGAGATAGCTGGATGTCTCATAAATGAAGGTATGTTACCATTCTCTTATTGGGTTGAGGCTCTGAATATCGCTTATTACTTGATAAACAGTGTTCCAATATGTGGTGTGCATAACTTGACTCAACATAAAGTCTATTAAAACCAACCATGGACTACCTCAAGGTATTTGGATGTGTATGCTTTGTTCATGTTCCTAGTGAAGTGAGAACAAAGTTAGAGCTCAAGGGTGAGAAATGTGTGTTCATTGGCTACTCAAATGAGAAAAATGAGAAAAAAGACTACATGTGCTACAACCCTCTCTCAAAGAAGCTATATGTATCAAGAGATGTTGTGTTTGATGCATCAATGTCATGGTATGGAGACAAGGGCAAGGCAAAGTTGGATGAAGAAGATCAAAAGGACTATGCAGACTTTGATGTACAGATTCAACCTTAAGAGTGAATCACAATCAGTGGACCAGAGGCTTCTACATCTAAGGTACACTCATATGATCACTCTTACACTTATAATTATGAAATATCATCCCCTACTTCAAAGTATAGAAGGCTGCAAGAGACAGACTATAACACTAGGGAAGCTCAAGAGGAGTTAGAAGAGGAAGATCTTGAGGAGGTCATTACTCCTAATGTAAAGCTCAATAGACTGAAGAAAGAATATTCCAAAGGTTAAGAGAGGGGGGTCTACAAGTAAGAAAGCACCCCCATAAATGTATACATATGGTTTTTTCATTGAAAAGCACTATGCATACATGATGAATGTCATTGGAGATCAAGAGTGAGATTCTTATGAGTAGGCAAAGACCAAATGAGAGTGGAGGAAGCATATGTATGAAGCGTTCAAAGCTCTTAAGGAGAAAAACACTTGGGAACTAGTACCCAAGATAGAAGGCATGAAGATAGCCCAAAGTAGGTGGGTGTATAAGACCAAGAGGATTGCAGATGGTAGCTTGGCAAGGTACAAGGCTAGACTAGTAGCCAAAGCCTTGACATAGACACAAGGGGTGGATTATGAGGATACTTTTAGCCATGTGCCAAACAAGGCTACCATTAGAGCTCTCATAGCCCTATGTGTAGCAAGGAGATGGCCCTTCTACCATACGAACATAAAGAATGCTTTCTTGAATGGTGAGTTACAAGAAGAGGTGTTCATGGAACAACATCAAGGGTATGTAGATCCACAACATCATACCTATGGTTGCAGGTTGAAGAAGGCCTTGTATGGCTTAAACCAAGCCCCAAAGGCTTGGAATCAAAGGCTAATGAAGTTCTTGAAGAGATATGGTTTCTCTCCAAGTGATGTAGATCCATCCTTGTATGTGAAGACAAATGACAAGCTCTTTTTGATATGCACATATGTACATGATCTTCTTGTGAGAGGTGATGATGATGCAAGGAGAAGGACCATCAACAAGGAGCTAAGAAGAGAGTTCAAAATCTCAGATTTAGGTGTGCTTAAGTACTTTCTTGACATGGAGGTGATCTGTACGAAAGAAGGTATCTCTCTCTCAAAAGAAGTATCTTCTAGATGTGTTGTTTAGGTATGGCATGATACATTGCAAACCAATAGCTCAACCTATGGATTTAAATGTCAAGTTAAGCAAGAAATATGGTAAGAAGCTAGACGATCTTATAAGAGCATTGTGGGATCAGTGATCTATGCTACACTCACTAGGCCTGACTTCTCTTACCTAGTCAGAGTTCTATCTCAGTTCATGCATGGAACCATAGATACACATCTCAATCATGCAAGGAGAGTGTTAAGGTATGTGAAGAGTTCAATTAGTTATGGGTTTCTATACAAGTATGATGAAAAACTTCAAGTAAGAGCATGGAGTGATGCAGATTGGGTAGGGAGTGTTGATGATAGAAGGTCAAATTCTGGTTATGTTTTCATGCTAGGTACAAAAGCAATTATATGGATGAGGAAAAAGCAGCCCACAATTGCATTGAATTCAAAAAAGGCTGAATATAGAGCTTTAGCTCTCACTACATGTGAAGTAATGTGGCTTAAGAATCTCTTCAAAGGCTTTGGTATACAACTTCGACCAATTCTAGTTTATGGAGATAACATGTCAAGCCCACATCCTATTAACAATTCCATGTATCATGTAAGGAGCAAGCACATTGAGGTGCATTACCATTATGTAAGGGAAAAGATTGCAAGTGGGGACATTAATGTTCATTTTGGAGGTGCAAAGAACCAATTTGTAGATATCTTCACCAAAATCTTTGATGTGAACAAGTTAAGAAAGTTTGCAAATGCTATGAGCTTACTTGATATAGACACTACCACATTAAGCTTGAGGAGGAGTTTTGAGAATGTGAACAATTCAAGCTTTAGGTGGATAAAGGAGTCAAAAGACCTTAATGTGGATACAATTCATGACTCACATCACTTAGGGTGATCTGAAGGTCCGGCAAGGTCGGGCAAGGCAGCCCTAAGGTAGTGGAAAAATTGGGAGAGGCATCCAAAAGTTATAAAAGGAGGTGAAGAGACACCAAATGCATGGAAGTCTTGTAGGTCATTGAAGACCAAGAGACATATACTCAAGGAGACTCAAGGAGAGATTCATCCAAATCTCAAAGAGCTAAAATGTAGTAATCCAAGCTAGGGAAAATGGAGAGGAGGGTGTTACATGCACAGAGGAGAAGTAAGGAGGAGCTATCAAGCCCACAACCCCTCTAGTCTCTTGTAGGTATAGACATAGTCTGCTTATAATGGTTGTAACACCTTGTCTACATATTCAATTCAAGAGATTTAAGGTGCAATCTATAGCTCATACATGTCTCGTACTTTCCCTAAGAAAGCTTCTTGAAATCAAGTTTGTGTGCAGAGAAAATGGTGTATCTTTGTAACCCTAATTTTTGCATATCCTACATCTCTGGATAGTCTGTCTTGGAGAGAGTTGTTGACTAACCTAAAGAGATCCATTGGAGGTTTTATAGCTTGTTGAAAAGCTTATGAAACATAATAAGTGTGGATAAAAGCTTAAGGGATTTGGATCAACGTAAGGCAAGTGAATCAAAGTTTCGTTATAGGGTATTAGAAAAGGTGTATGAAGGGACCTAGGTATTGTGTTCATTTCACTTCTAGTTTAAAAATATAAGGGATTAAATTCCATCATCTGTAGCACTACGTTTATGCATGAAAAATTTAGCCTTCCCAAAGAAAGATAGGTTCATGCAACCATGCAAGAAAATCTAGTTTACTTTGTATCTGAGAGACTCAACAGAGCTCATGATAAATTTGCCACATGGGATCATTGACAAACTCCACAGAGCAAATGTGAGATGGCCATGCGAACTTGTACCTAGCAACCACTATGACCAACACAGATGCCCTAGTTCAACCATGAACACCCCCCCTTTGAATTGACTTTGAATTTTGAGTGATGGAAGGGCTAGATGATATAAGAACTTTTGACTCCGAACAAATTCTACAAGGATTCCTAGAATCATAGGTGGAGTTCTACTTAGAAGAAGAATTTGATCAAACCACTATAGGATCATCAAAAGGGTTTGTAGAACAATGACATATTGAGGAACGTCATGTCTGACAAACAGAAGAACAACACTTGCAACTATCTCAAAGGGAAGATAGACTTGAAAGTGGGAATGATGAACAAGAAAAGGGAGAGCATGCATACATCACGACTCTCAAAATATTGCAACAAAACAGGGATACCATTCAGGCTCATCATCACATATGTGAGTAGAATAGTCAAGCAATCATGGAACTATTATTAGAGGCAAATGAAGTGGATCAACAATTTAAAGATTCTTTACATGAATTTTCTGAAACCATAGGAGTAATTGAAGCAATTGATCACATGTTGAAGAAAGCAAGTCTACACTACATTGAAAGATTCTAGGACAATGTAGGGACTAGGCAGAAACAAATAGATACTCATAACTACTGTTACATCAACCACCATCCCTATCACCATCGACATGACTACCACTTCTCCTCTTGAAACCACTATAAAAAAAAATAGCCAAACCTCTATAGAAACCACTCTACAAAACCCTCCACATTCACCCCTCCCAATTCCATCACTTATAAGAACCCTTGAACCCCCTCCAATGACTATTGCAAAAGTATGGGAAACCATTCCCATCACTACCCCAGATGTAAATGTAGCCTTAGAACCCACAAGCAATATCATCTTTGAATCAAATTTTGCATTCCAAAGCTCTATCTCAAACACCAAGCTCTTCTCTTCTCATGATATTCCATTGTTCACCATGTGTTTCCACAACCACTAGCCTATTATCAAAACCTATACTTATCTCCACCTCCTTTCCCCTAACACCAGCATTGTTTCCACATCTTCCCTAACCCACCTTTGCACCATTCCCACACACTCAACAATACTCCTTCCCTCCCCATTTCACCTCTCCTTTTTCCTCCATGTTCCAGCTGTAGCAGATAGGATCTTCATGGTGGGAGACACTTGAGACTTTAGGTGTACAACAAGGACTATTTTATTTACAACTTGATCATCACACATCAACACAATTTCTATCAAACACTACATCCACCATTCAAGTATTCATGATGGACACCTCATACACTAGCATGTACAATCCCATGGACATTTCACCACCACTTACTACAGCTCCCCTACCCCCCAGACATCCACAAACCCCGATCCCCCCTCCACCAACATTACCTCCATTCAAAGAAACATTTTACATTGCATATACTTCTTCCATTCCCATTCCCTTTCCCCTATATCATACCCCTTCAAAATCAATCCACTTTGCATACATTTTGATTCAATGCCACCCTAGAAATGATGATAAATTCTGCCAACCAGCTATGCTAGGAATACAATATCGTGGGAGATAGGAACTTGGTGCTTCAATCTTAGTCAATACATCTGTTGGCAATTGCCAAGGAGGTCCAAGTGGCTTAACAAGGCAAGGTAGCATGGTCCAAACTAGTTAGAGAGAATAAGAGCAAAGAGAGGGAAAAGCATAACCAATCAAGCAAGGAAGTCAAAGAAGATCCTGCAACTAGTCTTACTGAACTTCGAGAATCCCTATTTCTTGTAAAACAGCGATTTTGAGCACTACATGCCATTGTAAATTCCATTTTTGAAAATCCAAACTCCATTTTTTCAATCTGAGTCATTGATCTTGAGGAGTACTAAATCTATGTACATACGAATTTTTGTAATTTTTAGAGCTTGTTTATGCCTCAAAAATAGCCTAGGAACCTAATTCTTAGATAAGCTAGACAATAGATCTAGATAGGGCCGAAGCTAGTGAAAAGCTATAAAAAGAGCTAGAGAGACCATTTTTGAGGTTAGTATCCTAGGAATTGAAGTGAACAAATGACATTCTAATTGTATTTCCGGTTAATCAAAGGTTCCATTCTTACATCTCTTTGTCTTTCCGTGTATGCATGTGTGTGTATGTGTGTGCATGTTGACATGCTTCTCATCCACACATTTGCATTCTCACTAGCTCATGGTTGTCATACCACCCTCATGCCTTCGTGGATTGACAATTATGAGGTGGATCTCCTCATGTGGATGCTCATCATTGTGCTAGAGTGACAACAAATTTGGCACCATAACCGAAGAAGGAGCTTTGAGGACAAGTGTGTGATGGTAATACATTGTGATTTGACATTGGAATGGCAAGTTATTAGGTAATTTGTTTACTTTTCATACATTTTTACATCATCATCACCTTCCCCACTATCTCCCACCTCCATCTCCTTCTTTTAGCTTTTGACCATATCCCCACCTCTACCTCACCTTCTCTCATTTCACTTATGAAAGCAAATGAGAGAGAGAGAGAGAAAGAATTTGTATGCATTGTTTTGTGTGTTTCTTGAGCTTCCTTGCACGTACCAACATCTAGAGAAGTTGTAGCAGCTCTAACAGGTACAAAACTTCTCTACATAGGCCTTGAGGTGTAGCTCTCTTTCAATTATGATAGAAAAAAAAATTCTTGTTTGGTAAAACTAAGTGCATGACTATACTATAAGCACCATGCACATCACTTATCCATAAAAAGTTTGAAAAAAGGTGTGTTTTTTCTATCAATCACGATAGACAAATCTATCGTGATAGATAGATATTCATGAGTAAAATTTTCCATCATGATTGATAGACCTCAAGATAAATAATATCCATCACCATTTCACTCCATCGCGATTGATGGCTATCCATCTCGACAAACAGCCCCTGACAGATCTATCCATCATGATTGATGGACAATAATGTACAGATCTATCCATCGTTATTGATAACCCTCTTGATCGTGATTGAAAGCCATTCTTTGCCAAAAAATAGGGTTTTCTATTTTTGCATACTTTAAGCTCAACTTTGGTGATTTTGTGAGGCTCTTGAAGTATTTTGGAGTTCCTTGGCAAGAACAAAGGTTTGCGAACAATCTCTTGGGCATTGGAGCACTCTTCAAAGCAATTGACTTGAGGTTGGGAGAATGCTAAACTTTCTTAGTGAATTCTTTAGCTCAGGCTAGGTATGATTAGTGGTATTCATTAGTTAGGTTACGATAAGCACACTACCAGTACAAGAAAACTTAATTACTCAAGTTGAAGTAGAGTTAGAAAATTGTTGTGACAAAATCTAATCGAAAAAAACATAAATTGATCAGAAATCTATCAAGTTACGATAAAAATGCAAGTCTTGCTAGCGACACTATTTAATAAACAACATTGCACCATAGAAATTTATAAAAGAACCAATAATTGTTACAAAATAACATTACAATGCGGTTGTACTTGGGATAATTGGGCAAAATGGCGATGTCATTATTGCTTTAGGCATTTTATGTCGTGAGATGTATAAGCTCATAGATTATGCATAATCTATGAATGATTCAACATGTGCAGTTCAAGATTCTCAAGCTATGTCTCAAATGCAAAGTTTTGGCATGCACCCTTTAGTCATCTAAATTTTACTAGTTTACTATGCGTGCAAAAATTTGAAATGGTGTCTTCTTTGCCCAAACTTGATGCACGTGGTAAAAATGTCTGTGAAGGTTGTATTTTGGGCAAAATGCATTGTCCCTCCTTCCCAAAAGATGGTTTAGTATGATCTACTCAAAGATTGTAGTTTGTTCACAATGGTGCTTGTGGTCCTATGCAAACTCCTTCTTTTGGGGACTACCTCTGGTTCATGACTTTCATTGGTGATTTTTCTACGCATGCATGGGGATATCCATTGAAAGCAAAGTCTGAAGTGTTTATATGCTTCAAACAATTTCTGCTTTTGGCCGAAAATATGTCAACATGTAAAATGGGCACCCTCCATTCTGATCCAGGGGGAGGGGGGAATATATGTCTACTTATTTTAATCCATTTCTAGCCAAACGTGGGATAAGACATCAGTGTACAGTGCCATGTACACCTCAATAGAATGGATTTGCAAAAAGGAAGAACAGGTCACTCATGGAGATGGTGAGGTGTATGCTCAAGGGTTAGGCTTTACAACATATTTTTTGGCTTGAGGTTGTTATGTGTGCAACATATGTACTTAATAGGTATCCCAATAAAGCATTGCAATCTATCACTCCATATGAGGCTTTGCATGGTCGCAAGCCATCTATTTCTCACCTTTGTGTCTTTAGTTGTTTGGTATATGCATTAGTGCCTGAAAAATAACACAAGAAATTGGATGATAAAGTAGTGAAATGTATTTTTGTTGGGTATAGTTTTGAAAGAAAAGGCTATCCTCTGTATCGTCCATAGACTAAATGCATTTTGGCTAGTCATGATGTGGTTTTTATGGAAGATGGAATTCAGCCATTACTTTCATATATTAAGTAGACATCAGTTAGCTCCAAAGATGTGTATTACACTTTGTTGCCTCTTTTTACAAGTGGACAGTCTAGTGCTAGTTCAAATGAGGCAATTTATTGGCCTTTATGAGTTCCACATGATGATGTAGATCATTCCATTTCTAATGCACATTTACATGGTGCACTTGTTGATGAGAGGTCTAATATAGAGGAGGCAAAAATTATGCCCAAATGGCTTGTGTAGACTTTGTAAGATAGCAAATTAGATGCACCTCTGTCATATCATACTTGTTCAAGCTCTCATAGTGCTTCTTTGCATTAGATTGCTATGCTATGGGTGCCTCTAGTCTTTGCGATGAGAATGAGCCTATTTCATTTGATGAAGCACAAAATTTAGTAAATTGGATGGCACTATGCAATCACAATATGATGCTATTATGAAGAATAGTACGTGGTCTTTATATGACTTGCCTCCTCACAAGAAGGCCATTGGCATTAAGTGGGTATACATGCTAAAGCATAAGCCTGATGGAATAGTTGATAGACATAAGGCTAGGCTTGTTGCATAAGAAAGAGGCATTGATTTTGATGAGACCTTTGCTCCTACATGTTGAATGACTAATGTTCATAGCATTTTTACACATACAGCTCATCATGGTTGGAATGTACATCAGTTGGACATTGAGACTACATTTTTTAATGGTGACTTGCATGAAGAAAGTATGCTTTTCAGCCTCGTGGTTTTGTGTAGAAAGGGCGTGAAAACAATGTGTAGGTTCAAAAGGGCATTATATGGTTTGAAGTAAGCACCACATGCTTGATATGAAAAGATACATGCCTACTTGATTGCACATGGTTTTGAGAAGAGTCCAACTAAGAGCTCTTTATATGCTAAGCATGCAAAATATTTGCTTCTAATCATTGTTGGCTATGTTGATGACATGCTGCTCACTGGTCCGCATAAGAAGCATGTTGCTAATTTTAAGGCTGATTTTCATGCTTCATTTGAGATGTTAGATTGGGGACATTTTCATCATTATTTGCGCATTCAATTTATGCAACTTGATGGCAGAGATTTGTGTCAAAAAAAATATTTTGACACGTTATTACAACATTTTGGCCATGGAGGCTACAACCCTATTGCCACTCCTATCAAAACAGTTTTATGGTTGAGTCTTCATGATGCTCAAGATGCATTTGATCTTGTTCTCTTTCAATAGGCTATTGGATGCTTAATTTACTTATGCATTACTCAGCTAGATATTCAGTTTGTTGTCTCATACGTTAAGTGCATCTTTCACTCCTTGAGTGGTACCTGGCTACTGGGATTGTTTACTCCCAAGGCCGATCACTCTTGCGAGATTTACATGCTTTTTCTGACTTGGACTCGGTTGGCTGCAATGACACTCGTGTGTACTCTAGTGGTTTTTGGTTCATGCTTGATAGCTTATGCATATCTTGATTGAGCAAAAAGAAGCCTACTATGGCCACTTCTAGTTGTGAGGCTCATTATAGGGCCACTTTCATGATCACTATTGAGTGTGTGTGGCTCAAACACCTTATGGCTGATTTGGCTGTTGGTCAATCTTCTACCACCACCATCTTTATTGGCAGTCAGAGCACAATTTCAGTTGCAAGAAACCCTGTGTTCCATGCTCACACTAAGAAAATTGAGGTGTACTATCATTATGTCAGGGAGGGGTTCTCTGTTGGAGAGATGAGTTTGGCATATGTGCCCACATAGGAAAACATTGCATTCCTTTTCACAAAGGCTCTGCCTAGGGAGAAGTTTGAAGCTCTCCGCAAAGCTTTGGGCTTACTTCCTTTTGTGGATGGATTCCACATAGTTTGGCACCTATACATGAGTGCCAACTCCTTGTTCATCCCATCACTCCCAGGGGGATTTGTTGATATATTTCAATACTGATGTGTGTGAACATACTAGGACCATCAAGGCACTTTTTTTCCCTCTTGAGGAGGTTTTGTCCCCCGGCTTGTATATATGCCTTTAACCGTAATGTGTCACTTATCTTTTTACATTCTCTTGGTAATACATCGATTTTTGTGTGTTGTGCTCAAAGCTTCTTCTTCTTCCTTTGTGTGCTTTTGTAGACCTCAAACTCCAACACAAAGCGCTCCAATAATATGTCAATATATTTTGATTAACACATAGCTATTCCATCATCAAATTGCATAAGTTGAATGCCCACACAATGGTGCAAATGCACCAAAACTGACAATTCAAAAGAGGCATGTAAATTAGTTTTAAATTTAGTAATATGCTTCTCATTAGGACAAGTGAGCAGCATGTCATCAATATACACAAGAACAATTAGAAGTACATCATCTACATGCTTAACATATAAAGTTCTCTCAGTTGGAATGTTCTCAGAACCATTTGCAATCAAGTAGGCATGCATCTTTCCATACCAAGCACGTGGTGCTTGCTTCAAATATATAATGCCTTTCTCAACCTACACACTTTGTTTTGATGCCCTTTCTGCATAAAACCATGGGGATGAAATACAAATGCCTCTTCAAGTCACCATTCAAAAATGCAATTTTAATGTCCAATTTATGTACATTCCAACCATGATGATCTGCAAGTGCACAGATGCTACAAATGATGGTCATTCAGCAAGTGGGTGCAAAGTTCTCATCAAAATCAATGCCTCTCTCTTGAACATAACGGTTTAAAACAAGCACTCTATTGATGATCAACTAAACTAAAGTGAGAGCTGAATAATATCGCTAAGTATAAAGTACCACCACATATGAGAGTATCAAGTATGTGGTAACATGGGGAAAAAACCTCTAGCTAGCACTAGAGTAAAAAGTGCCCATGTATAGGGAAGGGTTCACATCAAAGCTACTCGAGGAACACATAAGTGTAACAAACCCCCTTGGAGCAAATGATGTGAACACATACAGGGAGTGGCAGATCGGCCCGCACAAGGTAATAAGCCCAAATCTTTGTGAAAAGCTTCAAACTTTTCCCGTGGAAGAGCTTTGGTGAATATGTCTGCCACATTTTCTTCTGTAGGCACATATACCAAATCAATATCTCCTGCATGAAGGCGCTCTCTCACATAGTGATAATGCACCTCAATATGTTTGGTTCGTGCATGAAACACTGGGTTTTGTTCAACAGCCAAAGCACTCTGACTATCAGTGAGAATATGTGTAGCAGCATCAATATCCATGCAAAGATCCATCAATAGGCATCTCAGCCATATACACTCCGCTGTTGCTGTGAAAATTGCCCTCTACTCAGCTTCACAACTCGATGTCACCATTGTAGGTTGCTTCTTACTCAACCAAGATATGCATGAGTCTCCAGGGAAAAAGCAATTACCACTTGTGGACACGCGAGTATCATAACAATCAGCCCAATCACTATCTATAAAAGCATGCAAGCATGGTTGAATATCTTTGCCATAAAAGAAACCTAAGCTCAAAGTGCCTCTGAGATGTCTAAACACACATTTTATCGTTAGCCAATGCTTAGTGCCAGGGCTATGCATGAATCGCCTCAATTGGGAAACTGCATATTGTATATCCGACCTAATTTTGCATGCATATATAAGACATCCCAAAAATTGTTGATAAAGAGAAGTGTCAAATGCATCACTAGAATCCTCAATTGAGAACCTGAATCCTGTCTCAACTGGTGTGGAAACTTGCTTGCAATCCTCAAAGTCAAAATGCTGAAGTAGTTTTTCAGCATACTTTGCTTGATGCATAACAATTCCCCCCTCAACAGATACAAACTAGATGCCAAGACAGTAGCTCAAAAGACCAAGATAAGTGACATCAAAAGTATGTTGCAAATCATCCATAAGAATGTCAAGTTTTGCATCACATGACCCAGTCAAGAATATGTCATGGACATAAAGAAAAAGCACTATAAGATTAGCCCCATTTTTGTGTGCATAGAGTGTGCTTTCAATCAGACTACATGTGAAGCCAAGAGCAATCAAGGGCTTATGTATTTTGTCATACCATGCACGTGGAGCTTGCTTGAGACCATACAAGGCTTTATGCAAGTGACAAAACATATGCTCTTTCCCTTTCATAGCAAATCTAGGAGGTTGCTTCACATAAATCTCTTTCTACAAATCACCATTCAAGAAGGCTATTTTTATGTCCAACTGATGCACTTTCCAACCTCGATGGACAGTCAATGCAACCATGGTATGAATGGTAGTCATGCGTGAAGTAGGTGCAAATGTTTCCTCATAATCAATGCCATATTGTTGTGCATATCCTTTGGCAACCAATCTAGCTTTGTAGTGATCAATGCTACCATCAGATTTTCTCTTGATCTTATAAACCCACTTTGTACGAATGGCATTCTTTCCTTTTGGAAATTCACATAACTCCCAAGTACCATTCCTATGTATGGAATCCATTTCTGATTGCATAGCACTCATCCATTGTGGATCATCACATGAATCTTCAAAAGAAAGTGGCTCGTCATTACATGTTGTAGCAATAAGATAATAATCCATAAAATTACTTGATGCATGGCCAGAGCTTGATCTTGTTCTACCAAGTAAAGGTGCACTCAATTTGCTATCCTGCAAAGTTTGTTTCAGTCACTTTTGCATAGTTTGTGCACTCTTGATAGACATGCATTCATTATGTAAAACATCTTCAATATGTACATCATGCGTGGGTTGAATTTCCTGCTCATTTTCAGCCATATTTTGATGCAAATGTTCAACCATATGTGGCTAGAAATTTTGAGCAGTTTTGACATTTTTGGCTGAAAAATTTCAACCATGTTTGGCTGGAAAATCTCTGCATTTTCAGCACTATTTTGCTGGAATGTTTTAGCCCTTTGAACCTCAATTGGCTGGTCTACATGGGCATAGTCAAGCGCACCATTTTCGAACAAATGCATGAGTGTATCGAACACATCTTGTGAGCTAATTGTTGGCTATTTTCTGCATTCAAGTAGAGGGAAAATTGAATTTTTAGCAAATACCACATCTCGACTCACAATAACTGTGTTCGTCAATGGATGGTACAAACAATATCTCTTACTTTCAGCACTATAACCAACAAATATACATTTCTTTGCCTTGTCATCAAGTTTGTGATGTTGTTGTGATGGCACAAGAGCGTATGGCAAGCACGCAAACACACGCATATGACTAACCATAGGTTTATGACCATTCCAAGCCTCATAAGGAGTGATGACTCTGAATGCTTTTGTAGGGCAGCAATTCAACACGTAGTTTTCACACATGACCGCTTCCATCCAAAACTTATGAGGAAGATGCTTTCCTTTAATCGTACATGGTGCCATTTCAAGTAGAGTTCTATTTTTATAGTCAGCAACACCATTTTGCTGAGGTGTATATGGCACCGTACATTGGTGTGAAATACCCCTTTCACAAAGAAAAGCATTAAACTCATGTGACATGTATTCACCACCACGATCCATGCGTAGAGTCAAAAGCTTTTGTGAAGAAAAATTTTCAGCCATAGCTAAAAATGCTTTGAAGCAAGAAAATACCATATTCTTTGCTTTCATAGGATACACCTATGTATGGAGAGTAGCATCATCAATGAAGGTAACAAAATATACATGCTTCCCAAAAGATGGAGTCTTGATGGGACCACATACATCACTATGAACAAGCTGCCATTTTCTTGTAGTGTGTGTGTGACTATCTTTTGGAAAAGAAGCTCGATGCACTATTTCGAGAATGCAACCTTCACATGCATGTTTTTGAATGGACTCAAGTGTAGGCAAGCCAATAAGCATGTCCTTCTTTTGCAAGTGAAGCAAACCATTGAAGTTGAAGTGACCAAAATGAGCATGCCAAAGCTCCATTTCAGCCATGGAAGAAGTATGAGCAACCAAGGCATTCGAGGCAGCCCTCTTGTATGTATCCATGTGATACAAACCATTACATAATGTACCAGACATCACAATAACATCACCATTTCTGAAATCATGAACCATACACTTGAAGTTCTTCTTGATATCCAGCACATACAATGCATTTTTCAGGAGAATCACACCTCCATTTGTAGCCGTAAGCTCAATTTCTCCTACTCCAATGATAGGATAAGAGGCATTTTTTGCACACACCACATGTCCTCCTTTGAGTGCATCTTTCAAAGAGGCAAAAAATCTTTTGCATGATGTTATGTGCTTTGACGCACCACTATCAAACAACCAATCCAAATCAGTCTCACTCACAATCATACATTTAGAATGCAAAGAATCATCATAATGACATGTAACAACACATGCCCAAAAATCTTGAGCCATGTTATCTTCATCATTCTTTACATTTGCTGAATTTTCAGCAATAGACATGCTAAATCCCTTCTTCTTTTCATTGGTTTTAGCAAGCTTTCTACACTCACCAATAGTATGAGTAGCCTTATGACAATATTTTCATCTCTTCTTCTTTTGCAAATCACCATCATTAGAGAAATGAGTGGAAGAGGAAGCTTGAGGCTTTCGTTTTGAAGAACACAAAGCTGAACCATACTTGCTTTTCCCCTTTTGTGAGATAGCAAGTGCTTGCATTCCCTCAATCAAACCGCTCCTATTCACTCGAGATTGCTCTTCTCCCAAAAGAAGAGACACAACCTCGTCAAATGCATACATATTAGGATTTTCGTTTGCAACCAAATGGAGTGTAGTAGCAAAGCTTTAAAAAGATTCAAGTAATCCTTTTAACAATGTAGAAATGAGTGATGCATCAGGAATAATCTCATCTATGTTTACCAATTGCTCTTTCAAGTCCTTGATGCGATTCACATACACATCCACCGACTGATTTTCAACCGTACATACATCCGCAAGTTGCTTCCTCAAGTATGCAACACGTGCTTCATTATGCACGGCATACAAATAAGCAAGAGTGTCCCATGCCTGTCGTGATGTAGAACATGACCGAATGTGTGGAACTATAATGCTTCATAGAAAACGCAATCAAAGCGTGAGCTTGAGCATCTTTTCCATCCCATCTAAGCTGCTCTTGTGTAAGTGGAGAAGGAGAAACCATTGTACTCAAAGAAGAAGCTTCATCTGAGACAGTAGACTGTGAAGTAGAAGAACATGTGGTATTTCAATCTACATATGCCACTCTGTTCCAAAGTTGTTTAGCAATAAGAACATGCTTCATCATGTAAGACCACATCGGATAGTTGGTCCCGTCAAGCTTATCTTTAGCTTTAAGCATGCCAAACAAGTCATTGCTACCTGCCATTTCACAAAAGAACAAGAATGTGACAAAATCTTCATTTCGATGAAAGCTAAAATGAATGCTAAAGTTTCAGCTCAAAAACCGTCACTCTGATGGCAATTCTGAGTGCACGAATGGATTTTAAATGGGGGTAAAACACTAGGTTACCTAGTAGAAATGTTTCTTGGTAGCTAAAATTTGTTGTTCTATGCTCCAAAGTCACGCGTGCTGTGATGCGAAAAACCAAAACTTGAGAAGGAGCTGAACATGCTCTAATACCACTATTGGATGTGTATAGAAGTGCAAGATACACACAAGAAGCACATACAAGGAGCACAAATGCAGCAAGACACATGGAGACGATGATGGTTGGAATAGCTCTCTCTATTGATGATCAACTAAACTGAAGTAAGAGCTGAATAATATACGTAAGTACAAATTACTACCACATATGAGAGTATCAAGTATGTGGTAACATGGGGAAAAAACCTCTAGCGAACACTAGAGTAAAAAGTGCCCATGTATAGGGAAAAGGTTCACATTAAAGCTACTCGAGGAACTCATAAGTATGATAGTTTTTTCTTTCAGCAAATCTATTTTTTTGAGGTGTATATAGAATTGTACATTGATGTTTTATCCCATGCCCAGTGAGAAATGCATTAAAGTCAAAAGACATGTATCCCCCCCTTGATCAGAATGAAGGGTGCCCATTTTACATGCTCGCAAATTTTTAACCATAACCATGAATTGTTTGAAGCACATAAAAACTTCATAATTTTCCTTTATTGGGTCCACCCATGCATGCCTAGAGTAATCATCAATAAAAGTCACAAATTACGGGTATTTCCCAAAAGAATGTGTCTTCATAGGACCACATACATCACTATGGCCAAGCTACAACTTATGGGCAGCTCAAACTAAGCCATCTTTAGGGAAAGAAGAACACTACATTTTGCCCAAAATATAGCCTTCACATATATGTTTGCAAGGTGCCTCAAGTTTGGATAGAGAGGACACCATTTCAGCTTTATGTAGGCATAGAAAAATAGCATAATTCAGATGAGCAAAGCATACATGCCAAAGCTTTGCATTTTACATAGCATGAGAATCTTGAACTACACATGCTAAATCATTGATAGATTTTGCATAATCTATGTGCTTATACAGCCCATGACATAAAATGTTGGAAGCAATACTAGCATCACCATTTGAAAGATCATGAATTGTACATATATAATCAAAAAATTTGACAACCAAGCCAATCTTGGCTAATGTTGAAACTAACAACAGA
This sequence comes from Ceratopteris richardii, assembly GCA_020310875.1. Lineage (NCBI taxonomy): Eukaryota > Viridiplantae > Streptophyta > Polypodiopsida > Polypodiales > Pteridaceae > Ceratopteris > Ceratopteris richardii. Next base: position 100,079,980 of record CM035423.1, read on the forward strand.
TTTTTCTTGATCCGTGGCACATACAAAGCATCTGACAATGTGAAAGAACTATCATCAGCAGTAGTCAAAATAATCTTACCAACTCCCATTAACAAATAAGAGGTGTTGTTAGCACATGTGATAGTATTCCCTATAGGGATAGGCTAAAGTGTATTGAACAAAGAGTGTTGTGAGGTAATATGTTTTGTTGCCCCACTATCAAAGTACCAAACATGTGAGTCTACTATAGACATACAATGTTCATGAGAAGATGTTTCATAGTTGTAGTAAATGCCCATTCTTCATTCTAAACAAGGTTACTAGACTTTGTTTTAGGTGTAGAGGCCTCTATAACAACCATTCAAGCCTCTTTCTTCTTTGCCTCTTTTGTAGCTAGTTTTGGACAATTCTTTATGACATGATCATTTCCTTTATATTATTTGCAAAACAGTTTCTAATTTTCTATTTTCTTCTCATCTTTGTCTTCCTTCTTTGACTATGTATTAATAGATTTTTGCTTACTAGTAGATGAGCCCCATTTACCTTTGCCCTTCTTACTAGCTAGGAAAGTTGGATCTCCAACATGCATAATGGACCTATTTTGCCTAGATTGATCTTCTTGCAACAAAAGAACAATCTGCACAAGTGAACTATCTAGTAAGAATTTGTCATTAAAAATCAACTCCTCCTTCAAATCTTAAATATTTGGCGAAAACGTTTCCATGGAGTCTCCTTCATTCATGTGCTCACTCTCCAACTGTTTTCAGAGGTAAGCAATAAAAGCCTCATTTCTTTTCTGGTATGAAGTGGTGTGTATTCCAAGCATCCTTTTCTATTTTGCAAGAGTGAATGTGAGGGATAATGGCATGTTGGATAGACAAAGCTATCAATGCATGTGCCTAAGCATCCCTACCATCCCAACAAAGTTGCTCTATAGTAGGCAAGGCAAGAACTACAATGTGAATAGGAATTTGAAGGTTCTCATATTCAATACCATCAGCATCAATTTCACTAACTGTATTTATAGGTGCACTATGACGTTTTTCAACACCTTGCACAAAATTCCAAAGTGCTTTTGCTACCGATACATGATTCATCATATATGCCTATAATGGGTAATTAGTACCATCCAATCTATCCTCAAAAACCAATATATGGACTACATCATTTCTTTTGGTCATGGCCATTGTCTAAAATACCATGATGCAAAAAGGTGATTGTATCTCAAAACATTGAACACAACTACTCTGTCTAGCCATACTAAACCTATACCAGAATTCAAGGTGCTTATACTAGCGAACTAAAGCATGTATCTATGTTTGCCACAAAAGAACAAAATTTACTACATAAACACTAGGATAGTGCCTTCAAAGGCAGAAACAAGCTCATATCAAAATTTCCACTATTGATCGGATCCCACAAATGCACGTACAGAGAGGATAGTACAGAATCGAAATCTCACAAAAGTACTCAGAGAATAGAAAGAGACAAGAGACTAGACACCAGAGTGGGTACAATCTTCCCCCACATACTCAGATGGATGAGTCTATCAGAGCGTGTGTACTTATAGGTATTTTACATTACATTCTCAATAGAAGATACATGAGGGCGGTGCTTCGAAAGGCATGTGTTTACAAAAATTTTCTTTATTTACAGAATCGTTGCTTTTCAAGTGATCTACTATTTTAACAAAAACATCACTTTCTAAAGTGATAAGATATTTTACAGAACGTAAAGAAAATACTATCTTCTAAATATCTTCAAAAATATCTCAATAAGTCCACGTTCGTTCACACACTCATGAATCATCACCTACTAAATCAAAACACAAATCACATTAAAACCCTCAAGACATTAAACTCCATATCACATTCCATTATTCCATAAAGTATAACATGCCTCCCAGTTGACGAGCAACTGACCTCAGTTGATAAAAATAAACTAGACATTGATGACCACTCACACGTCCCATCATTGAACAATCATAATCATGTTCCAAGTAAAATCACATGCATGGAATTGAAAAATTGGAATCTAATGTGACTATGAATGATATGCAGAAATCAAATGATCATAGTGTGGAGCTAGTGATGTTTTTTGAATCCATTGAGATTCTTCAAGTGAGTGATTTTTATATTTAACTAAATATCTATGATATTGATTACCTGTGCGTGTAGTAGTAACATCATAATCAAGTATTTTCTCTAGAATTAAAATTTCAACATCCTCTTCTAGCAAAGAAGGATCATCCAAAATAGGAGTGAGAGGTAAAATTCCTTGAAAGGATTTCAATAAACTAGTATGAAAAGAATTATGTATATTCCATTGAGAAGGTATGTCTAATCTAAAACCATTCTCATTAATTTTTTGAATAATACGGAAAGGTCCATAATAACATGGTGAAAGTTTAACCTTAGGATGTTATGAAATATTTTCCAAATTTCTTTTAATTATTCGTAGCCATGCAAAGTCATTTTCATTAAATTCTTTAGCTACTCTTTTCTTATTAACATTATGTATGTAACATTCTTGACTCTTTTCAATGTGCTCATGAACCTCATGAAGTGTAGAAATATGATCTTGTGCAAAAGAATCAACCATAGGTATATCAGTTTGAGTGATAGACATGGGAGTGGGAAGCTTTTTACCATACAAAATTTCATATGATGCATGTCTAGTAGTGGTATGTGTTGTGTTATTATATGCAAACTACAGTAAAGGAAGTTTCTCATCCCAATTACCTGGATTACCTAAAGAATAACAACATAATAAATATAAAATAGTATTATTCATAGCTTCACTTTGCCCATTACTTTCAGGATGAAATGTAGAGCTAAAGTCTATTTTAGAACTTAAATTTTGAAATAATGCAACCCAAAAGTGATAACAGAAACGAACATCTCGATCTGAAAGAATAACTTTTGGAAAACCATGATGCAAAAAAATGCATTTAATAAATAACTTAGCAGCTTCAGGTGTAGAAAGAATCTTTTTACAAGGAATTAAGTATGCACATTTACTAAACCTATCAACAATTGTCCAAATCATATCATTATGAAATGAAGTTGTAGGAAGACTAGGAATAAAATCCATAGAAATTTGTTCCCATGGTCCACTGGGTATGGGAAGTGGTATTAATAATCCAAATGCTTTAGCATGATGACGTTTCACATGTTGACACACAATGCAATGGGAAACATAGTGTGCAATATCCTTTTCCATATTTGGCCAAAAGAAGAATTCTTTATATGTAGAAATAGTACTTTGTATGCCCCTATGACCCATATATGGTGGTTCATGCATCTCTTTCACAAAAAAATATTTAAAAACTTGTGTGATGCATAAGTTTTGTTGGAAATACAAGAATCCATTATGAAAAGTGTAGTGATCCTCACTAAATGTTGTAGAATTATTGAAAGCATTCCATGTTTGTGAGAAATACAAATCAAATGCATAAGTAGGAATCATGTCTTGAAATGAATGAATATGGATAACATAAATATTATTTATTGAAACAATCTTTGTTTGTGGGGATGGGAAACGATTAAGGACATCAATACACCATTAACTTTTCCAGGTTGATATTGAATCATATGCTAAAAATTTTGTATGAATGAATCCCATTTAATGTGCCTATCAAAAACGAATGGTTGATTTAATAAATGCTTAATAGCATGTTGGTCTGTTTTGATTAAGACTTCGGAACCCATAAGGTAATGTTTCCAAATTTTTAAAGCATGCACAACAACCAAAAGTTCCTTATCATATGTGCTATAATTCTTTTCAAAAGGTTTAAGGTTTCTACTTTCAAACGCAATGGGATGATCGTTTTGCATTAATACAACACCTATATCTAAACCATTAGCATCTGTAACTACATGGAAAGGTTGTGCAAAATTTAGTAATTGCAAAATAGGTGCATGAGAAAGTGCATGTTTGAGTGTTTCAAAAGATTGCTTTTGTGCTAGTCCCCATGCAAATTTTAACTTTTACTTGATGCATGGTGAGAGCTTGATCTTGTTCTACGAAGTAAAGGTGCACTCAATTTGTTGTCCTGCAAAGTTTGTTTTAGCCACTTTGGCATAGTTTGTGCACTCTTGATAGACATGCGGTCATTATGTAAAACATCTTCAATATGTACATCATGTGTGGGCTGAATTTCATGCTCATTTTCAGCCATATTTTGATGCAAATGTTCAACCATATGTGGCTGAAAATTTCCAATAGCTTTGACAATTTTTGGCTGAAAATTTTGAGCCATGTTTGGATGGAAATTCTCAACATTTTCAGCCCCATTTTGCTGGAATTTTTCAGCCCTTTGAGCCTCAATTGGCTGGTCTACATGGCCATAGTCAAGCGCACCATTTTGGAACAAAGTCATGAGTGTATCGAACACATCTCGTGAGCTAACTGTTGGCTGTTTTTTGCGTTCAAGTAGAGGGAAAACTGAATTTTCAGAAAATACCACATCTCGGCTCACAATAATTGTGTTCCTCAATGGATGGTACAAATGATATCCCTTACTTTCAGCACTATAACCAACAAATATACATTTCTTTGCCTTGTCATCAAGTTTGTGGCGTTGTTGTGATGGCACAAGAACATATGCCAAACAACCAAACACACACATATGACTAACCATAGGCTTATGACCATTCCAAGTCTCATAAGGAGTGATGACTCTCAATGCTTTTGTAGGGCAGCGATTCAACACATAGTTTGCACACATGACCGCTTTCATCCAAAATTTATCAGGAAGATGCTTTCCTTTAACCATACATCATGCCATTTCAAGTAGAGTTCTATTTTTACGCTCGGAAACACCATTTTGTTGAGGTGTATATGGCACCGTACATTGGTGTGAAATATCTCTTTCACGAAGAAAAGCATTAAACTCATGTGACATGTATTCACCACCACGATCCGTGCGTAGAGTCAAAAGCTTTTGTGAAGAAAAATTTTGAGCCATAGCTAAAAATGCTTTGAAGCAAGAAAATACCTCATTCTTTTCTTTCATAGGATACACCCATGTATGGTGAGTAGCGTCATCAATGAAGGTAACAAAATATACATGCTTCCCAAAAGATGGAGTCTTGACGGGACCACATACATCACTATGAACAAGCTGCAATTTTCTTGTAGTGTGTGTATGACTATCTTTTGGAAAAGAAGCACGATGCATTTTTCTAAGAATGCAACCTTCACATGCATGCTTTTCAATGGACTCAAGTGTAGGCAAGCCAATAAGCATAACCTTCTTTTGCAAGTAAAGCAAATATTGAAGTTCAAGTGACCAAAACAAGCACCAAAGCTCCATTTTAGCCATGGAAGAAGTATGAGCAACCAAGGCATTTGAGGCAGCCCTCTTGTATGTATCCATGCGATACAAACCATTACATAATGTACTAGACATCACGATAACATCGCCATTGATGAAATCATAAACCATACACTTATCATCAACAAAGTGTACATGAAGTCCAGCTTTGGCAATCAATGGAACTGAAATTAAGTTCTTCTTTATACCGGGCACATACAATGCATTTTTCAAGAGAATCACACCTCCATTTGTAGTCATAAGCTCAATTTCTCCTACACCAATGATAGGATAAGAGGCATTGTTTGCACACACCACATGTCCTCCTTTGTGTGCATCTTTCAAAGAGGCAAAAGATAAATCTTTTGCATGATGTTATGTGCTTTGAAGCACCACTATCAAAGAACCAATCCGAATCAACATCACTCACAACCATACATTTAGAATGCAAAGATACATCATAATGACATGTAACAACACATGCCCAAAAATTTTGAGCCATGTTAGCTTCATCATTCTTTACATTTGCTGAATTTTGAGCAATAGACATGTCCAATTCCTTCTTCTTTTCATTGCGTTTAGCAAGCTTTCTACACTCATCAATAGTATGACCAACCTTTCAACAATATTTGCATCTCTTCTTCTTTTGCAAATCACCATCATTAGAGGAATGAGTGGAAGAGGAAGGTTGAGGCTTTGGTTTTGATGAACCCAAAGCTGAACCATACTTGCTTTTCCCCTTTTGTGAGATAGCAAGTGCATGCGTTCCCTCAATAAAACCACTCCTATTCACTCTAGATTGCTCTTCTTGCAAAAGAAGAGACACAACCTCATCAAATGCATACATATTAGGATTTCTTTTTGCAACCAAACGGAGTGTACTAGCAAAGCTTTGAAAAGATTCCGATAATCCTTTCAACAATGTAGAAATGAGTGATGCATCCGGAATGATCTCATCTATGTTTGCCAATTGCTCTTTCAAGTCCTTGATGTGAGTCACATACAGATCCATCGACTCATTTTCAGCCATACATACATACTCAAGTTGCTTCCTCAAGTATGCAACACGTGCTTCATTATGCACGGCATACAAAGAAGCAAGAGTGTCCCATGCCTGTCGTGATGTAGAACATGACCGAATGTGTGGAACTATATGACGCTTCACAGAAAGCGCAATCAAAGCATGAGCTTGAGCATCTTTTCCATCGCATCTAAGCTTCTCGTGTGTAGGTGGAGAAGGAGAAACCACTGTACTCGAAGAAGAAGCTCCATTTGTTACAGTAGACTATGAAGTAGAAGCACCTAGGTCTTCGATCTATATCTGCCACTCTGTTCCAAAAGTGTTTAGCAACAAGAACATGCTTCATCATGTAAGACCACATCGGATAGTTGGTCCCATCAAGCTTATCTTCACCTTGAAGCATGCCAAACAAGTCATTGCTGCCCCCCATTTCACTAACGAACAATAATGCGATAAAATCTTCACTTCGATGCAAGCTGAAATGAGTGTTGAAATTTCAGATCACAAACCTCCACTTTGATGGCGATTCGGACTGCACGAATGGCTTTGAAATGGGGGTAAAACCCCAGCGCACCTGATGGAAATGTTTCTTGGTTGCTGAAATTCACAGTTCTATGCTCCGAAGTCGATTTGCACTGTTAAAAGTGCGCGCACGCCGCGACACAAAAAACCGAAACTTGAGAAAGATTTGAACCTGCTCTGATACCACTGTTGGGTGTGTGTAGAAGTGTGAGAGACACATGAGAAGCACACACAAGGAGCACAAACACAGCAAGACACACAGAGAAGACGATGACTGGAATAGCTCTCTTTATTGACGATGAACTGAACTGAAGTAAGAGCTGAATAATATCCCTAAGTACAAAGTACTACCACATATGAGTGAATCATGTATGTGGTAACATGGGGAAAAAACCTCTATCGAGCACTAGAGTAAAAAGTGCCCATGTATAGGGAAAAGGTTCACATCAAAGCTACTCGAGGAACACATAAGTGTAACATGAAGATGGAGTATGTTCAGAAGAAGAAGACTTGTATACATATGTACATTAGTTTGTAGCTAGCTTACATATACCTTTTGTATGGTCATAAGCTTGTACATATATGCCTATATATACAAGTAAAAATTCGGGGCAAGTAAGAGAGAATGTGAGAAAAGAAGAATTAGAATTTGTAAGAGTCATTAGACATTTTAGAAGTAAGGAAGATCTCTCTAATCACTCAGATGTAAAAATTTCTAGAAATGAAGAAATATGTTGCCCGATCTTTTGCTAAGTACTCCTTTTGTGTTTAATCTTTTGTGGAATGCTTTTGTAGAAGTCTAAGTCTACAGTTGACTGAGCTCTGTACAAGTTTTCAGATCCTAATTGTGATCACACTAAGAGAATTGAGAGTAGGAACATTTACATGTGTAAATGTGAAGAAGTGAAGTTGTAACATGTGCAAAATTTGATGCTAATGTTTTGGTCAATTCTCCTTCCACAGTGTAAATTATTCAGCAACCAAACACTCATTCTTTAAATTGGAAGGTAAGCTACCTATGGCTCAAAGCATTTGAATAAACGAGTGGTATTTTGGGAGAAACGTGCTTTAGAAGTTGCAGGTGTGAAAGTGGACTATACTAAAGAATAGTTTTAGACATAGGTGAACTATTTGATTCATTTCTAAAGATTTACTAAATCATTTGAGATAATTTAAGTTGGAAAAGGTGTGCAATCTATAGGCAACACCTTTTGCAAAGTTTTATAAAAAAAATTACACATTTGATTAGTCAACGAGTGAGTAATGTGCAGCAGACTTTCTGAGTATTGATTTTCTTCACAGTTAGTTCAAGATTTTGATAATTGAGTATTGATCCTCCAAAATGGTAAAGGTTTTGAGTTATTCTTAATATAGAGTTGTCTAACATCAAGGATAGCTTGTTCTTTTGGAGATTAACACTCTCCATCAATATTTGCCATTGGATGTTGTCGTTCTTTTCTTCGCTTATCATATTCGGATGCTTCTTTAAAATATCTGTGGATATGTCCAATTTCTCCACAAAAATGGCATCTTGGTGGTGGAAGAGATGCACCTTCACCCGGTTGTCTCGAATTCCAATGCAGCTGTCCAAAATTGTTTGGTCGTGGTCCTCTCTAATTTTTGTAAGTTTGATAAGATGTATTTCTCAAATGCCATGGTATATAATGGGTGGATGGTTGTCCCTGTTAGAGTTAGAGGTCTGCGGAAGCAAGTGAACAACACAAGGAAGAAGAAGAAGCTTGGAGCACAACACACAATACTGAATGTATTACTAGAGAATGTACAAAGCTAAGTAGCCCTTTAGGGCAATAGGCGTATATACAAGCCGCGGAAAAAAAAACCTCCTAAAGAGGGAAAAAAGTGCCCCGAGGATCCTAGTGTGTTCACACACATCAATACCTAAATATATCAACAAATCCCCCTGGGAGTTATGTGGTGAAAAAGGAGCTGGCACTCATGTATAAGGAAGTGTCAAGCTATGTGGAAAACACTCCACAAAAGGAAGTAAGACCAAAGCTTTGCCGAAAGCTTCAAACTTCTCCCTAGGCAGAGCCTTCGTGAAAAGGTCTGCAATGTTCTCCTGCATGGGCACATATGCCAAGTTGATCTCCCCAGCAAAGAACCTCTCCCTCACATAGTGATAATGCACCTCAATTTGTGTAGTGCGAGCATGGAACACAAGGTTCCTCGCAACTGCCAATGCGCTTTGAATGTCAGTGAAGATGGTGGTGGCAGAAGTCTGACCAACACCCAAATCAGCCATAAGGCATCTGAGCCACACACACTCAAGAGTCACTGTGAAAGCTGCCCTATACTCAGCCTCACAACTGGAAGTGGCCATAGTAGGCTTCTTCTTGCTCAACCAAGATATACATGAGCAATAAAAGCCACTAGTGGACACACGAGTGTCATAGAAACCAGCCCAATCAGAGTCAGAAAAAGCATGCAAATCTGGTGGTAGTGATCCCCCCTTGGGATAAAACAACCCAAGTAGTCGAGTACCACTCAAATAGTGAAACATGCGCTTAACTGCTTGCCAATGCTTGACTCCTGGGCAATGCATAAACCTGCTCATCTAAGAGACAACAAACTGAATATCTGGCCGAGTAATGCATAAGTAAATCAAGCATCCAACAGCCTGTTGATAGAGAACAGCATCAAATGCATCTCCAACATCATGAAGACTCAATCGTAAACCTATCTCCCTAGGAGTGGCAATAGGCTTACAGTCTTCAAGGCCAAAATGCTGTAATAATGTGTCAATATATTTCATTTAACACAAAGCCATTCCACCATCAACTTGCATAAACTAAATGCCCAAATAGTGATGCAAATGCCCCAAATCAGACATCTCAAATGAGGCATGAAAATTAGCCTTAAAATCAGCAATATGCTTCTCAATAGGACTAGTGAACAGCATGTCATCGACATAGACAACAATGATCAGAAGCACATCATTAGCACCCTTAACATATAAGGTGCTTTCAGTTGGACTGTTCTCAAAACCATGTGCAATCAGATAGGCATGTATCTTCTCATACGAAGCATGTGGTGCTTGCTTTAAACCATATAATGCCTTCTTTAACCTGTACATGTGGTTTTCATGCCCTTTCTGCACAAAGCCACAGGGCTGAAAAACATACACTTTTTCATGCAAGTCACCATTCATAAATGTTGTTTTAATGTCCAACTAATGTACATTCCAACCATGATGAGCTACAAGTGCACAAATGCTCTAAACAGTAGTCATACGGCATGTAGGTGCAAAGGTCTCATCAAAATCAATGCCTCTTTCATGTGCATAACCCTTTGCAACAAGCCTAGCCTTATACCTATCAACTGTACCATCCCGTTTACGCTTCAACTTGTATACTCACTTAGTGCCAATGGCCTTCTTGCTAGGAGGAAAGTCACATAAAGACCAAGTACCATTTTTCATGATAGCATCATACTTAGATTGCATAGCAGCCATCCAATTTTCTGAATTTTGTGCTTCATCAAACAAAATAGGCTCATTCTCATCACAGAGACTAGATGCAGCCATAGCATAGCAATCTGATGCAAAAGAGGCACTATGAGAGCCTGAACGAGTACGATATGACAGAGGTGCATCTAATTTGCTGTCACGCAAGGTTTGCACTAGCCATTTTGGCATAGTTCTTTCCTGCTCAAGATAAGCTCTCTCATCAATAAGTGCATCATGTATATTTGCATCAGAAATGGAATTATCTGCATCATCACATGAAACCTCCAAAGGTTGAGGAGTTGCCTCATTAGGACCAGCACTAGACTGTCCACCTGTAAAAAGAGGCAGCAAAGTATTATACATGTCTTTGGAGCTAACAAATGTCTCCTTAGTACATGAAAGAAATGGCTGAATAGCATCTTCCACAAAAACAACATCACGACTAACCAGAATGCGTTTATTCTATGGATGATATAGACGATAGCCTTTACTTTCAGAACTGTACCCAACAAAACTACTTTTTATTGCTTTATCATCCAATTTTCTACGATGTTGTTCAAGCACTAATGCATATGCCAAACAACTAAAAACACGTAGATGAGCAACAGATGGCTTGCGGTCATGCCAAACCTTATATGGAGTGATAGACTACAGCGCTTTAGTGGGACACGTGTTCAGTACATATGCTACACACATGACAGCCTCAAGCTAGAAACTATGTGCCTGACTCTTGACCATACATCTGGCCATCTCCATGAGTGACCTGTTCTTTTGTTCAACAACTCCATTCTGTTGAGGTGTATACCGAACTGTACACTGGTGTTTTGTCCCACATTCAACCGAAAATGCATTAAAATCAGAAGACATATATTTCCCCCCTCGATCAGAACGGAGGGTGCCCATTTTACATGCTCACATATTTTCAGCCAAAACCAAAAACTGTTTGAAGCACATGAACACTTCGGACTTTGCCTTCAATGGATATACCCATGCATTCCTGGAAAAATCATTGATGAAAGTCACGAAGTAAAGAGAATTCCCAAAAGAAGGTGTCTGCATAGGACCATAGACATCAATATGTACAAGCTGCAATTTCTGAGTAGCTCGAACTGAACCATCTTTGGGAAAGGACGAATGGTGCATTTGCCCAAAATACAGCCTTCACAAACATGTTTTTCAGGTGCCTCAAGTTTAGGCAAAGAGGACACCATTTCATATTTATGCAGGCATAGCAAACTAGCAAAATTCAGATGACCAAAGCATGCATGCCAAAGCTTTGCATCTGACATAGCCTGAGAATCATTTACTACACATGCCAAATCATTTACAGATCTTTCATAGTCTATGAGCTTATACAACCCATGACATAAAATGCCAAAAGCAATAATCACATCGCCATTTGACAGATCATGAACTGTACACCTATCATCAACAAATTTCAGAACCAAGCCAATCTTGGCTAATGCAGGAACTGATAAGAGGTTCTTCTTGATCTGTGGCACAAATAAAGCATCTGACAAAGTGAAAGAACTACCATCAGTAGTAGTCAAAATGATCTTACCAACTCCCATAACAGGATAAGAGGAGTTGTTGGTGCATGTAACAGTATTCCCTGTAGAGGTAGGCTTGAGTGAAGAGAAGAAACTATGCAGTGAGGTAATATGTTTGGTCGCCCCACTATCAAAATACCAAACATATGAGTCTACTGCAGACATGCAATGCTCATGAGAAGATGGGTCAAAACTGCAGATAGTAGTAAACGCCCATTCTTCTTCCTGCACAAGATTAGCAGACTCTCTTTTTGGTGTCGAGGCCTCTGCAACAACCATTCAAGCCTCTTTCTTCTTTGCCTCTGTAGCAGCTAGTTTTGGACAGTTCTTTATGATATGATCATTCCCTTTATAGTACTTACAAAACAATTTCTACTTTTCTAATTTCTTCTCATCTTTATCTTCCTTCTTTGAATATGCCGAATTAGCAGATTTTTGCTTACTAGTTGAAGAGCTCCATTTTCCTTTGCCCTTGTGACTAGCCAGGAAAACTTGATCTGCAACTCGCATAATGGCCCTGCTCTACCTGGACTGATCTTCTTACAACAGAACAGAGACTAACTCCTCAAATGATAAGGCATTTGGATTGCCTTTCATCATCAACCGAAGAGTAGAAGTAAAACTCTAATATGAATCAGGAAGACCATTCAGAACAGTCTGCACAAGTGAGCTATCTGGTATAACCTCATCAGCAGAAATCAATTGTTCCTTCAAGTCTTTGATCTTCGTTAGGAAATTGTCCATAGAATCACCTTCATTCATGTGCTCACTCTCCAACTATTTTCGGAGGTAAGCAACACGAGCCTCATTCCTAGCTTGGTACAATGTGGTAAGTGTATCCCAAGCATCCTTCACTGTTCTGCAAGAGCAAATGTGAGGAATAATGGCATGTTTGGCAGAAAAAGCTATCAATGCATGTGCCTGGGCATCTCTACCATCCCACTGAATCTGCTTTGTAGTAGGTGCAGCAAAAACCGCAGCACGAACAGGAATATGTAGAATATCATCATCTTCAACACCTTCTGCATCAGCTTTAGTACCTGCAGTTGTAACAGTTGCAGGTGTGATAGGACATTTTTTGAAACCCTGCATAATGTTCCACAGTCCTTTTACAACCAACACATTCATCATATAAGCCCACAACGGGTAGTTGGTACCATCCAACTTATCCTCAATAGCCAACATATGGAATACATCACTGCTTTCAGCCATGGCCGGTCACTAAAATACCTTGATGCACAAAATTGACTGTATCTCAAAAAGTTGAACAGAATTGCCTAGACAAATTCTGCTAGACCTGTAGCAGACTTCAAGATGCTTATACTAGCAAACAGAAATTGGTATATACCTTTGGCACAAAAATACAAAATAGCCTGCACAAGCGCTACGATAGTGCATTTGGAGGCCGAAATGAGCTCAGATTGCGATTTCGACACCACAGAGCGAAGATGTTTTGATCTCGAAAACACGCTGAGTATGCTCACCAAAATTCATGCAATTCTGAGATTGCAACCGGAGGAGTGTCGACGGCGCCCTAGATGAAGCGACGACTTGCTTTGATACCAATTGTTGGAGTTAGATGTCTGCGGAAGCACGCAAACAACATAAGGAAGAAGAAGAAGCTTGGAGCACAACACACAATACTGAAAGTATTACTAGAGAATGTACAAAGATAAGTAGCCCATTAGGGCAATAGGCGTATATACAAGCCGGGGGAAAAAAACCTCCTAAAGAGGGAAGAAAGTGCCCCGACAATCCTAGTGTGTTCACACACATCACTACCTAAATATATCAACAATCCCTGCTCCTATATTATGGTATTTATGGTCAGTCTGGTCTATACTTTGGCATTATATGGACACGTTTTGTTGGAATGACTCACCATATTACAAATAGCAGAGTGCATTTGATTTAGTGCACAAGTTGAAGTAGTATGCCCCCGGTTCTCAATATAGTTATTTCAATGGATCATTGTTCGTACTCTAGGAAGCTTTTAACCAATCCAGATCTTTGGTAAAACCACCAATCTTATGTTCCAACTGTAATGCCATAGCAATGACTGCATCCAAGGTCATACCACCCACACATCGAATAATCATAACTTTTTTGAGTTGGGGGTTTAGTCCATTAATAAAGCATTGGGTAATCACATCATCCAGTAGATTAGCATGCGCTAGAGGCAGCTGCCATAGATGAGTGTGGAATAACATTGCATACTCTTGCACACTTTGATGTGGTTTCCGTCTGTTGTTTGTAAATAATTAAAGGTTTCAGCTGCATTTTTCTTTAATAAAAAACATTGTAAAAAAGTCATCCTTAACATCGTCGTATTGACTTAAACGATTAATATCATATTTGGTTAACCAGTGAGCAGCTTCATTAACAAGAGTAGATTGAAACACTATAGCCGTATATGCCAGATCCGTTGGATATTTGAGAACAACATAATTAATTTCGAAAGTACGAACATGAGCATCAGGGTCCTCACCTGCAAATCCACCAAATTTAGTATATGTGACTTCGGTAGGTATTGATCATGGGGATATGACCTGCTAGTGCTATTGCTATTGCTGCTATTGTTGTGGTTGTTGTTGTTGTTATTGTGTACTACTCATGTCATCTAAATCAAGAGGAAGCGTCAATTTGGAATTACTTGAATAGGTTGATTCTAATTGCTGATGTGTCGTGTAGTCACTTTGCAAATTTTCTGATCGTATGGTATCACTTAGTCAATCACACACGTCTAAATTCAATTGCCATTCCTCACATTTCATGTCTAAGGGGAACTTTTCACCAAAACTTTCACCCACAAATGTACTAGTACCACCGGAATTAGAACAAAAAATTGGGTTATCACCGGAATTCACCAAGCTATCACTAGAATCAGTGCCTACTCCACTAACCACACTTTCAACAAATGAGATTGGTTGAAATTCTAGTATACTCTCTGGTCCTTGAACAAGAAAATACTTGGGTGCCACTCCACTAGTATGTGTATCGTGCTTTCCTTCAAACGATTGTCCTTTACCACTACCACCGGAGGGTGTTCCCAATGCCCTAGTAACTTTCCACGAATGCTGATCACTTCGATACTTCGGATAAGATTCATCGGAATGTGTTACAGGCATATAGCATAGAATTATTTCTTTCTTCCAACCTTAGTCTACCCTCAGACTAGCTATTCCAAGCCCCATGGCCAGTGCGAGTGTTAACTAGTTAGTGGAATAAATCCACTACTCGATTCTTGGGATGGTCAGGGATCTCTATTACAGAGGCCCTATATTTATTTTCCCAAATGAATACTCATTGCGCATAACTACTCATCACCTTACTCTGATTATCCACCATCAAAATTATAAATAGTAATTCTATCACCAGTCTTTTCAACCTTAAGCGAAATACTTCACCGTGACACAGTATATTATTCAAGTACGTAGGATAACATGGAATTCTTCACTGACGATCGACACACAACCACAATTAACTCATATCTTCACGAATTAACGTATTACATAGACAAGATCACCGGAATAACTTAATACTCAAAATAGTAAATGATCAATACACCAGGATAAGTAATCTTGCGCCGAAAACAATCCACACGCGCACCGCCCAGTCCCATGGTCCGGCATCGTGCTTCTCTTGCGCATCTACTTCCGCACATTTTTTTCATTATCAAAGGGTTACAATGTTATGCTACATCCTTTCGATGTGCATCCTTTCCAATTACATTTTCCAATAATTACAATTACATTTTGGTGGCCTAACAACATTAAGAACTATATGTGTGTAATCAACTATGTTATCTACAAAAACAATACATGAGTTGTAGCATTTCCTAAATGAACGTTTGGCTTGAGTATGACTAATTAATGCAAACGGTTGGAATTCATGCATTATAGAAAAAGAAATACCTTGATTGTTAAACTTAAACCTCATTGTGTGTGTATCATAATCAATGCATGGATTATAATGATGAAGAAAAGGCATACCAAGTATAATATCATAGGACTACAAAGGATCAATTAAGAATGTGCATTCATCTATGTATGAACCTATACAAATATGAAAATTATGCACTTCATGTGTAACATTATATCTATTTCCTTGAAATGCAGCCTTAACTTTATATCAAAGTCTGCAGACATTATGAAACAAGTATCCCAATGGTATGCATTTCCATATTCAAATTTTGTTACTTTCTATTTTAGTGTCCGATCTTGATCCTTATCCTATTTTGATTCTAATTCATGTTTCTATTTTTATATCCGGTATCAATTTCAGTTTTCATTTTTGTTTTTGTTTCCTATTCAGGTTTCCATTTTTATTTCCTATTCTTGATTTCTAGTCTGTGTTTTAATTCCAATTCCTGAATGTGAACTTAGACCTACAATTTACACCTACATTTTATTTCTATGTTTACTCATTGTAAATGTCATAAATGATTATACTCATACCCTTTCTGATGCACATAAACATTTTATGAATGCTTTTAAGGATCATTTTGTGTTCAACTATCCTTTTACACTACCACTATCTCAAGGATCCTTTGACCATAGTATACATCTAATTCCCAATAGTTCTCCTCCTCATAAAGCACCTTATAGGCATGGACCTTTTCACCAAAAGGACATATAAAAGAAAGTTAAGGATTTACTTCAAAAATGACTTATAAGGCCTAGTACTTCTCCATTTGATCACTCGTTCTCTTAATTGAGGAAAAAAAAACTTATTGGATGTGCATGACTATAGAGCCCTCAAAAAAATCAAATTCAAAATAGATACGTTGTTCTTTAAATAGATGACTTGCTACATAAACATCAAGGATCCCATATCTTTAGTAAGATTGACCTTAAATCTAGTTATCATCATATATGTATGATGCATAGTGATACTTACAGGACTACTTTTCGGACTCAAACTAGTCGTTATGAGTTTATGGTAAAGCCCTTAGGAATTAAAAATGCTCCTGCTACATTCGCATGTATGATGAATAATATTTTCCTTGTTATCAAGCTTTGGTTCTTTTTTTTCATTGAGGATATTGTTTATAGTAAGAATGAAATTGAGCATGAGAGGCCTTTGGAAATGTATTTTAGTTTTTATTATAAAGAAATAGTTATTTTTCTTTGCCAATTCCTCTATTGCAACCTTCAAACACATGTATATTGTCTTATGGTCTTATTTCCTAGCCATCGAGCATAATACCCTCTCTAAATTAATCATGAAAGGGGCCCTCAACCAGTCTCTCTCTCTACCCATATGGCCAATGCACTAAATGCTACCATGTGGAACTAAGGAAACATCTTCCAAATGGTTGTTCCCACCCAAGGATCCATAATGTGACATTTCGTTCCCCTTGAAAGCATTTTTCCCATTGAAAATGTGATTGAAATGTCGATATGTAGAGAAAAGTGCTTAGAATCTCTAGATCCCCATGTACTATATGTACATGTTCATGTTTGTGTGTTGGTTCCCCATATCCTTCCCCTTGTTAGGCCTCACATGACGACAACTCAAAGGTGGGAAACCATCTCAGTCGTGTGTACTATCTCCTATATACACTCAACTTCCAAACTATCACTCCCATAATGACCTCAATCAATAAGTTGTATCCTCAAGAGTAATAAGATTAAAGGAAAGTGTAGAATGCCAAGCTGTAAAAGCTCAATCATAGACAATGGAGATAACAAACCATAAAATCCTATGAAAATAGAACAAAATCCCATAGAAAAGTTATTCCAAACCCATCTAGAGATAAAATAATAGCATTGCCTTCATGTCACTCTAGGTCTTCCTAACCTTGAGAGTGTTCACAAGTAATAGTTTAATCTAAACTACTTTTTGATCTATGAAAAACATCATTCAAGCTCACCTATAGAGAATCCTAGATAGCAAAATTGAAATGTCTATTTCCTACTAACAAGAAATTCTTGGTTTATCATTCATAGAATTGGGCTTAGTTCTATTGGAAGAGAATTAATGGCACTAGTGCAAGCCCCACTATTTTTTCTTCACTCTAGTTTTCCATATGAATGCAAAAAACATTCCTTCTTAAGATTTATATAGTCCATAAATACCCATCCTCTGAACTAATGCTCACTCATCATCCTCATGATGAAGCACCAACTAAGAGTTTGGTAATCTGATTGGTAAGATTTATCCCTATCTCCTAAAAGAATCTAAAGAGAGGAGTTACTACTGTACTTCCTTAGTCTCTCTAATGCCAACAACTAGAACTCCTCTTCTAGTCGATGAACATTACTGGGACTAATAAGCACTCTCCTAGAGTCATCAGTGAGACTTTACCTAAGTACACGATTAACTGATCTCCCTCTTTTCTTTGATGAAAGAGTGCCACTCCTATCTAGCCAATCTAAAAATGAGAAATTAAAGTCTATGTGTGTGTGAGTGTGTGAGTGCCTAATCTCATCTAATGAAGAGAGCTTTAGTAGTGAAATCCAGATTCTATTCCACTTTCCCTTTTCCTTTACAAAAAAATTTGTTGAATCCAATTTCTCTAGTAATCCATGATTGAGAACATGTATATACGTTCTCCATGTTTTTTCCTTCCAAAATAGTGGACAATCAAACTCCCATATGATGAAATCTACACCAAATGTAGAGTAAATGAATTCGTTTTACAATATAGACTAAGTAGTTGAAGATAATGTACAAGCTCATTTTCACATGAGCTATGCTTGGATAAATTTATCAAATATAAAGATAAAGGAAAAGAAGAGAAAAGAAAAAAAGAAAAAAATTTCTAGTCGAAATTCATGATGAGTAAAAGATACAATATCTGCCTTATAGTGAGTGGCATGTAGTGGGCAATCAAAATGAAAGTGGTGAGTTACGAAGGAGGCACAAACTTCTTCACATGTTCATTGGTTATAAAAGTGAAGTGGGAGTACGTTCTAAATAAGGAGATAAAGAGGCAAGAGCTCCCAATAGTCGGATCTGGTCATGTTGTCATCTTCTCTTCCCATAGACTCCTTCCAGCCGCACATCATTTTATACATAGCTCTGTTGTTTAGCTCATATCTAAGTGTATATGTAACCAATTTTTGTGTTTAAACACGCATTAGAGAGCTTATCTTGTGTAATTTTTCTCTCTCAAATATTGCTTTGAAAGCTTATATATTGTGCATGATATCAGTCAAAGAGTGAAGTCTATTGGTTTAGCATACCTAAGTAGACAAGTAGTCTATTTTGGTTGGTTAATTTCCTCAACCAAAACATATCCAAATTTCTTACTTTTTGGCTTATTAAAATTCTCTTTGCATTTACTTTCTTGGCTCCAAATATGCATTCAAAAGGTGTATATTATGTGAGATATCTATCAGAGAGTGGTCTAGTTTTTTAGTATACTTATGTGCACAGGTGGTCTGTTTTGGTGAGTTGAGTTCTCTAACCAAAACGCATTCAAATCACTTGATTTTTAGCTTCTTGGAAAGCTATTTGTGTGCACCTTCTCTATCTCAAATATCATCTTCAAAGGATATATATTGAGGGAGTTATCAATCCGAGAGTGAACTTCTATTCTTTAGCATACTTGTGTGCACAACTAGTTCATCTTTGTCAGTTGCATTTCTTAATCAAAACTTGTCCAAATTAAGTCATTTATAGATTCTTAGAAATATCTCTTTCTCTACTTTGATTGACTAAAGGCACAAGTCCATTTGAGTTTTGTGTTGAGAGCATCAAGCTATCTAAGGTGTAGCTATTTGTCCAAATGTTGGGCATACAAGGGTTCACTACACGTTTTCGTTGCGCATAGGAGAACTCATTCTCCACAGTTGGTATCAGAGCAAACTTGGTGCTGAAGCTTCATCAACAGAGTTGGAATTAAAGAAAAGCAAACGAGGAGCTACAAAACAAGGGGGAGCTTCACAAACGCAAGAGCAAAGGACAATATAACTATTCAAGGTAACTCTCAAAGTTTTTTATAGTCTTCAATGGCTGACTTGGGTCAACCAGTAGAGAAATTGGACAAGGATAACTATCCCATGTGCAAGTTTAGAATGACCAACTACCTAATGGGCAAAGGCTTGTGGGGTATTGTGAGCGGAGATGATGCTCAACCTCAAATCAATCAAGCTATGTCCATCGAAGTCCAAAGGAGGCAAGCAAAAGAATGGGAAGAGAGGAATAGGAGAGTCATGTTCCTCATTTCACAAGTCATTACTAATGCCATGGTAGGGCATATTCAACATCTAGAGAAAGCTAAGGATGCTTGGGAAGCTCTTGAAAGGATGTATTCAACAAATACCAAAACTAGGAAACTTCAACTCAAGAATGAGTTGAACACAATCAAGAAAAGTTCGAGTCAATCCATAGCTGAATATACTTTGAAGATTAAGGAGCTAAGTGATGCTTTAGCTTCTATTGGCACAATGCTTGAAGACGAAGATCTTGTGTGTTATACTCTCAATGGATTGAGAGAAGATGAAACATGGAAGCCTTTTATAACTTCCATTAACTTGAAAGATACATGTCCAGGTTTTGAACAACTAATCCCTCATCTTGTCACAAAGAGCTTAGCTTTGGTGGCCCCAAAGGAAAGGACAGCCAAAACCAAATGTTATATGTAGGTTGAGGTAAAGGAAGGAACTCAAGGGGAGGCTCAAGAGGAAAAGGAAGAGGTCACAGCAACTCTAACTACAAACAAAACAATTTGGAAAACAACAAGGATGCATCAAATGCCAACACACAAGGAAGAGGTCGAGGTAGAAGTAGAGGAAGAGGCCGAGGCTCCTACAATTCTCATAGAGATATAACATGCTATCATTGTGGTAAAGTAGGACACTATGCTAGTGATTGTTGGCTGAAGAATGGAAGACCAAATGGAGGCAATCAAAGGAGCCAAAGAAACTATGCAAGCACCTCAAGTGAAGGAAGCAAGAACACACTACTTGCAATGAGACATGAGTATAGAAGCTCTTGTGAAGATGACAAAAAATGGTACATTGATTCAGGTTGTAGTAATCATATGTCATGCCAAGGAAGTTTATTCACTAATCTATAGGTACCAAGTGGAAAAGGATGTTTTGAAACAAGTGATGATACTCAACACATGATTGAACATATTGGAGATATAAGGCTTGCCTCGATTGCACACGTCGGCCCCTTCAATAGTACAAATATTTTTCTCTAATTTGCCCCTCTCAAATTGTGTCTCTTTCATGCAAGAGAACCCCATTGTCAAAGCTTTCTTTACTCTTCCTTGATCACCTACACTCATATGTTCTTACAAGTTCCACATGTCGTAATTGACAAATGATGCCTCTATGCCAAAAAATTGGTATGTATAAATCATTGTTGCACAGTATGCATTCGTGCCTCTAGCTTATGGTCCGAGGAGCTTATAGCTCTAATACCATTATTATAAAGCAACAATTCTTTTGCTTGGCCGATTCCTTGCATGCAACCTTCAAACACATGGGGATTATCTTGTGGTATCACCTCCCATCCAATGAGAAACATACCTTCTCTAACTTACTCATGCTGCCATCTATGGGAATTGAACTCTTGACCTACTGGCTAAGAGCATGATGGGCTAACCACTTTCCCTAAAAGTCATGATTGAGGATTACTTCCTAATCCTCCCTCTTAGGGTATGGTTCAACCATCTCCTGCCCATCATTTCTTGAGTCTAACACTCACTTCCCCTTCTAGAGATCATTGTCCTTAATGATCAATCCTTGATCTCCCGTTGAATTGATGTCCTCACCCTTGAGAAGTATCTTAAACCTTCTTATTCTCAACCTTGGTCTCTTGAACCTTGCCTTTCTTCTTTTTGGCCACTTGCCTATGTACATTCCTTGCTCTCAAGCTTGGTGTCTTGAGCCTTGCCTCTTTGCTTCTTGGCCGCTTGCCTTTGGACTTGCCTTGCTCTCAACCTTGGTATCTTGAACCTTTCCTTTCTACTTCTTGGCCGCTAGCCTATGGACATGCCTTGCTCACAACCTTGGTCTCTTGAACCTAGTTCTCACCCGTGCAAGGTGTCTTGGATCCTCAATCCAGTGCTTCCATTGGAACACTATTTTTGAGAGCTTTCAAGGGTATCTTACATGTGTAAATCTGACCTACGATAGTGATATATACTCTAATCTTTGATGGGATCATCTTTGAAAGGGACATCCATGCCTAAATTGTAACACCAAAGGATTCGTAGTGTGACATCCAAATTATGCCTTATCATCCAAATTTCTTGCCCACCAAAGGATTTGTAGTGTGACAATTTGTTATGTTAGAACACTCTTTATGCCAATCCTAAGAAAAATTATTTTTTCCAAAATAAACTAAAATATTTAGGGCATGTCATTTCTATTCAACGAGTGCATGTGGATTAAAAGAAAACCAAAATAATTGTAGAATGAGATGTACCTCAATCAGTTAATGATTTTGGTTCTTTTCTTAGGTTGGCTACTTTCTTTAGAAGTTTTTTTTTCTTATTTAGCACTTCAATTTTCAATTCTTTTCTTAGGTTGGCTACTTTCTTTAGAACTTTTTTTTCTTAGAATGAGATGTACCTCAATTTTTGGGAAAAGATCAAAGATTTGAAGGAGCAGCTAATTTTTACTCATGAAGTTTTGCCAGATAGTTCACTTGTGTAGAGTGTTCTGAATGGTCTTCCAAATTCATACCAGAATTTTTCTTCTACTCTTTGATTGATGATCAAAGAGAATTCAAATGCCTTCACATTTGAGGAGTCAATCTCTGTTTTGTTGTAGGAAGATCTATCTAGGCTGAACAAGTCCATCATGCGTGTAGCAAATCAAGCTTTCTGAGCTAGTTAGAAGGGCATAGGTAAATGGAGCTCGACTACTAGTAAGTAGAAATCTACTAATTTTGCAAAGTCAGAAAGGGAAGATAAAGATGAGAAGAAAACAAAAAAGCAAAAATTGTTTTGCAAATACTCTAAAGGAAATGATCATGTCATAAAGAGTTGTCTAGAACTGGCTACAAAAGAGGCAAAGAAAACAAATGCTAGAATGGTTTTTGTGGAGGCTTCTACATGTGCAATAGATTCCGATCTTTGGTACTTTGATAGTGGGGTAACCAAACATAGTACCTCATAGTGCACTTTCTTGAGTTCACTTCAGCCTACCCCTACAACAAGATCTTTGGTACTTTGATAGTGGGGTAACCAAACATATTACCTCATAGTGCACTTTCTTGAGTTCACTTGAGTCATTAGTTCACATGCACTAATGACTCCTTGTATCTTGTAATGGGAGCTGGGAAGATCATTATGACTACTGTTGATGGTAGATCTTTCGCATTGTCAGATCCTTTGTTTATGCCAGGGATCAAGAAAAATCTATTATCAATTTTAGCATTAGCCAAGATCGGCTTGGTTGTGAAAATTGTTGATGATAGATGTATAGTTCATGATTTGTCAAATGGCGATGTTGTTATTGCTTCTAGTATTTTATGTCATGAGCTATATAAGCTCATAGATTATGAAAAATCTATGAATGATTCAGCAATGTGCAGTTCAAGATCTCAAGCTATGTCAGATGCAAAGCTTTGACATGCACGTTTTGGTCATCTGAGTTTTGTTTAATGCATTTCTAACTAAACGTGGGATAAAACATTAGTGTAAAATGTTGTACACACCCCAATAGAATGGATTTGCTAAAAGCAAGAACATGTCACTCATGGAGATGGCGAGATGTATGGTCAAAATTCAGGCTTTACCACATAACTTCGGGTTTGAGGCTATTATGTGTGCAACATATGTACTTAATAGGTGTCCCACCAAAGCATTGTATTATATCACTCCATATGAGGCTTGGAATGGTTGCAAGCCATTTGTTGCTCATCTGCATGTCTTTGGTTATCTGATTAATGCATTAGTTCCTGAACAAAAACGCAAAAAATTGGATGATAAAGTAGTAAAATGTATTTTTTTTTGGATTCAATTCTGAAACCAAAGGCCATCATTTATATCATCCACAGACTAAACAAATGTTGGTTAGCTGTGATGTTTTTCTATGGAAGACACAATTCAACCATTACTTTCATCTACT
This sequence comes from Ceratopteris richardii, assembly GCA_020310875.1. Taxonomy (NCBI): domain Eukaryota; kingdom Viridiplantae; phylum Streptophyta; class Polypodiopsida; order Polypodiales; family Pteridaceae; genus Ceratopteris; species Ceratopteris richardii. The sequence continues at coordinate 100,103,873 of CM035423.1, forward strand.
AATTAGACATCAATTAGCTCCAAAGACATGTATGGTGCTTTGTTGCCTCTTTTTATAGGTGAATAGTCAAGTGTTGGTCCAAATGAGGCAATTTCTTAGCCTTTATAAGTTCCAAATGATGATACAAATCATTCGAGTTTTTATCTAGATTTACATGATGCAGGTTTTGATGAGAGGGTTGATATAGAGGAGGCAAAAACTATGCTTAAATGGCTAGTGCAGACTTTGTGAGATACAGAATTAAATGGAGCTCTATCATATCATACCCAGTTAGGCTCTCATAGTGCTTCCTTTGCATCAGATTGCTATGCTATGGTTGCCTCTAGTCTCTCTAATGAGAATAAGCCTATTTATTTTGATGAAGAACAAAATTCAGAAAATTGGATGGCTACTACGCAATCAGAATATGATGCTATTATGAAGAATGGTACCTAATCTTTAGGTGATTTGCCTCTTGGAAAGAAGGCCATTGGCACTAAGTGGGTATAGAAGCTGAAACATAAACTTGATGGAATAGCTAATAGGTATAAGAGTGGGCTTGTTGCAAAAGGTTATGCTCAAGAAAGAGGCATTGATTTTGATGAGACCTTTGCTTCCACATGCCAAATGACTACTGTTCATGGCGTCTGTGCACTTGTAGCTCATCATGGTTGGAATGTACATCAATTGGACATTACAACAACATTTCTGAATGGTGGGTTACATGAAGAAGTGTATGTGTTTCAACCCTTTGGTTTTGTGTAGAAAGGGCATAAAAACAAAGTGTGCAAGTTGTTGATATATTTAGGTAGTGATGTGTGTGAACACATTAGGACCACCGGGGCACTTTTTTCCCTCTTTAGGAGGTTTTTTTCCCCCGGCTTGTATATATGCCTATTGCCCTAATGGGCTACATATCTTTGTACATTCTGAAGTAATACATTCAGTATTGTGTGTTTTGTGCTCCAAGCTTCTTCTTCTTCCTTGTGATGTTCGCGTGCTTCTCCAGACATCTATCTCCAACAATTGGTATCAGAGCAGGTCGTCGCTTCATCTAGGGCGCCGTCAACACACCTCCGTTTGCAGTCTCAAATTCGCACAAAATTTGGTGAGCATACTCAGGGTGTTTTCGAGATCAAAACGGCTTCGCTCTGTCGTGCGGAAATCGCGATCTGAGGTTGTTTCGGCCTCCGAACGCACTATCGCAGTGCTTGTGCAAGCTATTTTGTCTTTTTGTGCCAAAGGTATGTACCTGTTTCTGTTCGCCAGTATAAGCGTCTCGAAGTCTGCTATAGGTTTAGCAGAACTCGTCTGGGCAGTTCTGTTCAACTTTTTGAGATACAGTCAATTTTTTGCATCAAGGTATTTTAGTCACCGGCCATGGCTGAAAGCAGTGATGTATTCCGTATATTGGCTGTTGAGGATAAGTTGGATGGTACCAACTACCCATTATGGGCTTATATGATGCGACATGTATTGGTTGCAAAAGGATTGTGGAACATTATGTAGGGTGTTAAAAGACGTCCTGTTACACCTGTAACAACAAGTACTGCGAATATAGGTGCTAGAGCTGTCTGGCATTTTATGTCGTGGGTTGTATAAGATCATAGACTATGAAAGATCTGTGAATGATTCATCATGTGCAATTCATGATTCTCAAGCTATGTGAGATGCAAAGCTTTGGCATGCACACTTTGGTTATTTGAATTTTGCTAGTTTGTTACGCCTGCAGAAATCTGAAATGGTGTCATCTTTGCCCAAACTTGAGGCACCTGGAAAACATCTTTGTGAAGGCTGTATTTTGGGCAAAATGCAGCGTTCGTGCTTTCCAAAAGATGGTTCAGTTCGGGCTACACAGAAATTGCAGCTTGTACATAGTGATGTCTGTGGTCCTATGCAGACACCCTCTTTTGGAAATTACCTTTACTTCGTGACTTTCATTGATGATTTTTCCAGGCATGCATGGGTATATCCACTCAAAGTAAAGTCTGAAGTGTTCATGTGCTTTAAACAGTTTTTGGTTTTGGCTGAAAATCTGTCAGCATGTAAAATGGGCACCCTCCGTTCTGATCGAGGGGGGGAATATATGTCTTCTGATTTTAATGCATTTTCGGTTGAACGTGGGATAAAACACCAGTGTATAGTGCCGTATACACCTCAACAGAATGGAGTTGCTGAACGAAAGAATAGGTCACTCATGGAGATGGCGAGGTGCATGGTCAAGAGTCAGGCTTTACCACACAGTTTCTGGCTTGAGGCTGTCATGTGTGCATCATATGTGCTGAACAGGTGTCCCACTAAAGTGCTGCAGTCTATCACTCCATATGAGGCCTGGCATGACCGCAAGCCATCTGTTGCTCATCTGCGTGTTTTTGGTTGTTTGGCATATGCACTAGTGCCTGAACAACATCGTAGAAAATTGGATGATAAGGCAGTAAAATGTATTTTTGTTGGGTACAGTTCTGAAAGTAAAGGCTATCGTCTGTATCATCCACAGACTAAACGCATTGTGGTTAGCCGTGATGTTGTCTTTGTGGAAGATGCTATTCAGTCGTTGCTTTCATGTACTAAGGAGACATCTGTTAGCTCCAAAGACATGTATGATACTTTGATGCCTCTTTTTACAGGTGGACAGTCTAGTGCTAGTCCTAATGAGGCAACTTCTCAGCCTTTGCAGGTTTCATATGATGATGCAGATCATTCCATTTTTGATGCAGATTTTGATGCACTTGTTGATGAGAGAGCTGATATTGAGTAGGCAAAAACTATGCCAAAATGGCTGGTGTAGACTTTGCGAGACAACAAATTAGCTGCACCTTTGTCATATCGTACTCGTTCAGGCTCTCATAGTGCCTCCTTTGCATCGGATTGCTATGATATGGCTGTGTCTAGTCTCTGTGATGAGAATGAGCATATTTCTTTTGATGAAGCACAAAATTCAGAAAATTGGATGGCTGCTATGCAATCTGAATATGATGCTATAATGAAGAATGGTACATGGTCTTTATGTGACTTGGCTCCTGGCAAGAAGGCCATTGGCACTAAGTGGGTATACAAGCTGAAGCGTAAACCTGATGGTACAGTTGACAGGTATAAGGCTAGGCTTGTTGCAAAGGGTTATGCACAGGAAAGAGGCATTGATTTTGATGAGACCTTTGCACCTACATGTTGTATGACTACTAAACGGAGCATTTGTGCACTTGCAGCCCATCATGGTTGGAATGTACATTAGTTGGACATTAAAACAGCATTTCTGAATGGTGACTTGCATGAAGAAGTGTATGTTTTTCAGCCCCATGGCTTTGTGCAGAAAGGGCATGAAAACCAGGTGTGCAGGTTAAAGAAGGCATTATATGGTTTAAAGCAAGCACCACGTGCTTGGTATGAGAAGATACATGCCTATCTGGTTGCACATGGTTTTGAGAACAGTCCAACTGAAAGCACCTTATATGTTAAGCGTTATAATGATGTGCTTCTGATCATTGTTGTCTATGTTGACGACATGCTGCTCACTGGTCCTATTGAGAAGCATATTGCTGATTTCAAGGCTGATTTGCATGCCTCATTTGAGATGTCTGATTTTGGGCATTTGCATCACTATTTGGGCATTCAGTTTATGCAAGTTGATGGTGGAATAACTTTGTGTCAAAGGAAATATATTGACACATTATTGTAGTGTTTTGGTCTTGAAGACTGTAAGCCTATTGCCACTCATATGGAGACAGGTTTATGATTGAGACAGGTTTTGTAAGCCTATTGCCACTCATATGGAGACAGGTTTTGTAAGCCTATTGCCACTCATATGGAGATGCATTTGATGTTGTTCTCTATCAGCAAGCTATTGGATGCTTGATTTACTTATGCATTACTCGGCCAGATTTTCAGTTTGCTGTCTCACAGATGAGCAAGTTTATGCATTGCCGAGGAGTCATGCATTGGAAGGCGGTTAAGCGCATCTTTTGCTACTTGAGTGGTACTCGGCTACTCGGGTTGTTTTATCCCAAGGGAGGATCACTACCGCCAGATTTGCATGCTTCATCTGACTCGGATTGGGCTGGTTGCTATGACACTCGTGTGTCCACAAGTGGTTTTTGCTTCATGCTTGGTAGCTCATGTATATCTTGGTTGAGCAAGAAGCAGCCTACTGTGGCCACTTCCAGTTGTGAGGCTGAGTATAGGCACAACGACTGTTGAGTGTGTGTGGCTCAGACGCCTTATGGCTGATTTGGGTGTTGGCAAGTCTTCTGCCACCACCATCTTCACTGACAGTCAGAGTGCATTGGCAATTGCGAGAAACCCTGTGTTCCATGCTCGTGTTGGTGCATTTTGCCCAAGCCTACATGCTTGATATGCTTGATATTATCCTCATTTGTAAGTCACATGAGTAGTCATGTGAACACCTCTTGTAAAAGAGTACATTTTATCTCTTGTAAATGGAAAAAGAAAAAAGTAAAAGGATGGCTTACCTCATCCATGATGTAAAAGCAAATTCGTGGCTCCAACTACCAAAATCACGAATTTTTGAGCTGAGGGAATCTCTCCTAACTTTGGGGATCACTTTTAGGTGGAGCCATTCGAATTCGAATTCAAAACTCCCTCCAAGAATTGCTATAAAAGGAGCAAGAAGGAAGAGGCGATTAGCAAGCCTTGTACGTGACCACTTGATGTCATTTTGTAGAGATTGAAGAGCTTACTCCATAGCTCTATCATTCTACTCCCATTGTGCAAAGATTCATTGCCAATGTGGTTGTAATCATATGTGAATCTATACATTTATTATCATCTACCTCTCTGTTTTGTTCTCTGCTATACTCACTCAGAGCAGTAACTTCAGAAGGTCATATCTCGAGTTTTACTGAACCTTTTTCAGTGTTTTAAAGTGCGTTGGATAGCTCTCACTGTCTAGTTTCTACCTATAAATTTTCAAGGTCATTGGATTTATACTTTTGGAGATATCTGCATTTTACTGCTTACTGGTCTATCTCTGCAGAGCCCCGAGAATTGTGGGAATGTTCCAGAACTTGATGAAACTTGTTCTCAGTGCTCAGTCCATCATTTGAAGTGTTTTAACTTGGAATAGGAAGCTTGCTAAGTCTATTTGCTATGCCCAAAAGGAATTTTTCTAATTCCTTCCAGGTTGAGAGCACTGTTCATTTTTTCCAGCAGGTGTATGTCCAAAAATAGCAAGTTTTGGGAGCTAGTCATTTCGCAACTAGCCTGTCTTGACTTAAACTTTTGGGATACATGTTCCAAAGTACTTGGCTGATATTTTGGTGGATTTAGGAAGCTCAAAGGGTCTACTAATCAACTCTGAAGTCTCAGTTGGCTGGTGTGAAGCTGGTTGTAGCGGCACCTACTCATCTTTGGATTGCATCCACCATCTCTCTTCACAGTGGTATCAGAGCATAGTCAAGCAACATGGGAGATGGATTTCCATCAACAATTGACAAATTGGATCGAAACAACTACCCGGCATGGTCTCTAAGGATGGAGGCTTACCTTCAAGGAAGGAATCTATATGGATTCATATCCGGAGATGAAGCAATGCCAACCATGAGGAACAAAGGGCAACCATCACATGAAGAAGTGGAAGGACTTTCGAATTGGTGTTCGAAGGATGCACTTGCAAGGTCCTATATTCTAAACTCAATCTCTGATTTTCTTTTACCTCATGTCAAGGGATGCAAGACATCAAGAGAAACCTGGAATGCACTTGCTTCTTTCTTCTCTTCCAACACTCGAGCAAGGAAGAACCAATTGTGGATGGAGTTCACAACAATGAAGAAAAGCCCGAAGCAAAATGTGACTGATTATGTCACAAAGATGAAGGAGATTTCCGACCAACTTGGAAGCATTGGAGAGGTAATTGAAGAGGAGCAAATCATAAGACAAATCATGAATGGAATCAAAGCAGACGACAAGTGGGAGTCATTCACAACAGCCATGGATTTATACATGGATATGCATGTACCCGACCTCAACACACTCATGGGCCAACTCTTCACTCATGAAGCAAAGATTAGCAAAGGTGGTGAGTCCTCAAGAGGTAATCAAACTTCTGCCTTATATTCTGATAAAGCTAAGGTCAAGGACAAGTCAAAGAATAGAAAGAATGAAGATGAAGGAAGCTCTTTCCAAGCAAACTTTGCAGGTAGAGGACGAGCTAGAGGAAGAGGCAGAAGTGGAAAGCAAGGCAGGGGGAGATTCCAATCATCTCAACCTTGCAACATATGTGGCTTATCTAACCATACTACTGAAGAATGTTTTAGGAACCCGAGGAACTCAAGAGGAAGAGGATTCAATAGAGGTGGCTATGGATCAAATAGAGGCAGGTACAATGGAGGCTACAACAACAACTACTACAACAACAATTACAACAACAACAACAACTATCAAAGTGGCCATAGAGGAAGAAGAGATTACAATAACTATGCAGAGGACCAAAGTCAAGAAGATTCATTATTGATTATGAATCTATCAACGAAGAAGGGTAAGGATGATGATCACATATTTTACATTGATTCGGGATGCTCGAACCATGTAGCAGGAAATGTGGCTTTACTTTCTGATTTGGAAGATCCTCATAACAAGCATGAAGTGCAGACAGGAGATGACACAAAGCACTCAGTGGAGAAGATAGGTAATGTGAAGACATCAGATGGGAATATGAACCTCTTAAGCAAAGTCTTGTATGTCCCTACAATTACCAAAAATTTAATAAGTGTTGGACAGATTGTTGAAAAAGGATTGCAGGTTAGATTCAATCGATTTGGAGCATATGTTGAAGACCCAAGGCAAGGCTTTCGAAGGATTGCCAAAGGAGAAAAGACAGGAAGGCTTTTCACTTTTGAAGTGGAAGATACAAAGAACATAGCTTTGTTTAGCTATGGATCTCAAACTCTAACAGAGTTGGAGATATGGCACAAAAGGCTTGCTCACATTGGTGAGAGGACACTCAAACAGATTTGCAGGGACCAAAGTGTACTTGGTTTGCCTAATATCACAAGGCAACACATGATTTATAAGTGTGAAGCTTGTCAACTCGGCAAGGCTCATAGACAACCTTTCAATAAGAAAGGATATATGTATCAAAATCCTTTGGATCTAGTGCACACGGATGTGTGGGGTCCAAGTAAGGAGCCATCTATATCAGGCTCAAGATATTATGTGTCTTTCATAGATGATTGTAGCAGGTGGACCATTCTGTTTTTCATGAAGCACAAGGATGAAGTGTTTAATTGCTTTAAGAAGTATATTGCTCTTGTTGAAAATCAAACAGGTAGGACTTTGAAAAGACTCAGATCAGATGGTGGAGGAGAATACTTCTCTTTTGAATTTGATGCCTTCTTGCATGAAAGAGGCATTAAAAGGGAAGTCACTACAAGGTATACACCCGAACTCAATGGTGTAGCAGAGAGGAGGAACAGAGCTATTGTCGAAGCTGCAAGGTCCATGCTCAATGAAAAGGGATTGCCGAACTACCTATGGGCAGAGGCTGTGTCGACAGCCACATATCTCATAAATAGACTTCCATCTAAGTCACTAGATGGAACCACTCCATATGAAGTGTGGAATGGAAGAAGACCTAGTCTAGAGCATTGTAAAATCTTTGGATGCTTAGCCTATGCTCACATTCCTTCTCAAGTAAGAGGGAAATTGGATCCCAAGGCAGAGAAGTGTGTATTCATTGGTTATGATCAAAACCAAAAAGGATATAGATTGTACAATCCAACCAATAAAGGATTTTCTGTGAGTAGAGATGTAATTTTTGATGAAAACAAATCATGGTTTGATGATGACAGGAAAGTGAAGCTGCCATATGACTTGGATGAAGATTTTCCATCACTTCAACCAAAGGAGCCAAAGCAGATTGAAGAAAGTGATTCGGAGATTGACCTAGAAGACTTGGAAAGACTAAAGCTATGGAAGAACAAAGGTAAAGCAAAGATGCAGGATGCTACATATGGACCCGAGAGCTCACATCAACCACTTAGAAGGTCTTCGAGGGAGAAGAAGAAACCAGAGAGGTTTGGTTATGATACTTCTTTGGTCACCAAGCACTCAATCTACATTGCAAAGGATTCAACCAATGAAGAACCTACCACATTTGAAGAAGCACAAAGCAAGAAAGCTTGGAGAGATGCAATGGATGAAGAAATGGAAGCCTTGAAGGAGAATGACACTTGGGAGCTTGTACCTAACAAGCCATCTATGAAGATAATCGGATCTCGATGGATATACAAAATCAAGAGGAATCCAGATGGAAGTATAAATAGACACAAAGCAAGGTTAGTTGCTAAAGGGTTTGCTCAAACCCATGGTATTGATTATGAGGAGACTTTCTCTCCTGTTGCAAAAATGCCTACAATTAGGGTTCTCATAAGTCTTGCTGCATCTAGAAATTGGAATCTTTATCAACTTGATGTAAAGAATGCTTTCTTGAATGGATGGATTTCTGAGGAAGTGTATATGGCACAACCTCCTGGATATGAGGATGCACATCATCCTAACTATGTATGCAAACTAAAGAAAGCTTTGTATGGATTGAAGCAAGCTCCAAGAGCTTGGAATTTCAGATTGGTTACTTATTTGCAGGACCAAGGATTCAAAGCTAGCAAGGCGGATACCTCTTTGTTCATAAAGAGGAATGGATCTGAAGTGATCTATTTATGTGTGTATGTTGATGATATTATTATCACAGGCAATGATCTTGAAGGAATCAAACAGGTAAAGAGTCAAATGAAGGAGGAGTTCAAAATAAGTGACCTCGGACCACTCACTTATTTTCTTGGATTGGAGTTGATCTACACAGATTCAGGTATATACATCACACAAAGGAAGTATGTCCATGACATGCTCGTCAAGTTCAAGATGGAAAATACCAAGTGTGCAGGTACACCTATGGAGCAAAATCATAAGCTTAGTGCTTATGAAGGAGAGCCAATTGAAGACATCACAAGCTATCAAAGCTTGGTTGGAAGTTTGAACTATGCAACACTCACAAGGGTGGATATATGCTATAGTGTTAGCATATTGAGTCAGTTTATGCATAAGCCGAGAAGACCACATATGGAAGCGGCCAAGCGAGTCCTCAAGTACCTAAAGGGGACCATGAATGAAGGTTTGTTCTATTCATATACTTCAGATATTGAGCTAAAGGTCTACTCAGATGCAGATTGGGCCGGATCTAAAGATGATAGAAGAAGCACATCAGGGTATATATCATTTGCAGGTTCAAAAATCATTTCTTGGTCATCGAAGAAGCAACCAACCGTGGCATTATCTTCTACTGAAGCTGAATATAGAGGTTTGGCTAATGCAACTCAAGAAATCATGTGGTTAAAATCTTTGTACACAGATCTTGGACTTCATTCTTCAACACCTCACATTTTTGGTGACAACACAAGCTCACTACATCTAGCAGCTAATCCGGTATACCATGCTAGAACCAAGCATATTGAAGTCCACTACCATTATGTAAGGGAGAAGCTAATGAGCAAGGATATTCAACTATCCTACGTCTCTACAGATATGCAATGTGCAGACATGTTGACGAAAGCTCTTGATGGTACGAAATTAAGTAGATTCAAGTTGATGATTGGTTTGCAGGAAATCAAGGACAATTGAAGACTTATTTGGAGGCCAAGCATGTTAGGCTTGAGGGGGAGCTGTTGGTGCATTTTGCCCAAGCCTACATGCTTGATATGCTTGATATTATCCTCATTTGTAAGTCACATGAGTAGTCATGTGAACACCTCTTGTAAAAGAGTACATTTTATCTCTTGTAAATGGAAAAAGAAAAAAGTAAAAGGATGGCTTACCTCATCCATGATGTAAAAGCAAATTCGTGGCTCCAACTACCAAAATCACGAATTTTTGAGCTGAGGGAATCTCTCCTAACTTTGGGGATCACTTTTAGGTGGAGCCATTCGAATTCGAATTCAAAACTCCCTCCAAGAATTGCTATAAAAGGAGCAAGAAGGAAGAGGCGATTAGCAAGCCTTGTACGTGACCACTTGATGTCATTTTGTAGAGATTGAAGAGCTTACTCCATAGATCTATCATTCTACTCCCATTGTGCAAAGATTCATTGCCAATGTGGTTGTAATCATATGTGAATCTATACATTTATTATCATCTACCTCTCTGTTTTGTTCTCTGCTATACTCACTCAGAGCAGTAACTTCAGAAGGTCATATCTCGAGTTTTACTGAACCTTTTTCAGTGTTTTAAAGTGCGTTGGATAGCTCTCACTGTCTAGTTTCTACCTATAAATTTTCAAGGTCATTGGATTTATACTTTTGGAGATATCTGCATTTTACTGCTTACTGGTCTATCTCTGCAGAGCCCCGAGAATTGTGGGAATGTTCCAGAACTTGATGAAACTTGTTCTCAGTGCTCAGTCCATCATTTGAAGTGTTTTAACTTGGAATAGGAAGCTTGCTAAGTCTATTTGCTATGCCCAAAAGGAATTTTTCTAATTCCTTCCAGGTTGAGAGCACTGTTCATTTTTTCCAGCAGGTGTATGTCCAAAAATAGCAAGTTTTGGGAGCTAGTCATTTCGCAACTAGCCTGTCTTGACTTAAACTTTTGGGATACATGTTCCAAAGTACTTGGCTGATATTTTGGTGGATTTAGGAAGCTCAAAGGGTCTACTAATCAACTCTGAAGTCTCAGTTGGCTGGTGTGAAGCTGGTTGTAGCGGCACCTACTCATCTTTGGATTGCATCCACCATCTCTCTTCACAGCTCGCACTAAGCACATTGAGGTGCATTATCACTATGTCAGGGAGAGGTTCTCTGCTGGGGAGATCAGCTTGGCATATGTGCCCACGCAGGAGAACATAGCAGACCTTTTCACGAAGGCTCTGCCTAGGGAGAAGTTTGAAGCTTTCCACAAAGCTTTGGGCTTACTTCCTTTTGTGAAGTAATTTCCACATAGCTTGACACTTCCTTATACATGAGTGTCAGCTCCTTGTTCACCGCATCACTCTCAGGGGGGATTTGTTGATATATTTAGGTACTGAGATGTGTGAACACACTAGGACCGCCGGGGCTCTTTTTTCCCTCTTTAGGAGGTTTTCTCCCTCTACTTGTATATACGCCTATTGCCCTAATGGGCTACTTATCTTTGTACATTCTCAAGTAATACATTCAGTATTGTGTGTTTTCTGGTCCAAGCTTCTTCTTCTTCCTTGTGCTATTCGCGTGCTTCTCCAGACATCTATCTCCAACACAAGTTGCAAAAAAGCATTATATGGTTTGAAGCAAGCACCATGTGCTTCGTATGAAAAGATACATACCTACTTGATTGCACATGGTTTTAAGAACAGTCCAACTGAGAGCACCTTATATGTTAAGCGTGCAAATGATGTGCTCCTCATCATTGTTGTCTATGTTGATGACTTGTTGTTCACTGATCCTAATGAGAAGCATATTGCTGATTTTAAGTCTGATTTGCATGCCTCTTTTGAGATGCCAGATTTGGGGCGTTTGCATCATTATTTGAGCATTCAATTCATGCAAGTTGATGGAGGAATAAATTTGTTTCAAACATAATATATTGAAACATTATTACAACATTTTGGACTTGAACATTGCAAACCTATTGCCACTCCTATGGAGCCAGGTTTACGATTGAGTCTTCATGATGCTGAGAATGCATTCAATGTTTTTCTCTATCAACGTGCTATTGGATGCTTGGTTTACTTATGCATAAATTGGCCTGATATTCAATTTTCTATTTCTCAAACGATTATGTTTATGCATTGGCAAGGTGTTAAGCATTGGTAGGTGCTTAAGTGCATCTTTCTCTACTTGAGTACTAACAGACTACTTGGAATTTTTTTCCCAAGCGGGAATCATTACCGCCAAATTTACATGCTTTATTTGACTTAGACTAGGCTAGTTGCTATGACACTCGTGTATCCACGAGTGGTTTGTGCTTCATGTTTGGTAGCTCATGCATATCTTGGTTGAATAAGAAGTAACGTACTGTGGCCACTTCTAGTTGTGAGATTGATTATGGGTGAGCTTTCACAACAACTCTTGAATGTGTGTGGCTTAGATGCCTTTTGGATAATTTGGGTGTTGGTTAGTCTTTTGCCACCAACATCTTCATTGACAGTCAGAGTGCATCGATAGTTGTGAGGAACCCTATGTTCCATGCTCGCACTAAGCACATTGAGGTGCACTATCATTATGTTATGGAGAGGTTCTCTGCTAGAGAGACTAGTTTGGCATATGTGCCCACATAAGAGAATGTTGTAGACCTTTTCACAAAGGCTCTACCTAGGGAGAAGTTTGAAGCTTTCCACAAAGCCTTGGGCTTACTTCCTTTTGTGGATTGAATCCACATAGCTTGGTACTTCCTTATACATGAGTGCCCGCTCCTTGTTCACTGCATCGCTCACATGGGGGATTTGTTGATATATTTTTGTAGTGATGTGTGTGAATACACTTAGGACTATCGGGGCACTTTTTTCCCTCTTTAGCAGGTTTTTTCCCCCTCGCTTGTATATATGCCTATAAACCTAATGGGTTACATATATATATTTACATTCACTTGATAATACATGCTGTATTGTGTGTTGTGCTCCAAGCTTCTTCTTCTTCTTCCTTTTGTTGTTTGTGTGCTTCTGTAGACCGAAAAATCCAAGAATGATAGCTCATTTAGATTAGATATACCATCTAATTAAAACATACATAACTCTTTTCATATTCGTTTATTAAAACCATTCAAAGGCACTTTACCACTAACTCCTATTCTTGACGATCCTCTTTTCTTGAAGAAGAATTTGAAATCTTAATTCTTGAGAAAATAATTGACCATGACATAACCACTACACCTACAAGTACTCAATATCATACATATTTACTAAAGTATAAATCATTCTACAAAAGAATCTCTATGGATTCATAAGACTTCATTAATGCCTCATTATGATCACTTAATTTTTGCATATCCTTCAAAATCACAATAATTTAGCTCAATAAACATACATTTCCATGCATGTGTTTTTACATGGAACATGCTTATTTTTGTTCAATGATGGGACATGTGTCTGGCCATCCATGTCTATTTTATTTCTTATCAACTAAGATGAGTTGCTTTTCCAATTGGGGGATATGTTATCACTCATGGAATGTTGAATGTTGAAGTTTATTTTATTGAGAATTTAATGTGCTTCACGTTTTGATATAGCAACTGAAGGTTTGTTAGGGTGTAGATGTGTGTAGAGTTATTCTGATGTATTTGGACATAAATAAGAGAACTTATATTCTCCATATATTTTATAAATAGAAGAACCATGTAGAGGATTCTTTCTACAAAGTCATAAAAATAGCGATTGAGATAAGGATCATTGTAGAACGTGACTTTTCTAAATAAAAGCTAAGGAACTCCATAAAAGTGAGCGATCTTTTTCTCACACACCTGCTTCTCCAATCACCCACCCTCATAATATCAAAAAAAGAAAAACTATAAATACATGTACTTTGGAGACCTGTCCAACTGAGTGCGTGGGGGGAAATTTCACCCAATTTTGTGTACTATCTCATCTATTGTGGATCTCTATTCTTGTGTATTTTTAGGTTTCGTACTCTCTGTGTATGCATGTCTATAAGATCCTGCAAAACTTGCTCAAATGTTGAAATTTTCTTGCAACCACCGATTGGAACATGTAGATCTAAATCTGAGGGATAAAAGACACTTCAAAGCCAAAAAATGCCTCCTTTCATGAGGATCATTGCTATGAGCTTTTCCCACCTTTTTGTTTGTTTGAGCTCCATTTTTGCCCTCTTATACTTCTAACCTCTTGTTCTACGCTCCTCTCACCTCTTTTTTGTATGAGCATCATTTTTGGCTGATCATACTTTGAACTTTCTATTCTACCCTCCATTTTTCCCTCTCGTACTTCTAACCTCTTGTTCTACCTTTCTCTTGTTCTATCCCTAACTTTCAAGAGAAAGAAATAAGCACGAAATAGTCTTTACAATCTCTTTTGTCATGGGTGATTACTCTGATATGTGCCTTGATTATGAGTTCAAAACGCTCTAAATGAGCACCTTTAAGCTTTGGCTTTTCTCTCTTAAGCTTCCCTAACTCGTAAAATTCTACTCCTATACCAAATATGCATAAAGGAAAAATAAAAGAAGTAACGCAAAAATATAACAAAAGTAAAGTAGAAGACGAAAATATGCAAGTTTAATGGAAATCTCATAAAAAACTAGCCTTACAAATATAAAATCTACTATTTCAAACTATGGAATCACCTAAAACTCATGAAAAATGAGCTAGAAATAATGACAATGGACTTCCAACAAGAAAATAAGCTTCAATAAATGTTACCTCACTAGGTGGAATGCCACATAATCCTACAAAGGTTGATGACCCACACCTTAAGAGATATGATTAGGAAGTAATCCTCAACCATGGGTTTTGGGGCAAGTGGTTAGTCCATCATACTACTAGCTGAGAGGTTGCGAGTTCGATTCCCAATATTTGGTATCAGGGCTTAGTTGAGGAACTTGGGCAACATGGAGGTAAGGAGCCTCATATGTGGAGACCTGGGAAGAACTTGACCATGGATGAGTCTAAAACTAACCACAAGTGAAGGTGCATGGGCATTTGGACACAAATTGAGGGTTGAATAGGTCCAAAATAGGTATGAGTTCTAGAATCTAGGGTTAATGGAGGCTAAACTTGGGAAAAAGTCTACAAAGTTATAAAGAGGGTCCACAAGCGAGCGTTGAGGACTACGATCAATTTAAGGGGCAAAGAGTGTCATCACATAATCCTAGAGGAAGGTGGATGAACCACATCGTAAGAGAGACAATTAGGAAGTAATCCTCAACCATAGCTTTTGGGGCAAGTGGTTAACCCATCATAATCCTAGATGGGGGGTTGTGAGTTCAATTCACAACATGGAATCCTCCAAGCATGATGACAAAGAAGATGTGTCATCGACAACAATGCCAAATTGTTTTGGTGTAGACTTGCTCCCACAACACATGTATCAATCAGTGTAGAACAATGGATCCTCCCCCAAAAATGTCAATCTTGGAGATGACTTGGAGGTGTGAAGATCTTCAACATACTAAGAGTCATGCACACATATACAAGGAGTTTCACATATGCACATAAATATGCATACACAAACATGCGAGCAAGCCTCACTCATGAACAGGAAATAAGAGCTCCCATGAAACTCACACTTGATTAGAAGATGGAATGAGCAAGAGCAAGAAGAAAAAATTACAAATCAGGGTTAGTTCACTTTTATAAATGAGTTTTAAAAAGTGGTCCTCTTGACATTCTAGTGTCCATCCTAGTTAAAAATAGGTCCAAAACCCTCGTTTGAGGTCTAATTTGAGCGCAAAGAAATCTTGTAAAATCTTTGAGGTTTAGGGAATCACTCCTTAAGGTTGAGGACCCTTGACTTGCACAAATGTGGAGTAAATTACTAGAAATCTCTTTCATACATATATTCTAAAGGTGGATTTTTACATCAAAATGGTTAACTTGAAGAATAGTTTGAGAATTTTGAGGCTCCCCTTAGCCTATCCCTTTGCTTGAGTGCCTCACCAACTTCTTGTGTCATTTCTTCACAACCATAACCATCTTCTCTCTCTTTGGATTTACAAAATGGAGTCAATGAGTCTGGATCTTCAACACCTGCCTTTCATTATACTTCCAAATTAATCCAAGCTAATTTGAAAGAGTAGATCTCAATGATTGAACTTCTTTAGAGAAAAGGTATAAAGAACTAGCCAAGGCAGTAGAAAGGCATCAAATCTGAATCGAAAAGACTACCTCTAAATTGGATCACAATGTCCTAAAAGCCGCTACATCAAATCTAAATCCAAAAGACTACATCTAAATTGATTACAACGTCCTCAAAGGCCACTGCCTATTGTACAAAATACTACTTTTTGAAAAGAACAAATAGGCTCTACGTCATTTCTTTGTATAATGTAATCTTTGAATGCTCCTCACATTCTCCCTCTATATTCTTCTCTTTGTGTTTGGATACCATATAGATTTGGTATGCATATGGATTCCATCTCTCCTCTTAATCTTCACTCAGAATTTATGCCCAATAGTTTTCAAAGTGTGTGATGTAATTTCAAATGCTCCTCATAATTTCATTGTATCTTCTTTTGTGACATACCATGTCAATTCAAGCATTACTAAGGGTGCTCTCAGATAGGGCGATAGAGTTTCGTTGATCCAAATGGAGTTCCGCCCTATTTAATTCACACACAACAATGGTAATATCTCAAAAGGAAACTATAAGTGTGACATTATTGGTTGAATGATGTGAATGGCCAATAAGAATGGCTCATGAGAGTGACACAAACTTGTTATGAGGTGGGAACTTGCAAGGCCTGAAATTGATGGGCATTTTGCTTGTCAAAAACGAGTGTTTTTCTTGTCAAATGACAAGCTAAGATTGGTAATTTGTCTATCATTTTTTATAGATCTATACGTATATTATATGTATATGCTTTCTATAAACATATAGAAATTTCTCACATAAAAGGTAAAATCAAAATTTGGATGCATTATCCAAGCTTGCATAGCCTAATGGTTTGATGCCTTGAGTCTTTGAAAGGAAATCCTAAGTTCAACTCTTGGTTAGACATATCTATGAGTTTCCTAAAGATGGGTGCCTAAAAGGTAAGGTGAGTGTGAGTGTATTTCTAATTCATTGTGCTCTCAAAAACATACATGTCATATAACATTTTGTCTGGCCATTTCAATCACTGATAGACCCAAAACCTTTGCTTTTCTTATCAAATAAAATATTAACATAAAATAAACTCAAAACATTTTTTATTTTATTTTATCAAATAAAATAAACCCAAAACATTTTGTCCATTTTTTACCATAAAATACGGTCAAAAGTTTTATTATATCTTCAAAAAATACATTAAAAATATCAAATACAGGTGCGACCTATAGATAGCGTAGACCTCAAAATACAACACTGGGTGCCCAAGCCTTCTAGTAGTCCTTTACGAGCAGTTGCGATTTCATTTTCTATGCCAACATTCGCTCTTTTGCTAATAGTGACCGGCAAAATGATGAGCTTGTCGCCCACGCAGAGGCCCGGAAATCTAAGGATTCTTCGATAGATGAGTAGGTCGTCGACGCGAGGCATCAGAGGGCAAATAGCGAAGGACGATGGGGCGGGGGGTCGACACAGTCGGCGAGAGGGTAATTCTTCTTATCACACCTGACGTGAATCCTAACGCCAGATCAGCCCTACCCTACCAGTCGTGGTCGACGATGATAAGCCTACTGGATGATGTCTGCATTGCCTGCCTTTTCGGCTCGCCAGGCGGCGGAGGCTGCTGCAGACCTTTATTTCTGCTTCGAACGCAAAATATTTCAGGTATTTGAGGCTCTAAGTTCCAACCATGAAATTTCATTGCTATGTCTGCCATCTGCTGCTACTCATGCCTTCCCTTTTCTATGTTCCACATTCACGGTGACCTTCCCGTTTGAAGAGACGATCGTCGCGCCTCCTTTGACGGGTACATAACGGGGGTGCGCTACGCAGTTTTGCAACTGTATAGTTTGCCATTTGATCGTATACTCTCCGGCAGAATTTGATCCCCAGCCGATACTAATGATCCTGCTCCACTGCTTCTTGAGCTTGGTGGCCGCTTCCTGTGGCATACAATTACTTTGATCTCATACTCTTCTCGTCTGTTTCGCGTCGCACTTTAGTGACAGCCAATCTCTCACCAGCTTCTAATCGACGGGCGCTCGTCTGAAATGGTAACGATAATCACATTCTGAATAGGAAGTGAAGAACTATTGAGATACCTGTAGATGATTTAGTACCACATTTATGATTGATTCGCAATTCTCATCTATAGAAGCAGATCGGTATTGATAGTTATATACCAATCTTTGAACTGCTCATTCAGTTGAATTCAAGCATATGTGCAATTCTGCTTGAATTTGTTTTCGCATGATTTATTCGACATCTCCTTTTCCTTACCCGGCCAGATTTTTCCTCTCCGACAACGTGATGTGCACCTGCCTAAGTTTTCTACTAGATAACCCTTCCCTTAACCAGAAATGGATGAACTTCGAACGTTTTCTTTTCCTCGCATTCAGTGCTTTCCACTCATGGTGTCAATATCTGCCAGGCGCAGAAATTGAGGTCCCTTTCCCTCTGCGTGACGAGGACCTGTATTCCCTAGAGTCAGAAATTCTGTCCCAAAAGCGGACCATTGTTACGAGTGCAGATGACAGCTCCCCGAAATCGCTGGAAAACCGTGGAATTCGTGGTAATCTGATACGGAGGGACCTCTCGAAAACTGAAAGTGGCATGGGCTATTCAACAAACGCACAATACAGGGTTGCGGGAACCTTAGATGGAAGTCACGCAAATACCTGTGAAACAAAAGAGGGAGGAAATATCCAGATGATTACTCAGATTCCTCACGCACCTGAAGCTCTGAAGCAAGAAAATGAAATTGATCAGTCGTGTAAAGCCCGGCAAAAGCAGTTAAGAAAGGCGGTTCTCAATGAAGGAAACGATAGTTTTAGTCTGCATTCGCATCAGGGCTCGAAAAGGGCGAATCAGGATTCCATGCTTGTCTGGCAGGTAGAGGGTGTGAAGGCCACGTTCCTGTTTCTAATGAAACTATTGATATTGGTGGTATTGATTTCTCACTGACACTTGTGTTCTGTATTGACAGAACTTCATACCATCTGAATATGCAACTCTGTGTGCTGTATTTGATGGTCATGGACCTGACGGGCATCATATTTCCAGACGTTTACGTGACAATCTACCTGGAATACTGGCATCGTGTTGGCGGAGCGCCTGGCTTTCAAGCTCGGCAGTACGCAGAAATAATGACTTTCTTGATCTTATTGTGGATTCCAGCAGCAGCTTAGGAAGCGACAATGAACATCTGTGGCTGTGGGAGGAGGCGTTTCACAGAGCATTCAAGCTCATGGACAGACAATTGCTGAAGGATGAAGATGTGGACTGTGTATACAGTGGCAGCACAGCATTAACACTTGTGAAACTGGTAACGTACATAGTTCTAGCATGTCTTACACAATGCATGCTCATGAATTTCATCTGTCCTTGTTCTGTGACCATAATTATATTACATTTCCTGAAGAGCAGGGTGATGACATTATCATAGCAAATGTCGGGGATTCAAGAGCTGTGCTGGCTGTGAGATTTGCCGATTCCTTAATCCCGCTTCAGCTGTCTGTCGATCTTACTCCCAACTTGCCCAGTAACTTTTCTTCTTCTTTCTGATTAGCTTCTCCGCTTTTGTACCCGATCCCAATGTTGGCTCTAATTTCTCTATATTCTTGTACTAATTATCACAACATTGGTTTGAAAAATAATGCAGAAGAGGCAGATCGCATCCAGAGATGCAAAGGTCGTGTTCTTGCCCTCCGCAAGGAGCCTTTCGTGAAAAGAGTCTGGTTACCTCATGTTAACTCACCAGGACTCGCTATGGCCAGGGCTTTTGGGGACTACATTCTGAAAGAGTATGGCGTTATCTCAACGCCGGAGGTCACCCACCGGCATATATCAAAGAACGACAAATTTGTCGTATTAGCTACGGACGGGGTATTTTGCAATGCTGAGATAACGTTTCCTGTAACATGGGTTTTGTCTTTACCTCACATGAATTTCACTTCTCCTTCACAGGTATGGGATGTGCTGAGTAATGAAATGGTTGTCAACATAGTAGACAATGCTCCGCAAAGGTGCAACGCTGCTCAGGCAGTCGTGGATGCTGCAGTTCGTGCGTGGAAGGTGAAGCATCCCTATGCTAAGATGGACGACTGTTCGGTGGTTTGCTTGTTCTTAGACTCTGGGGACTCTCAGCCAGTTCAAGCCTCAAGTTCTCCATCAGTGTAAAACTTATGAAGATGTCTGCAAATCACTTCAGGATTTAATACTCAGCTCATGGTCAGGTTTTCTAGAATCAATGGAGCAGTGTGCAGTGTGCAGGTTTTCTAGAATCAATGGAATGTAAACGTTGTCAGTATTGTGAGCAGATAAATGACTCGCTTGGCAAGGAGTGTCATTTTAAGCCCTCTTTCTGTACTACCTTACGGATGGAGATTCCCTTGGATGTCTCGTTGAACAACCGATCCATGTGTGATGGGACGTTCGAGGGCAATTACCTCGCTTGGACGTCCGAGTAAGCAGGTCATCCGATATCTCTGCAAATCGGATTAAGAACAGTGAAAAGCTGAACTGATTCTTGGAAGGTTTATCAGAACTAATTCTTGCAAATCGTATGGAACTTGAGTACTCATGCTTCGGTTTTGATGCTCAAATGTTTCATCTGCCTTGCCTCAGCTCACGCTCAACAAAATTTCAAAACGGTCAAGCATTGAGAGGAAAGTCATAGGTGCAGATTTTTCAGAGTTTTAGGAATTTTCTCAATCGCTGCTTATACATGTCACCTTATTCTTTTCTGTATTCGTTATTCAATTCAAACGTTCTTCTATACCTCTCAGAAATACGTTGCAAACATCTCTCTCTTTCTCTCTCTCATTCACATACACGCAGGTTGAATCCATCACCGATGATTCTTATTATTACTTCTATTTTCAAGGGAGTTCGATCTCAGAATGTGCTCTTCCTACATAAAACAATCGCACACAGGGAGTGGAACATGTGGTTTCTCTAATTTGCACACCTAGGAATCCTGTTAATTTTGGGGAAGTTGAACCTATTTTTAGACATCCTCAATTTCGTGCTTTTCAAGATTTTAAATTTAATCTTACAACGGATTTTGGGGAAGTTGAACCTATTTTGGAGGAGGATGTGCTCCAGATAAGTAAATACTAATTGTAAAAACTAGTGTCTACAATCGCACACAGGGAGTGGAACATGTGGTTTCTCTAATTTGCACACCTAGGAATCCTGTTAATTTTGGGGAAGTTGAACCTATTTTTAGACATCCTCAATTTCGTGCTTTTCAAGATTTTAAAGTTAATCTTACAACGGATTTTGGGGAAGTTGAACCTATTTTGGAGGAGGATGTGCTCCAGATAAGTAAATACTAATTGTAAAAACTAGTGTCTACACAAGAAGATCTCAATTCAAGTCATAAGGATCTCAATTCAAGACATAAGGATCACAAGCTGGAAAACTGAACCTGTTTTTATGAGCTTCAACATGTAATATATTTCATTCACCAAGTAGGAGTAGGCATAAATCTGAGGCAGGACTTGACATAAATCTAAAGCTCCCACTTTTAGAAGCACATAAGGCAAATCTGAGAAAATGTGAAGCGAGAAGAGAACAATCGTATGAAGTCATGTATATTTTATTTAGAAGGTCATCAAACTTCCAAATTTCCATTATGTTTTATCCACTCTACGAACATGTCTTTTTTTTTCTGGAATGCCTTTTCAATAGTAAGTTTCAATGGCTTTGGAGAAGCTTTCAATCGAGGTGATGGTCCAAATCGAGGGGGCCTTTGTTATTAGTTATGGAAAATTGAATTATTGGGTTTTATTTTATCTCAATTGTTGAATGATAGTGATCTTCTTGGCCACATTATCTATTGAACTTGAGGATTTAATGTGGTTCGTGTTTTGAATTAGGAGGTGTAGGTTCATGAGGGTATGGATGTGTTTGGATATATACATAGAGATTATATTTTCCATTTATTTGTAAATAAAAGACCCGCATAGAGGGTTAATCCAGAAAGTCTTAAAAATAGCGGTTGACGATAAGGATCACCATAGAAAACGGCTTTCTTAAATACAGCTAAGGCTCAACATAAAGGAGAACAACTTTTTCCTTAGACATCCACTTTTCTAAGTGCCCATCCTCATTGCAACCCCCCTATCTTTGGAGATAAACTAAATCTATAAATGCATGCACTCTGGAGACTCATTTGACAGAGTGCATGGAGACATATTGTACCCAATATTGTGCACTATTCCCATCCTCTGTGCATCTTTATTTTATGTTTCTTGGTGTTTGTACGGCCTCTACACACATGTGTCTGCGAGATTCTACAACAACATTTCTTATCCTCAATCATGAGCTTCTTTTGTTAGAAATTAGTCCATAGAGACATCTCATGTGTGTGGAACATGATCTAAGTGTAGCCAAGGTCCCAAGCTCAAGGGATATCCTCAGGTACCTAATAGGTAATGGGAATGAGTGTTGATGATGACCACATGCTGACACTAGAGCATTACTATTCTGAGAGGTGAGAAATACACATAAGCTATTAATCTCCTTTGATAATTTTAAGTCTTAGAGCTTACATTTGGTCTCAAAAATCCCTTTTTGAAGTCCTTTTCATAATATTTCCAGAAGAAAGCCAAACATTTGTACATGGATAGATCATTGTCATCATCCTCAAAAATTATGAGCCCATTGGGAGGCTTGTAGAGATAGTAGGAAAAATGAAATGGAAATCTTCCAAAGCCCCTCAAAGAGCTCACAAAGCCTCCAAGGAATCTTTTCTTGTATGAATGCTTCCAACAAAAAGCCCCGTGAGCTCATGAGGAGTTTTGAGGTTCGAACCCACCTGAGCAAGTGCCTTGCCAAGTGTGGACAAGGAGATGAGGAGCTCTCACTCTCTCCTCTCTTGAGTTGTGAAGGATACACGCCATAGAAGCGTATATGTACCCACATATGGTGTCGAGAAATGGGTATATCATATAAAACAATTGTCTCAATGCAATCTTGGAGTGGATTTTGGAGAGCATTTTGCTTCATCTACCCCTTTTCTAGGAGCTCTTTTTGGACACCTTATTTAATTGAGCATGTCTTCTTTGATATGTATGAAAATGTGTTATTTTCACTTGCTATGGATTTCTTGCTATGAGAGCAAGTAATAAATACGTAATCTATGTCATAAGCACATGTATTTTGATAAGAGTGTGTAGTGCTCTATGGCATTGAAGATGATGATCTTCAAATTCCTATTCGTGTTGTGGTTCCTACTACACCTACTGTAGATAAATTTTGATGGGATATCAAAGATGCTCACACACATGCATTTGATAGCTTTTTCTATCAAACATGAAATTATCCCTCATATTCACTCTTACAAAATAAGAAAGGATGCTTGGGATACACTTACCACTTTATACTAGGAAAGGAATGAGGCTTATGTTGCTTACCTCTGAAAACAATTGGCGAGTGAGAATATGAATGAAGGAGATTTTATGGATACTTTTTTGACAAAGATCAAAGATTTGATGCAGATGAAGTCTTGCTAGATAGTTCACTTGTGCAGACCTTTCTTAATGGTCTTCTAGATTGATATCAAAGTTTTTCTTCTACTATTCAATTGATGATGAAAGACAATCCAAATGCCTTTAATATTCGAGGAGGTAGTCTCTATTTTATTGTAAGAAGATTAGTCTAGGTGGAACAGTTCCATTATGCCTATTGAAGATCAAGCTTTCTTAGCTAGTCATAAGGGCAAAGGTAAATAGAGCTCATCTATTAGTAAGCAAAAATATGCTAATTCTACATAGTAGTCAAAGAGGGAAGACAAATACAAGAAGAAAATAGAAAAGCAAAAACATTTATGCAAATATTGTCCAAAACTGGCTACAAAAGAGGCAAAGAAAAAGGAGATTGGAATGGTTGTTGGAAAGGCCTCTATACCAAAAACAGAGTCTACTAATCTTGTGTAGAATGAAGAATGGGTGTTTACTACTGTATGCAATTATGAGTCATCCTCTCATGAGCAGTGTATGTATGTAGTAGACTTAGATGTTTGGTAATTTTATAGTGAGGCAACCAAACATATTACCTCACAATGCAATTTCTTTAATTCACTTGATCTTGCCCCTCATTAGGGAAGGAACCCTGCATGGGCCTTTTAGATTAAGGAGTGATTAGTGGTGGACTAATCAGAAGAGGGTGGTGGCCATAGTTTATACCCTATATAATACTAGGCCGAAGCAGGGAAAGGGTGCAATTTTTCCCCTATTTAATGAGTTTCCTCTAGAGAGAGAAGGAATCTCATAACCAGGCTGGGCCAAAAAAGTCAATTTTTTTTTTAAGTTTGAAAGCTCATCATAACACCTGACAATGAACCCCCATTATTGTTTAGGGTCAAAAGTTCTCTTTTTCATCACAAATTCAAAATCCATGTTCGTTTTGAGCTAAACAAATGTATTTTTTCAAGAAACCTAAAAAAAGAGGTATTTCCCTCCTAAACTTCACATTTTCATACTAGGTCCCTAGACAAGTCTATCTTTGTAGCACACAATTGAAGCTCTTCTGTCTATATTCCAAGCTATCTGCATCTCCCATATTGAAATATTGTTGTAGTTTGAAGGCCTCAAACTTCAATAGCAACATCTAAAGGTTGCCGAAAACCAAAACATGAAGTTCTTGAAATAATTTGGAGAAGCTTGTAGGAGGTAGAAAAGTTAGTTGCGAAGTGATGAAGTTCGGTCTAGCCAATCAACATAGAACCAGCCCTTGAGCTTATAGAGACTCCAATAGACTTATAGGCATATTGTAAGTGCAATAAAATTCACTATATACTTTGGAGCATCAAGGAGAAAGAGTCGATACAAAACAAATATGTTTGCACATTGATTAGCTCAAAAGACTTGCTACATTTGGAAGAAATAATCAACTTCCAATGGTCATAGCATCCAACATGATTACAGTTGAAATAAATCCTTCTAGAGGAATGATAAAAATAGGGTTCACTATATAGAATGCACAAGAGTACAAGTAATAAGAAAAATATGCATCTAGAATGAACTGATACTCAATAGTGGTATCTCCTTTTTCAAGGTTGCACAAAAATAGAGCCTGATATGGAAAAACTGAGAGTTCTCCACATCTACTACAAGAAATGCTTTGAAAATTTGTATAAATAAACTAAAGACTAATAGCTTTCTAATGAATGTGCAGCCATCCAATTTGGAGCTTTGTAGAGAGACACACAACCTCAGCAAGTTCATTGTTGTCGAAGAAGATGATGTAGAGAAATGAAGGAGCAAGACAATGATGGCCAAAAGTGTATGTATATTGCTTCCATGTAATGTACAATTGATTTGAGCTCTTTATATAGACTCTTGAAGTGTTCCATGAATTTTACAAGTGGATTTTGAATTCAAATTAAGGTGGGATTAGTTGTTGAAGAGAATGAATTCACTTTCCTACAATCTAGGAAAAGTGAAGATCTAATTTGATTTACTTTTAGGTGATTGATTGATTCATTGATTATCAAGCTGAACCATCTCAAATTCGTGGAATTTGAGCTCTCATTTTCTCCCTTTACATGTGTACATCTCTAGGATTTTACATTGATAAATTACCCATAAAAAACTTTAGAAAAAATACAATAAATGAGCATAAATAAAAGAACTCTTCAATGGATATTTTTTGATGTAATCCAAATGATAGCATTTTGATGTAGATCAAATCCACCTCAAGCATAGTGTAAGCTTGATGTTCCAACATCTCCCCCTCAAGCTAAAGTATGCTTGAGTCTTCATTGTCTAATAGGTTGAATACCTACCATTGCTTGAAATCTGCAAAGCTTTATTCCATCAAGTGCCTTCCTTATCATATCCACTACTTGCTTTTTAGTTGGAACAAAAGAAATGTCAATCCCCTATGCCATGAGATTCTCCTTGATGAAGTGGTGATGAACCTCTATCTGTTTGGTTCTGGCATGGAAAATAGGGTTTGCTCCTAGATGCATGGAACTTACATTATCTCCAAATATGTGAGGTTCGGAACTCAGAAATCTCCTTGATGAAGTGGTGATGAACCTCTATCTGTTTGGTTCTGGCATGGAAAATAGGGTTTGCTGCTAGATGCGTGGAACTTACATTATCTCCAAATATGTGAGGTTTGGAACTCAAAAATCCCAAATCTATATACAGTGATTTTTAAACCATATTTCCTCTTGAGATTTTATGGTCAAATCTCTATACTATGCTTCAATTGAGGATAAATCAATTGGTGGTTGCTTCTTGGAAATCCATGACACTAGCTTTGAACCTGCAAATCCTAAGTAACAAAAGGTACCTCTTAAATCATCCTTAGATCTTGCCCAATCAGCATTCAAATAGATTTTGATATCCAAGTCTGAAGAGAAGGATAGAATATACCTTCATTCATTGTACCTTTGAGGTACTTAAGTACTCTTAGTTGCATCCATGTGTGCTCTTCTTGGTGAGTGCATGAACTGGCTTAGCAATCCTACACTATATGAGATATTTATCCTTGTATGAATATCAAGCTACCTACGAAGCTTTGATACTCTTTAATGTCTTTAATTTTCTCACCTTCATAAACTAAGTTTATTATTTATCTCCAAAGGTGTACCTGCAAGTTTAGTATTCTCCATTTTGAACTCAAGAAGTAGATCCTGAATGTATCTCCTCTAAGTCAAATACATTCCTTTATCTATGTATATGACCTGAGGAGTCTCCAATTTCTTGCAGCAGCTACACTTATCAATGTTATGATTGTAGTTATCTTTGCAATTGGCAAGAATGTTTTCTCATAGTCTATACCACGATTTTATGAGCATCCTTTGGCAACTAATCTTGCCTTGTACCTTGAAATTGATCCATCTGAATTTCTTTTGAGTTTATATACACATCTGCAACCAATTACCTTTTGATTGGGTGATACTAGAACCAAATCCTAAGTATCCATCTCCTTCAATGCATCTATTTCTTCTTTCATGGCCTTTTCTCAATGAGTGTTTCCCTTTGCCTCATCATAGGTTAAGGGTTCTGAAATTGAGTCTTTTTCCAAGTAGATTGAATAATTTGCAATAAACATGGAATCATATCCATACCTTTCTAGTTGGTTCTTCACCCTTTGTTGATCTTCTAGGGGATTGCTTGGAGCAATCTCCGCACTCCTGCATCTTTGCTTTGCCTCTTGACTTCCATAGTTTGTAATCCTTTTCCCTTTCATCTTGGTCATCATCTGTATCACTTCTTGGATCTTAGACCTATGTATCATGCTTTCTTCCTAATTGATGACAATCACAATCAAGATCATATGGTAGAGTTACCTTTTTTTTGTCTTCATCATACCAAGACTTGTGTTCTTCAACAATCCCTACTTGTAGTGAATTGCTTGGTTGAAGGACTATAGGACCTGTAAACCATCTGAGTTGAGTCATACCCAATAAACACCGGTTTCGTTACCCTTTCATCTAGCATACTGCCTATTTGTGAGGGTACATGAACATAAGCTAAACAAACAAACACCTTGCAATGTCCAGGACTAGGTTTTCTTCCATGCCATCTTCATAAGGATTCATACCTTGAACTGATTTGGATGGTAGTCTTTTGACAAGGTACACAATAGTTGAAATAGCCTCTACCCACAGATAATGTGGCAACCTCTTCTCTTCAAGCATTATTTTGGTTGATCCAACCAAACTCTTATTTCTCCTCTCTGCAATTCCATTTAATTGAGGAGAGTACCTTGTAGTCACTTCCCTTTTGATACCTTTATACTAAAGGAAATTATCAAAATCTTTGAAGAAGTATTCTCCTTCTCCATCAGTTCTCAGCTTCTTGAGTGATCTACCTATGTGATTCTCCACATGTACTACATACTTTTCGAAGCAATCAAGCACTTCATTCTAAATTTTGATAAAGTACAAAATAGTCCATCTACTATGGTCATTAATAAATAAGACATAATACCTGGAACATGCCAATCAAGGTTCTTCACTTGGTCCCCACACATCAGTGTGTACTAAGTCCAAAAGTTGTTGTGGATGTTACCCTTGTGGTTGAATGGTTGTCTTTGTACCTTCCCAATGTGACATGCATCACATCTCTTGATCATATGTTGCTTTGATATGTTTGGCAACCCTAGAATACTTTGATCCTTGCATATATCCTTCAAGGTTCTTTCATTCACATGAGCAAGTCTTTTATGCCCTACTTCAAGCTCACTTAGGGTTTTGAGACCCAAATTTCAATAGAGCTATGTTCCTGGTTTCTCCTACTTCAAAAGTAAAGAGGCCTACCATGCTTTTCACCTCTAGCTATCTTCTTGAAGCCTTGACATGGATCTTCCATAAAAGCTCCATGTTGGGTGAACCTAACTTGCAAGCCTTTTTCAACTATTTGGTCTACACTTATTAGGTTTTTGGTGATAATGAGTACATAGAGAATCTTACTTTGAATTTTTGTCCTACCATTGGAAGCTTTGACATTGCCAATCTTCTCCACATTGTGCTTAGTATCAGCCCCTATTTGTACTTGATGTCTATGATTTGGACTTTCCAAGTTAGATAGAAGAGCAATGTTGCCTACTGTTGAGATATCAAGCTCAACATGTGATGATCGAGGATGACACATACCAGTTTTTCGTTTCTCTGACATGTATAGTGGTCACGCCAGTATATGTCATGGATACTTCATTGAGCTTTATTAGATTTATCTACAGAGAGTGATGGCACATTTGTTTCTTGCCAGCTCACTCATTCGCGGACATTAGGTTTTTCCTTATGTACTGGTCTTTATATATTGCACTGGTTGTATTCTTGTTTTTAGGTCATTCTTGTACATTCATTTTATGTAATAGAAGAAAAAGAAGAAGAAGAAGATCATTCTTCCTTGCCTCAATCTGTGTGTGTGCTTCTCCTTGAGAGTGAGAGTGTGTGTGTGAGCTCTCTTCCTTATCTCCTTCCTCGTGACATGGTATCAGAGCCAGTGTGGCTGTAGAGAGCTCGTGGAGAAGGCAATGGTGAAGACTACGCGGCAAGGCGTGGAGAAAACGTGATTTCACAAACGGCCTCCGTTTGCTACGAAAATCACTGTGAAGGTAGAAGACCTCAAAATATTTTTGAGAGTTATTCCTTTAGGGTCACTTGTTTTTGTCAGATCGAAGTTTCGGAGCCATCTCGACCTCCGTTTCGAGCCCGCAAGGTAGGGCCCATAGAAAAACTAGGTCAGTTTCAAAAATTGTAACTTGCATTGTGTTCGAAGACACTCATATATTCCAGATTCAGAATTTCAAGTGATTCCGTGTACTGTTGATACACGAAAACTGTGTTTTTTTGAGATCGAACTGTCACGTCATAGTGCAACAATGTTCAAGCAGAAGTGCTGCTTGTAGTGTGTTGCGGTGTTGTGAATTGTTGCAGAAATGGCAAACGCAGATGGAATGAGTCAGCTTATGAGCGATAAGCTGGACAAGAACAACTTCCATGCTTGGAGATTCAGAATGACGAATTTCTTGATGGGAAAAGGCTACTGGAAGTACATCGAAGGAGAGAATGAAAATGCTCCACAGTTACTAGAAAGGAATTGGACTGTAGAACAGTTAAGAGCATATGAGGAATGGAATCAAGGAGCACGAAAGGTAATGTATTGGCTATCTGTTAGCATACAGGATAGCATGATTGGACACATACAGGATGCCAAGACTCCAAAAGAGGCTTGGAACAGTTTGATCACTTTGTACGAGACCAATACAAAGGCATGGAAATTGCAACCCAAGAACGAGCTGCATACATTGGAGAAAAAGAGCATGTCAGTAAGTGACTACACTCTAAAAATCAAAAGCATATGTGAGTCACTTGCATCTATTGGCCTGAATGTAGATGATGATGATAAGGTGGAAGTGTGACTTCGTGGTTTAGGAGCTGCATATAAGCAGTTCAGAACTTCTATATAGACTAGGGAAAATATTCTGAATTTTGCTGATTTGGTCTCTATGCTGTTATTGAAGAAAAGAATCTTGGTGAGGATTCAAACTCCCAAGGAAAGCCCAGTTCTGAGCATGTATTCTACTCTGGCAGAGGAAGAGGTAGAGGTAGAGGTTTTGGAAGTGGAAGAGGAAATAATAACCAAGACCAAGGTCAACAACAGAATCATGCAGGAGGAAGAGGACAATTTCGAGGCAGGGGGAGCCAAAGAGGTCACATAAATTTCCAAAGAAATGATTAAGCTAATGATAGTAAAGGATGTTGGAATTGTGGTAAACCTGGACACTTTGAATGTGATTGGAGGTTAACGAATCAAAATAACAGAATGCAGCAAAACAACTATGCATCCACAAGTGCAGATGATTCTGAGAAGTTGTTTATGGTTCAACATCACATGATGAATATGATGTCTACTGGTGTTTCAAAATCAAATGATAATGTCTGGTATGTTGATTCAGGTGCTTCAAATCACATGACCAGTCATGGAGAATGGTTTAGTAGTTTGCAAAAAATGCCAGTTCCTAGATATGTTGAAACAGGTGATGACACATCGCATCCTATTGAGCATACATGAAACATAGCCTTGTCTATGGAGGACGGAAAGGTAAAACATCTCGCTAATGTGCTGCATGTTCCAAATATAACGAAGAATCTGGTTTCTATTGGACAAATGGTTGACCAAGGACTACAAGTCAGGTTCAATGCTGATGGATTATATGTAGAAGAGTACAAGCAGGATGGACGATTGGTTGCCAAAGGAAACAAAGTGGGTAGGATGTTCACCTTAAATGTGAAGATTCCTGAAATGAATGCAGCCATGTTTGCAAAAGGTGCAGGAGTTAATGCAGATATAGAGATATGGCACAAATGGATTGGACATGCAAACTTGCAAAGGCTGAAACTGATGTAGTCAAAGGAGATTGTCCATGGACTACCAAATTTCAAAGTTGCAGAAATGCAAAAGGTATGTGCAGCATGTCAATTTGGTAAACAATCAAGAGCATCATTTCCACAGGACAAGCATGTTAGTGAGAATGTACTAGAAGTAGTACATACAGATGTTTGGGGTCCAGCAAAGACCACATCTATGGGCGATTGCAGGTTTTATGTTACTTTCATTGATGACCATACACGCAACGTATGGGTATATTTCATGAAAGAGAAGAGCGAGGTGTTTAATCACTTCCAGAATTTTAAAGTTATGGTGGAAAAGCAGACAAGGAAGTACATTCAAACATTAAGATCTGATGGAGGAGGTGAATACATGTCAAATGAGTTCAGCAGTTTTCTAAAAAATCATGGAATTCGGCGTCAGTTTTCATGCAGGTACACACCACAACAGAATGGTGTTGCTGAACGCAAAAACAAAAATATTGCAGAAATAGCAAGAGCCTTGATGGCTGAGAAGAATATGCCTCATTGTTATTGGGTAGAAGCTGTGCATACTGCTGTATACATCATGAACAGAACTCAGACTGCTGCTGTACATCAAGTTACACCTGAAGAGAAGTTTATAGGTAAAAAGCCAAACTTATCACATCTAAAAGTTTTTGGCTGTATTGCATATGTACATGTTCCAAATGAGTTGAGGACGAAGCTTGATCCGAAAGCAGAAAAATGTGTCTTCATTGGATATTCCCTTGAGCAAAAGGGGTACAAATGTTATAACCCACTCACACGACAGGTGAAGGTGAGTAGAGATGTGGTAAAGCATATCGAGGTACATTATCACTTCATCAGAGAGAAGGTATTGGCAGGTGATATTGATCTTGTTTATGTGAGAACAGATGAGCAGGTTGTTGATATTTTCACCAAAGCACTTGGAGCTGAGAAGTTGAAGAAGTTTCGGAAGATGCTTGGATTACAGGATATGGCCTTGAACTTGAGGGGGAGTGTTGAGATATCAAGCTCAACATGTGATGATCTTGGATGACACGTACCAGTTTTTCGTTTCTCTAACATGTATAGTGGTCACGCCGGTATATGTCATGGATACTTCATTGAGGTTTATTAGATTTATCTACCGAGAGTGATGGCACATTTGTTTCTTGCCAGCTCACTCATTCACGGACATTAGGTTTTTCCTTATGTACTGGTCTTTATATATTGCACTGGTTGTATTCTTGTTTTTAGGTCATTCTTGTACATTCCTTTTATGTAATAGAAGAAGAAGAAGAAGATCATTCTTCCTTGCCTCAATCTGTGTGTGTGCTTCCCCTTGAGAGTGAGAGTGTGTGTGTGAGCTCTCTTCCTTATCTCCTTCCTTGTGACACCTACAACATTTGAACATCTTGAATCTATGTAGAACAAATGATCATCTTCTTTACCTTCCTTATGGCTTAGATTCATCAAAAGCAATGAGGCTTTATGTTGTTGATCTTCAAAATAATTTTTGTAGTCCCTTCTATTATGGCCTCTATTGTTATTGTTGAAGTCATGTCCACCTCTGTCTCTATTGCTGCCATATCCACCTCTTCCACTTCCTTTTTGGGTCTTCCGATTGAACCAAAAATTTTGAGCGGTGCGCTTAGCCTTATTACACATGGCACACGGCTGAACATTTTGAACTTTGCTTTTTTCATGCTTTGATCCTTTCTTCTTCCCTTTCCACTTGCTCTTGCCTGCAAAGTTGGCTTGGGAAGTCTCCTCTTCATCTTCTTCCTTCTTCTTGCCTTTTAGTTTTTTATCCTTCTTATCTACATATGGAGAACTAGTTGAATTAACCATGATAGGAATTACCTTCCTTTATGCTATTGTTGGCCTCTTGATTGAAGAGTTGTCCAAGAAAGATGTTAAAATCTGGAGTTTGCACATCAATGATGAGATCATAAGCTATGGTGAAGGATTGCCATTGATTATCACTTCTAATTCCATTTAGAATCTACCTCATGATGGCCTCTTCTTCAATCAGCTCTCCAATGGATGGTAATTTATCTCAAACATCCTTGACCTTGATAACAAAATTTTGTGATACTTTCTTTAGGCGTCTTCTTCATTTGGTTGAACTCATTCCAAAGATGGCTTTTCCTTACCTTTGTGCTAGTACAAAAGAAAGTCTCTATGGCATCCCAAGTCTCTTGAGATGTCTTGCATCCTCTAATATATGCTAATAAAAAATCAGAGATAGAATTTTGTATGTATGACCTTGCTTGAGCATCCCTTGCACACCAAAGAGTGAGCTTATCTGTCTCTTCTTTGGTACGTCCTCCTCTAGATCTTGGAGTAGGCATAGCTTCATCACGTGATACAATTCCATAAAGATTTTTACCTAGCAAATAGGCCTTCATTCCGGTTAGCCAAGCTTCATAGTTGTGTCTATCAAGCTTCTTGATCATTGAGGGAAAGCCATCAACAATCTTGATTTAGCTCTGATACCACTCAAGGAACTTGGAGAAGCTTGTAGGAGGTAGAAAAGTGAGTGGCAAAGTGACAAAGTTTGGTCCAACCAGCCAACACAAGAAAAACCCTTGAGCTTATGGAGACTCAAATAGAACTTACAAGTATTCGATAAGTGCAATAAAATCCACTATCTACTTTGGAGCATCAAGGAGAAAGAGTTGATACAAAACAGATAGGTTTGCACATTGCCTAGCTCAAAAAACTTGTTATCTTTAATCAACTTCAAATGATCATAGCAATCAACATGATTACAATTGAAAAAATTCCTCTTGCAAGAATTGTAAACATAGAATTGAGTGTATAGAATGCATAAGAGTACAAATAATAAGCAAAATATGCTTTTGGAATGAACTTGACACTCAATAGTGGTACCTCCTATTTTTCAGGACCACGCAAAGATAGACCCCAAGATAAAAAAACTTGGATTTCTCCAAATCTACTAAGCCAAATGCTCTCAAATACACACAACTAGACACCAATATCTTTCCAATTAATGCTGAGATATCCAATTGGAAGCTTTATAGAGAGAGGGACAACCTCTGTAAGTTCACTTGTTGAAGAAGATGATGCACAGAAATGAAGGAGCAAGACAATGATGGCCAAAAGTGCATTTATGTTGCTTCCATGTAATGTACAAGTGATTTGAACTATTTATATAGACTCTTGAAGTGTTCCCTAACTTTTACAAGTGGATTCTGAATTCAAAATGAAGGCAAGATTAGTTGTTGAAGAGAATCAATTTACTTCACTACAATTTACAAAAAGTGAAGATCTAATTTGATCTACTTTTAGGTGATTGATTGATACATTTATTGTCATGCTCAACCAAGTCAAATTCATGCAATTAAAGCTCTCATTTTCTCCTTTTACATTTGTAAAGCTCTGAGCTTTTACATTGTTAAATTACCATAAAACACTTTAGAAAAAAATATAATAAATTAGCATAAATAAAAGAACTCTTCAATGGATATTTTTTTATGTAATACAAATGATATCTTTTTGATGTAGATGAAATCCACCTCAAGCATAGTGTGAGCTTGATGTTCCAATAGTTCTCACATTAATGTTTCGCAATATCAAAGCTACAAATGGACAACGCATGCCACATGAGTACTCCAAAGGTGCATGGGTCTGTTGGTGCAAGTCAACCACCAATTGATATTTTGGATAAAGGTTTGAAGTCAAAGGATGAAGAAAAGATCAACAGTTGAGAATTGAAGATGGAGTATGTTCAGAAGAAGAAGACATGTATACATATGTACATTAGTTTGTAGCTAGCTTACATATACCTTTTGTATGGTCATGAGCTTGTACATATATGTCTATATATACAAGTAAGAATTCGGGACAAGTATGAGAGAACATATGAAGAGAAGAATTAGAATTAAGAAGAGTCACTAGACATGAGAAAGATCTCTTTCATCATTCAGTTGAAAAATTTCCAGAGATGAAGGTTGCACCCATCTTTTGCTGAGTACTCCTTCTGTGTTTAATCTTTGGTGGAATGATTTTCCACCAGTCTAAGTCTATAGTTGATTGACCTCTGTACACATTTTCAGATTCTAATTGTGTTCAGGCTAAGAGAATTGAGAGTAGGAACATTTACATGTGTATATATGAAGAAGTGAAGTCGTAGCAGGTGCAAAATGCGATGCTAATGTTTTGGTCAATGCTCCTTCCATAGTGTAAAGTTTTGAGTAAGCAAGCACTCATTCTTTAACTTGGAAGGTAAAATACCTATGGCTAAAAGCATTTGACTAAACGGGTGTACTTTGGGAGAACCATGCGTTAGAAGTTACATGTGTCAAAGTCAACTATACTGGAGAATAGTTTCAGACATAGGTGAACTGTTTGTTTGATTTCTCAAGATTTACTAAATCATTTGACATAATTTAAGTTCAAGGTGCGCAATCTATAGCTGACTCCTTGTGCAAAGTTTTATAAAAAACTTTATATCAATGAGTGAGTAATGTGCAGCAGACTTTCTGAGTACTGATTTACTTCACAACTAGTTCAAGATTTTGATAATTGAGTATTGATCCTTCAAATTGGTAAAGTTTGTGAGTTGTTCTTGATATAGAGGTGCTCTAACATCAAGGATAGCTTGCTCTTTTGTAGATTAACACTCTCCATCAGGTTCTACATATAGCCCTCTAGATATGCGCCTCATCGAGTCAACGATCTTGGAAACTGGGTCTTCATTGGAAGGGAAAGGTACTTGGCTTCAAGAACCACAATGACAATGGGATTGTTTCTATTGCACAACATGTCTTGAAATGGCAACTATGAAACTTGAAAACTCTACTAGAATGAGATATCCTATCAATTGTAAGTATTACTAGATAATATTGCATGGTTTATATTGTTAAATATATCTTTGACCTATCTACATATGCTTCTATTTTTTAATAATATATTTCCTTCTACTTTGGTGGATGAGCAAAAACTTCATAGCATTACAGGTACTTTCTAGGAATTGCATGAAGATTTGAGCACTTTTTGTGAAATTTTGAATTGTTGATAACATCTAATATGTGTTTGTCCTATCTATATATGTTTCGTTTGTGGTTTGGCTATATTTCCTTCTATGCAGGCTTGGAAGAACAACCATTCCATAGATCTCTAGGTACATTCTAAACATTACATACAACTTTTAAAGCATTAGTCATTCCATAGCATTAGAAATTTCTTAATGATGGAGTTTTCTTTTACCACATGCATATGTTGTACCCATTATAGAGAAATATTTTGGAAGGTTAGAGATCAACAAAATTTATTATCTTATAGGTTTAAAATGGGCATGGGTCAATGTATAATGCATCTTATATTTTATGTAGAAGATGGAAAGGGATAATTATAAATCAAAATTAAGTTACATGAGCTTTTAGATTTATTTGTCTATATTGTTGTGTATTTTGTTTAGAAGGGGAAAGTTTCTAGGAATGGAGTATTTTTGTAAGCTTTTGAATTCCAGATAGAATTCAATATTTTCTTAAGCTTTCTAACTTCTTTTAATGTTTTAACTATGCTTCATTATATTTTGGTGGGAGGAACAACATTTCATACTCTTGCAAATCAAATACATTATAAAGATTACATGAAAATGGTAAAATCATTAGTCATTTCACATGTAGCTCTTGCTCAACTTTCTTCATGAAAGAGTATTTATTTTTATGCACTTACATATCTATAGAAAATATCATACTTCAAGTAGAATATGGTAATGGATAATGATAAGTATGGAGACTTTACATGATATTCTTGATCTATAAGTCTCAATTGTTGTATTCCCATCTATTATTTTATGTAAATGTTTTGACACTTTCCATTTATGTAGATGGATTTTTTTTTTGGGTGAAGATATCTAACTCAAGACT
The DNA here is from genome assembly GCA_020310875.1 of Ceratopteris richardii. Classification (NCBI taxonomy): domain Eukaryota; kingdom Viridiplantae; phylum Streptophyta; class Polypodiopsida; order Polypodiales; family Pteridaceae; genus Ceratopteris; species Ceratopteris richardii. The sequence goes on from CM035423.1 coordinate 100,140,330, forward strand.
AAAAAGGTTTACTACGAGTTAAAATATTTTTGATGTTCTATTTGAATTAAGGCTATATTGACAAGGACATAAGGTTAGGAATTTACAAATTGTTTTATTATACATTTTATGATATTTATTTCCTTACATGCTTATATTTTATTTTCGATTGTTTGTAGGTTGTGAAGAGAGTGAAAAATATAATTAAATCTCTTAAAAAGTGAACTATAAATGAGGTTGCATTTTATTGTCATATATATTTTTCTATGTGATGATTTCCTTTTTTTCTTTGAAACAAGTTTAACTTTGAAAAATGAGAGAAATAGACAAAATTTGAAGGGATTTTCATAGAAGGCTAGCCTTTTCTCCCTTTCATGCAAAATCCACTCTCTTTCAGCTTGTTATTCTAGAAAATAAACAACCTTGAGTGTTTGAAGGGTGGATTCCTCCCAAAATTGTTATTTTTGTACCCAAGAAATCTATAGATTTCTTAACGGATTAGTCTTTGGAGGAGAAATTGGAGTCAATAACACATATTTCCTTCCAATTTTTCTAGAGGGATCGGTTTGTTAGTATTAGGACTTGTTTTACATTATCCCAAACTAACTATGAACAAGAGAAAAAAGGTCTCTTATGTCTTACCTCCTACTAAACATCTTTTAACCCATAGAGGAGATCTAAAAATCTTTTTTGGATCTAGAATTGGTCCATAAATACTTTACACCATGGAGGAGCACCACAAATCTTGTGATGATATCTTGCATTTGCAGGCACTTCAAGTTGTACAATCATTGATATTGATAATTTGAAAATTTTGTAAGATTTGGTATTTGTAATCAAAACATTTCTACTTTCATATTTTTGGAGTCTACAACCGTGCATTTACAATGTGACTTGGTGATTATTCAAGTTTCACTTTTATACATAATATGTTCAAGATTCATTGACTTTTTATTGGTTAATTTTCTCAATAGATGATCATTTATGAAGTTTGAAATTACAAAGGATATAACCCAAAAAGGCCATTCATGTTGGATACACTAAATACTTAATCCTAAGGTAACCACAAATGATCCATAGTGCTCTTAGTTATAAGGCCACCATTATGAGGAGAAACCACTTTGAGAGTACAACCATCTATGGAACCCTAACTTCTAAGCTATATGAGGTTTATATGTGAACATTGATGATAATAGATGGTCTTTGTGATCGAGGCTTTGGGGTAAGTGGCTCATAAACTTTTGGGCCATTGGGTTGCCATTCAAGGTGAAAATAAAGGCCCTCTAGTGCCATGGAATTTCCCCATAGAACCTTAATGGGAGGAGTGCAAAGGGGGGCTTTCCACTTTTTGTTGGGTTTAGAGGCACAACAAGACTTCCAATCATGAAGATATTATCAAAAATTATATTTTGAAAACCATTTTATCTCTCCTAAATATGTTTGTCTATACTGGCTCCCATTGTAGAAGTTATGTATGCACAGACTTGTTAAAAATAAGTTCCATGGTCCTAAAAATTTTAAAGAATAGAGTTCCATATCCACTAAAAACGACCTTTCATGGCCTCAACGGCACAAAAAAAGGGGAGCCATAGAAATTCAGGATAGACCTCTGAATGAGTTTTTTTGCATATATAACATGTTGAATTGTGTGCATACAATTGTGAACATATGATATAGACCAATGTGGACTTGAGCATGTGTAAGAAATTTTATGACAAATTATATTACCGATAAGATAATTTCATATTAAAAAATATCTCTTCAAGAAGAATGATCACATAGTCATATATGGTCCTATCTAGTTTCTTGGGTTGTATAGTTCACTAATTTTCCTAAAATTTGCAAGGAAGAAATTGTATTTCCACCATTAATCACCTTCATGACCTCAAAAGCACCAAAAAAAGGGCAACCATAGAAATGTGGGATAGGCTTTTGCAAAATGTTTGTAGAGGCCTATCCCGCATTTTTGTAGCTTCCCTTTTTCGGTGCCTTTTTAGATCGTCAAGAGTCTGGGTGTCATAATAGACAGTTGGTCATAGGGTTTTGACACGTTCTAGAAGAAATGGTAGCATTAATTTCACCAAATTTTGAACCAATCATGAGGTATGGAAATTTTCATAGAATTTAAGGTTCAAGATGGTTTCCTTTGTGTGTGTGACATCACCTCCCCTCAAAGTGACGAGTTCCATGAGAATCGATTATGTGACTCTGCAATCGACTAGAACTTGAATCTTCATATATCTTAGTATTTTTAGAGTTCTTAATATGTGGTACTGGAACATGATGATGGTGGATATCCATGATGAAACTAGAAAGGCTTTGTAGTATATCAAGGTACTGAATCAAGGGCATGATTCTCATGATGGATAACACTCCTCTTTTGACTTTGATGATGATCCTTTTGATGTGGGATAGTGATAATGCAAGTCCTAAACCCAACTAGTTTCTTCTTCTCAAGACACCTAAATGCCATGTGTTAGTGGAAATACAACTCCTTTCTTCCAAATTTTAGATCAATGAAATTTACTATGTGCACAATTTAGTTGAACAATACAAATATGAGTTTTGAATCTAAAGTGATTTGGTTTGCACACATACCATCTTGAAGCAAGCAGACACAATTGTGAACATATGATATAGATCAATCTAGACTTGATCATGTGTAAGAAAAATGATGAATAAATAGATTATCACAATGAAAATTTCATTTTACAAAATGTATCTCTTCAAGAAGAATGATTACATAATCATGTATCCTCCTATCTAGTTTCTTGGGTTGTGTAGTCATCATCTTCACATGAGCTACACACAAGCTAACATCTTTCATAATAGAAGTAATGAGTGCATCTATTTCCTCTTGGATGACTTGAAGTGCTATTGATTATATCCATATTCCATTGAACTAACTTTCAAGCACAAAGGATCTATAATGTTTCCTCACTTTTTTTGTTGCTTTCACATTAGGAGTAACTTTAGGTTGTGCTACACATGATCTATGATGTGGTTGATAATTCTTATTCAATTTACATGTATGCCTTGATTCACATTGTGGCACAATATATGGAATAAGTTTGATTTTCTCTCTTTTCTTGTATGTAGGTAGTGTGCTTTGACCTTGTAGTAGTGACTTTCTATGCAAGTGTGAAGAAAGTACATAAGTCTATGGAAGGCAAAACATATGTTTGCCTATAATTAAAGGGATTTTGGTACAAATCCAGAAAGCATGAGTGGATGCTTAGACTTAAGCAGTAGAGAGATTACTGTAAATTCTTGGCCAAGGTAGGTACCTAAAGTATCAGTAAAAAAAGGAATCCAAAGATAAGCAGTCAAAAGCTGTTGTCACTACAAATTGGTCAAGAATGGCCCAATTGAACTTGAATATGTGAAAATTCAAGTACTTGGAATTCTAAGTGGTTTTCATTTGAAAACCTTAGCAACAAGTATAGATATTCCATCAAGAGTTTTTCAAGTTTCCAAGGCAAAGCACATGATTGCATGACAATCATATGAAGGAATCAAAACCTAGAATATCAAGTTAGAGATAATGCCTAAAACTTCAAAATTCTTTTAAAGAGTTGAAGTAGAAAGGTACTCTATTAAGATTTTTTTTGACTTTAGGATAAGTATCAACCACACATTAATGTGAATATAAAATAGGGTGGTATGGGACACCAGATTTTATACTTAGATTGATATAGGAAAGATGGTATAGGACATGGGACCATGGGATGATAATTATCTTTTAGTCCTAGATTGGATCTTGAAGTTAGGTTTGATCCTCAAGAAAATGCAAACTTCAAAGAATAAGTTCTTAATTCAACGAGGATATAAACATGTTCTCAAGGTACTTCAAGACAAGAAGTTATGAACTAAGTAACTTCCAAGATCTTCTTTTTCAAAAAGGATAAAAGAAATTGTTCTTATTTTGGAACACTCCAAGCTTAAGTGTTGTCGGTCAGAAATATTTGATAAATTTCTAAACAAGTAAGACTTTGATATTGAAATGATCCTATCAACTAAGAAAAAGAGTGACTAAGTCAAGCACTAAGTTCTAGTGTAACTTGGTAAATTTAATCATTTGGCTTGAATAAATGCACAAGAACTAAATTCCTAGTAAGGAGCCATAAAGATTGAATATAGACATAACCTTAGTCTCAAGTGAAGTATTATTTGAGTATGAAACTCATCAATAGAACCTCAATGGGTGGACACACTGATGTTAGATACCACACTAGTATCTTGTGCTTGAATTATGTTTTACATTTACTCTAAATCCTTTTAAGATTCCAATTTATTTCTCTTAAAGATAGAAAAATGCTTCAATACATTGTTGAAATAGATCATTGATAAGTTAAAGTCATGCATCATCTAGAAATTGACTCCTCGTAAGTTTAATCTTTCAAAGTTTGAATTGGTTGTACAGAGGTTTAGTTCTCTCTTTTCGCTTTCCAAATCTTTTGGCTCAGATATGGTATCTGATCCTTTTCACAAAAGATGGTGGTTAGCTGATTAGAACTAGGTAATTAAATTAAAGATCCCAGATACATGCTCTATACAAGAACCTTTTCAATCATCAAAAGATGACAAGTTCAAGGTTGACTTATTTATTTGGGTTTGCTTCTAGTTATTTGTTGGTGCAATTGCCAAGCCTACACACTTGGCTAGGCATGAGAAGAGCCTATGTGGAAGGTTTGAAGTCCCATGTGAACCATTGCGATGGATTATTACCTTTTTACCATTTGTAAAAGTCTATTTGAATTGAAAGAATATTTGTAAAAGCCACTAAACTTGTGGCATTAGTTGGATTAAAAAACACGCTCCATTAGAGAGAATATCTCCTAGATTAGTGGATCACTTTTGATGAGATCCAAAGTTGAATTCAAATTCAAGTTTTGAATGCATCATCTATAAAAGATGAATGTAAAACTCGCGGGATAGATCACTCCAATTCCGAGGCATTAGTTGATCATATTTTACAAGAGTGAGGCTTACTACATAGCCTACACCTCTATCTATCATTGGGCATTGATTATCATGTCAATGATCATGTACAACATTGTCTTATAATACAATAGATCAGTTCTTATATCTGTTGGTCTCACTGTCATAGTCACTCAACACAGTCATTTTGTATTGCTCATATCACACTCATTTCTCCAGCATTTTCAATTTTCTATGGCTTATTGGAATCAGCTCTAAGTCCTCTATATACAGACAAATTTTGAAGTCATTCCATTTAGTGGATTCGGAGAAACGTGCATCGAAGTGGTCATTGCTCATTCTCTGCAGAGGTCCTAAAAAATCAGGGGTAATGCTATACTTGCTAAATTGATTGCTCTATGTATATTCAATCATTTTAAGTGATTCCACTTGAAATCATTAGCTTATTAAGATAACTTGATATCTCCAAAGGATTGTTTCTAATTCCTACTATATTGAAAGCACTCAGCTTCACAAGCAGCAAGTGTGTGAACAAAATTAGAAGGTTTTCATTGATCTTTGAATTTGGAAGTAGTGTGTTTTGTATCAAACATTACTTGCATCCCTTCCAAAGTACATAGGAACTTATTTAGTGTCATTGGAAAGCTAAGAGGGCCTATAACACAACTCTAAAGTCAAAGAGGGCTGGTACAAAGAAGGGATTACCAGTACCTACTCATTTCTTGGAGTGTCCATCCATCTTTCCCAACAGTGGTATTAGAGCAAAGCTAAGGTAAAATGGGAGAGGATTTTCCTTCTTTCATTGATAAATTGGATAGGAACAACTATAAAGCATGGTCCTTGAGGATGAAGACATACTTGCAAGGAAGGAGTCTCTATGGATACATCTCAGGAGATGAGGGGATGCCCATGTTTAGAAGCAAAGGACAACCTACAAGGGAGGAGCATGAAAGACTCAATTCATGGTGTTCCAACGGTGCATTAGCAAGGTCATACTTACTTAACTCAATCTGCGATTTTCTTCTTCCACACATTAGGAACTTTCAAACATCCCAAAAGACTTGGGAAATATTGTCTTCATATTTTTCTTCCAACACAAGGGCTAGGAAGAACCAATTGTGGGTTGAGTTTACCACTCAAAGGAAGCAACCCAAGCAAGGCATCTCAGAGTATGCGAACAAAGTCAAGGATGTGGTTGACCAATTGGCAAGCATAGGAGAGGAGATTGAAGAGGAGAAAATTGTGAGTCAAGTGATCAATGGCATTAAGGCAGATGACAAATGGGAGAGCTTCACAACTGCCATGGACTTGTACATGGACATGCAGATTCTAGATCTTACCACACTCATGGGGCAACTCTTTACCCATGAAGCCAAGCTCAAAAATAATGGAGATTCACCAAGAGGTAATAGCTCTTCTGCCCTATACATAGGTAAAGGCAAGTCTAAATAGAAAGGGAAAAACAAGAAGGCTGAGGATGAAGGAACAACCCCTCAAGCCAACTATGCTGGGAGAGGTAGAAACTCAAGAGGTAGGGACAGAGGAGGCAAGCAAGGTAGGGGCAGACCTTTCAACTCTTCCCCATGTAATATTTGTGGTTTGTCAAATCATACTACAGATGAGTGTTATATGAATTTCAAGAATCAGAGAGGTAGAGGTTTCTAAAGAGGTGGATATACACAATCAAGAGGAAGATTCAACCATCATCAAGGCTACAATAACAACTACAACAACAACTACAATAACAGCTACCAAGGGGGTTACAAATCAAGGAAAGATTAAAACAACTATAGAGAGGAGCAAGAGGATTCTCTTCTGATCATGAATATGACTTCAAAGCCAGGTATAAATGATGATCATCTCTTCTACATTGACTCAAGATGCTCAAACCATGTGGCATGCAATATAGCTCTTCTCTCTAACCTTGAGGAACCTAAGGCTAAACATCAGGTGCAAACAGGTGATGATACCAAGCACTCAGTGGTCAAGGTAGGAAATGTTAAAACCTCTAATGGAAATAGAAATCTATTGAGTAGGGTTCTATATGTACCTACAATTACCAAGAACTTGATGAGTGTTGGACAAATTGTGGAAAAGGGTTTGCATGTCAGGTTCAACAAATATGGAGCATTTGTGGAGGATCCCCAACATGGATTCAAGAGAATTGCCAAAGGAGGAAAAAAATTGGCATAAGAGATTAGGGCATATTGGTGAGAGAACTTTAAAACAAATTTGTAGAGATCAATGTGTGCTTGGGATACCTAACGTATCCAAGCAACAAATGATCTATAAATGTGGTGCTTGTCAATTTGGAAAATCTCATAGGTTACCCTTCTCAAAGAAAGGCTACATGCATGAAGACTACTTAGAGCTTGTCCATATAGATGTATGGGGACCAAGTAAGCATCCCTCAATTTCTGGATCAAGGTATTATGTATCTTTCGTTGATGATTTCAGTAGATGGACTATCTTATATTTTATGAAGCACAAAGATGAAGTATTCAGTTGCTTTAAAAAGTATCTTGCACTTGTTGAGAACCAAACAAGAAGAAGTCTAAGGAGACTAGGGTGAGATGGAGGAGGTGAGTACTTCTCAAATGACTTTGATGCATTCTTGCAGGATAGAGGAATCAAAAGAGAAATTACAACAAGGTATACCCCTGAGCAAAATGGGGTGGCAAAGAGGAGAAATAGGCTAATTGTTGAAACAACTAGGTCAATGCTAAATGAGAAGAAATTACCTAATTACTTATGGGCAGAGAGTGTATCTAGTGCCACTTATCTTGTTAATAGGTTGCCATCAAAATCTCTTGATGGGATGACCCCATATGAAGCATGGCATGGGAGAAGACCCTCACTTGATCATTGCAGGATCTTTGGAAGTGTTACTTATGTGCATATACCACCTCAAATTAGAGATAAGCTAGACCCTAAGGTAGAAAAGTGCATCTTCATAGGGTATGACTTAAATAAGAAAGGATACAGGTTTTACAACCTTTCCAACAAGGGATTAATGGTCAGTAGAGATGTTGTCTTTGATGAGAATGATTCTTGGTTTGAAAGTGAATGCAGGATAGTAAAGTTTCCTTATGACTTGGAAGAGGAATTTCCAAGCCTCACCAAGGAGAAGCCAAACAATATTGAAGATATCAAATCAGATGATGAGGACATCATCAACCTAGAAGAATTAAAGGCATGGAAATCCAAAGGCAAAGTCAAGATGAAGAAGTTGGAGGATATACCTGAATCATCCAACCAAGCAATCAGAAGATCACAAAGGAAGAGCAAGAAGCCAATTAGATTTGGGTATGACACTTCCTTAGTTACTAAACATTCTATTTATCTTACAAAAGATTTATCACTTGAAGAGCCATCATCATATGAAGAGGCAAAGACAAAATCAGAATGGAAGGAAGCTATGGATGAAGAAGTTGAAGCACTCAAGGAGAATGATACTTGGGAGCTAGTGCCAAAGGAGTCTATGAAGGTAATAGGTTCTAGATGGATCTACAAGATCAAAAAGAAATTCTGATGGGTCAATAAGTAGGTACAAGGCTAGACTTGTGGCTAAGGGTTTTGCACAAATCCAAGGAGTTGATTATAAAGAAAGCTTCTCACCTGTGGCCAAAATGCCAGCCATTAGGGTATTGGTAAGTATGGCTGCATTTAAGAATTGGAACATGTACAAATTGGATGTAAAAAATGCATTTATAAATGGCTAGATTTCAGAAGAGGTGTACATGTCTCAAGCGCCTAGTTATGAGGATCAAAGCAAGGTAACATATGTGTGTAGACTCAACAAATCTCTTTATGGATTGAAGCAAGCACCTAGGGCATGGAACCATAGGTTGACTACATACCTTAAGGATCAAGGATTCATCATGAGTAAAGCAGATACTTCTCTGTTTGTTAAGAGAAGTAATTCAAAGGTAATATACCTATGTGTGTATGTCGATGATATCATACTTACAGGAAATGATGCTAATGGCATCAAGTAGATCAAGAATCAAATGATGCAAGAGTTCAAAATCAGTGATCTTGGATCACTAAAGTATTTTCTTGGACTTGAGTTAGTCTATACTAACTCTGGAATTTAAATTACACCAAGAAACTATATACAGGACATGTTAAAGAAGTTTCATTTGTAGGATGCCAAGGTAGCAAGCACTCAAATGGAGGTAAACCAAAAAATTAAGTGTTCATGAAGGTGATGTGCTTGATAATATTGCAGGATACCAAAGCATAGTGGGAAGCTTGAACTATGCTACATTAACAAGGATTGATATTGCTTATGGAGTAAGTGTCTTGAGTCAATATATGCACCAACCTAGAATACCTCACTTAGAAGCTTCTAAGAGGATTTTGAAGTACCTTAAGGGCACTCAAAATCAGGGCTTATACTTTACTTATACTTTAGATTTGGACATTAAGATATACTTAGATGCAGATTGGGCAGATTGCAAAGATGATAGAAGAAGTACCTCAAGTTATCTATCTTTTGGAGGTAACAAGCCTATATCATGGTCTTTCAAGAAGCAACCTACTGTTGCTTTGTCCTCAACAGAGGCAGAATAAAAGAGGATTGGCCAATGCCACTCAAGAAGCCATATGGATCAAATTGTTATATGCAGAGTCCGGATTGCATACTATATCTCCAATGATTTTTGGAGATAATACAAGTTCATTACATCTTGCAACAAATTCTATTTATCATGCTAGGACTAAGCATGTAGAGGTTCACTATCATTATGTGAGAGAAAATCTATTGAGCAAGGAAATTGAGTTGGCATATGTATCAACTAATATGCAATGTGCAGACTTATTAACCAAAGCACTTGATGGTACTAAACTTTGCAGGTTTAAACTAGGATTGGATTGCAGGACATACAAGAAGATTGATCAAGAAGACCAAGCCAAGATGTTTTGCTTGAGGGGGAGCTATTGGTGCAATTTCCAAGCCAACACACTTGGCTAGGCATGAGATGAGCCTATGGGTTTGAAGTCCCATATGAACCATTGCTATGGATTATTACCTTTTTACCATTTGTAAAAGTCTATTTGACTTGAAAGAATATTTGTAAAAGCCACTAAACTCATGGAGTAGTTGGATTAAAAAACACGAATCCCTTGAAGAGAATATCTCCTAGATTAGTGGATCACTTTTGATGAGAGCCAAAGTTGAATTCAAATTCAAATTTTGAATGAATCATCTATAAAAGATGAATGTAAAACTCACATGATAGTTAGTTACTCAACACAGTCATTTTGTATTGCTCATATCTCAGTCATTTCTCCACCACTTTCAGTGTTCTATGGCTTCTTGGAAATAGCTCTAAGTCTTTTATATGTTGACAAATTTTGAAGACATTCCATTTAGTGGATGCAGAGAAAAGTGCATTGAAGTGGTCACTGGTCATTCTCTGCAAAGGTCCTAAAAAATCGACGGTAATGCTATACTTGCTAAATTGATTGCTCTATGTATACTGAACCATTTTAAGTGGTTCCACATGGAATCATTAGTTTAGTAAGCTAATTTGATATCTCCAAAATGAATTTTTCTAATTCCTTCTATACTAGAAACACTGAGCTTAACAAGCAACAAGTGGGTGAACAAAAATAGAAGGTTTTCATTGATCTTTGAATTTGGAAGTAGTCTATTTTATCTAAAAAATTACTTGCATCACTTCCAAAGTACATAGGCACTTATTTAGTGTCATTGGAAAGCTAAGAGGGCCTACAACACAACTCAAAAGTCAAAGAGCACTGGTACAAAGCAGGGATTAGCAGTACTTGCTCATTTCTTGGAGTGTCCATCCATCTTTCCCAACATTATTATCATAACTCTCATGACTTTCTAGAGTACAATGCACTCTAGAATAATAAAGTTAGGATTTGCTTGTCAGCTTGACAATTCCCAAGAACTTAGAGATAACGTCTTTGAGAAAAGTGTCCTAAGTTGGGAAATTTTCATTCTAAATTTGAATTGTCCAAGTTATAGTATGGTTGGCTCAAAGTAGATGGTAAACTTTCTCCTGCAGTTTACATAGGTTTTTTAAACTCATTAGGACAAAGTAGTCCTCTAGTCGGGTGAAAAAATCAAGTAACTATTGGATATGAGTAAACCATTGTGCAAACATCCAAGTTAGATGTTTTGGACAACAAAACTTCAAGTTCTCCAAATCAAATTAAAGTGAATCAAGAGTTCTCAAAGTCTTGCAAGGGATAAAAATCCCATCTTCATTACTAAGTCCATGCACTAGTCATGCCAAAAAATGGTCTGATAATTTGAATCTACCCAGTTCACATGTTTGTGCTTAGATTGCACCTAGTAAAAACTATGAATTGGCTAGGGATTTTTTTAGATCTAGCCTTATTCATTCACTACTTTGTACTTTGACGAGTTCATCATAATGCAAAGCGAGAGAGTGTTTTGAAGCATTTGAGCAGGGATGTCACACAGAGATGAGACATGTTCTTCTAGTTCTAGAACATGACCATGTTCTTCTAGTTTTAGAACATGAGGTTGGGGGTTGCCTATAATAGATATGTAGCTCTATTTTCAAGGACAAAAATATTTTTCCAAGGGGAGAAGAAAGTAATAAAGTGAGTTTATGATCCAAGGATTTGACTGGCTCAAATAGATCTAAAATCAAACACAGTTTGGTCACCATGTGTATGACCAAAGATCTCGAGTCTAGACTTATAGGAGGTCATGTGCTCTTGTGAACAAGTGATCCACTTAGCTTAGTGGCTAAGTATCAAGGATGTGAAGGAGGAGCTCTTGGGTTCAATCTCCATGGGGTACACCAGGAGAGTATTTTGCCCAAAGAGATGTGGAGCCTTCTAGAAGTATCTACTTGAGTTAACTCGAGTTAACTTGGACATGTGGCTCATATGAAGTTACATGGCCGACACATGGATGATTATTATCCACTTGCCCAAGAAGGAAATCTCTTGGAGAGAGCTATATATAGAGGCATTTGGTTGGGAGGAGAGTCATCTCTCTAGCAGGTGATGGTCGTAATCTTGCAAATTTAAAGTCTTATATAATAATTTTTTACCAACAAAACAAAGTTCTAGGGCAGTAGATACATGGTTTCTCATTAATTATAGACACTAAAACATCCAAGAATACATATAAAAGTATACTAAGGTACTTTGACAAGTACCAGATTTCATCCCAAAGCGTCTCCAAGTTCATAAATATGTCTAGGTCTTGAGAGAAGCTATTTGATTTTTAGTTAGAAAGGAGGGCTTTCATTCTTCGGCATATGCGATAGAGATGGCTCTATTCTATGAGGATGGTCATAGGGGCATAGGCCCTAGGGCCAAAGATACTCTTTAACTCACATGAGTATTCTCTCTTCTTCAAATACATGAGTTTTGACTAGTGCACAACCTAAGAGAGATGCTAAGAAGGTGGACATGATCAAAACTATTTTAGGAGCAAAAAGGAAAGTCTCGGCTCTACCTGAGAAAACTTTTAAACAGGTTATTCTCACCCCCAGCAGAAAGAGAGGACAATGAAGGAAGGGTTATGCTATGGTTGTTTAGGGTAAGATTGATTTAAAGACCATCCTACAAAGAAAAAGATCATAGTCTCCATAGTAATAGATCTTACATAGACAAGGACTGATGTAGATGAGGATGTTTTTTTTTAATTCCCCATCTCAAATATCATCTTCCATAGTGGAAATGATGATCACTAAAATGTATCCTTTATGCCATATGCTATGGTCTCACTAGTGGCTTAGAAGGGTTACCGATTCCTGAATAGAGAGATCATATTCATAAGAGTAGTCATGGCAAGACAACATGTCAATGTGCTTTGACACAAGCTCCACAAACAATGTTATTAGTTCTCTTCTTGTCAAATGGGTACACTTAGACACTGTGTAGTGAGATTATACCTACACAATGGTCTTGGTCGATGGGAAGGGCTAGTAAGTAGTTGTTCTACCTATGAAAATCTAGATCTATGTGAACAAATGGTCTTGGTCGATGGGAAGGGCTAGCAAGTGAGATTATACCTACACAATGGGCACTCAGACACATGGCTAGCAAGTAGTTGTTCTACCTATGAAAATCTAGATCTATGTGAAGAAATTGTATTTCTAGATTGCATGATGGAACATTTTGATGTAGTCATTAGTAACTAGTGATAAACTAGGATATTACTAGCATTACATTTTGCTTCTCATGTTTCCCAAATTTGAGCAGGAGAGAAGGTGATTACTAGAGAGAGAGAGAGAGAGAGAGAGAGAGAGAGAGAGAGAGAGAGAGAGAGGGAGAGAGAGATAGATAGATGGAGAGAGAGAGATCTCCAAGAGATGTGATTTATTATTGCAAACAAGCTATTCAAAATTGATTTTAAGTATATTTATTTTTTATATTTTATGTATTCATCTTGTGCCATGTTGGAGTCTTATGGTTAAGGAAGTTCCAATTGGAACACCTAAGTGCTGTCAAAGAAGGTGAGAGTAAAATTCCAAGAATTATTTGAAATACCTTAGTGTTCTTCTCCTTGTAGAAACATTGAGCATAGCACCAAGTTGTGCTAGGGGTGAGTCATTCTTCTCTACCACCATTTTGCATGAGTCTAAATGAGGAGAACAAAGTTTGTAGGGTCGTGAACAACTATTTGCAAAAAGGCTTGATAAGAACCAACTGTTTTGCCTTTCTAGCACTAGTTCTCTTAGTAAAGAAGAAATATGGATCTTATAGGATGTGCAAAGATTACCACCCATTCAATAAGATTACCATCAATCATAAATACCCCATGCAAATAATAGAATCTAAGAAAACACCCCATTAAATCTCATGATCATGATGATTATACACCCATTGGAGAGTATGGGGCTTCGTTTGAACAAAATTTCTACTAGGATCCAATGGCAAATTCTTCATTGGGGAATTTGGACCAACTTAAAGGCTAGAAAAATTTGTGGGGTGCCTCCCTGGTGCAAGTGCTATTGCTGATCCATTGAAGATGTTCCTAACATCTTCTTTACTTGTCCCAACTCCATCAGGCTCTGGCAGATTCGCCGAAAGAAAATTAGACTTCAAAAACATATAAGTTGGAAACAAGCTCTACTGGGAGAAGTGATCGGTTGCTCAAAGACTCTTTGGAATGCCATCAGAGGGGAGGTCCTATGGAAGATCTGGCAGGAAAAATGTGCTTATAACTTTGGTGACTCCCCCAAAGAGTGGTTGATTGAGAAATTGTCTTCCTCCTTGGCAAAAGAATGGCTAACTATAAGAAACCTCCCCCCCCTTCAAGCATCATTAAGTGCTCCTTCAGATCAACAACAAGTTTAAACCCAAGTAGGCCCCACATGAGGGTGAGGAGAGGGTGATTAACCTTCTTTGTAATGCCATCTAAACTCTGTGAAATCTACCCCTATTTTGTGGGATTTGGGGGATCCCATGGGCACTAGTCCCCTTCACTTGTACTTTTCTTTTCCTTTTAATTAATACAAGTCCGAGAGAGTAGGCTAAGGCTGAACTTCCTTTATTTAACAAAAAAAATATATCGAGGTCATTCTCTACACATTTGTAAAATATCAAGATGACACTAGTTCAGTGTTAAGGTGATTGCTCCTTCTATGGTTATTATAAATTACATCTTTTATGAATTATAACAATCCAACTCTATGTAGGACACTCCCTTGAGAGGAATTTCCAATTGCTACTATGTTGGCTGGTCTTAGTGTTTGAAGTCACAACTACCATCCATTTTTAGAAGGTTTTTGTGAGAAGGAAGAATGGAGAGAAGCTATGTAAGAAGAAATTGAAGCACTTCAAGAGAAAAATACTTGGGATTTGGTTCCCAAGAAAGCAAGCATGAAAGTAATCGGATCCAGGTAGATTTACAAAGTTAAGAAGAATTCATATGGTTCAATCAACATGTATAAGGCAAGGCTAGTAGCAAAGGGGTTTGCTCAAACCAATGGAGTGGATTATGAGGAGACCTTCTCACCTCTGGCTAAGATGCAAACCATCAAATTTTAAGTATAGCTGCTTCAAAGAATTGGAACTTGTATCAGTTAGATGTTAAAAATGCATTTCTAAATGGATGGATCTTAGAAGAAGTCTACATGACTCAACCACCAAGATATAAAGACAAGGAGAAACCTGATTTTGCATGTAAGTTAAGAAATGCATTGTATGGTCTAAAGCAAGCTCCTAGAGCTTGGAACCATAGGCATGTTGCATATTTTCAGGACCAAGGATTTGTTGCTAGCAAAGTAGATTCTTCTTTGTTCATAAAGAAGAATAACTCTGAAGTTATTTGCCTATGTGTTTATGTGGATAACATTATCATTACAAGAAATGATGCTACTGGCATCAAGAAAATCAAAAGTCAGATGAGGGAAGAACTCAAAATGGGTGACTTTGGCTTTTTAACATACTTTTTTGGATTAGAAATTGTATATTCATATTTTGGAATCTTTATTACTTAGAGGAAGTACATTCCTGTTATGTTGGTTAAATTCAAGATGGAGAACTCTAAAGTTGCAGGTACACCCATGGAACTCAATCACAAACTTAGTTCTCATGAGGGAGAACTACTTGAAGACATTATAAGTTATCAAAGGCTTGTTGGGAGTCCCAATTATGCAATCCTAATAAGAATAAAAATATGCTATGGAGTAAGTACATTAAATCAGATTATTCATACACCAAGAAAACCTCACATGGAAGTTGCCAAGAGGATCTTAAATGTGGAGAAATTTGACTCCAATACACTCCAATACACGCAGCGGAAGTTAGAGAACCTCTTCTAGAATTTGCCTTGTAAGACACATGCTTCCTAAAACCTGATTCAGTCACAAATCAGAGATCCAATAGCTCTAAAACACACATAGTAGACTTTTATAGATTTCTAACAAGATATAGAACACTCCATTTGGAGTTCATTTGACCAAGCAACCAATTGTCTAAAGTTAGACTACCTATCAATTTAGGTTATGCAAAAAATTGAGGTTCACAAGAAATGTTCCTAGTAACTATTGGAGAATTACTTGATAGAGATATTTGAAATATTGAGAGTATGAAAGATAAACTTTCCAACAAGATATCATATGCATTAAATGGATAAGTATGTAGAGAGATATCACCTTCACAAGGTGGCTATGTACAAAAAAGGTATCCAGCTAGAATACCTTTGTTCCTTCTAACATACAAATGAGGTACCTTTTGATATCCATTGGTGAGAGGATGACCAACATATGCTTCTACACCATCTCCTTGTCATCTCCACAAATTTTCATGTTCAAATGACCTCTTTATATAGAGGTATGTGTATGGGACTTTTCACCCACCCTTGCATCTTCTCTCACCTCTTGACCTTTTACTTCTTGTCCTTTGCCTTTCCATTTCCTTGGGTGGCTTTTCGTGCTCCATATCAGTTCATATGGATAAGGCCACGACGTTTGTGAGTATTCCATCTATCTAAATACATATTGACTTTTATCCAAGTCATAAATACATTTCCCCTTTTTAATTCAACACTCTACTCTAAGGTTATGAGTGTACCCTTTATATTTTAAGGGCCTAACTTCATTTTGGGCTTACAACAAATGCATAAATGATGAAGAGGTAATAAATGAGAGGTGAGTATGTGCCCAGCCTCACAATTGAAGCTTGCACAAGTACCATAATTTTCAACACTCCCCCTCAAGCTACAATTGGGAGTCCATGCTACTCTCCAATTCTCCTCCTCTTCTCCTTTTGCTTCCTTTGTCCTCGTATCTCTTCCTTTGATTGGTTTGTGATCTTCCTTTTTTGTTTTGAAGCTCTTTTGGCTTCTCTTCAGCTTCATCATTTCTTCTTTGGCTCTTTGCAAGAGCTCCTTCTTCAATCCCTATCATAGAAACATGCTTCATACAACGCATAGAATTAAATAAGATCACCTTCATTGTACTTATCTTCGTTGCTTCACTCTCTTCCTCTTTGTTGTCCTCTCTTTGCAACTTCCTTTCTTTGCATACCTTCATGGCTTCATGGCTTCATGGCTTCTCTCTTCTTTGCATGCTTCTCTTTGATCCTCCTTTGTCTTTGGATCATCTTTGACTTTGTCTTTGGGTGCACTCTTTGCATCTCCTTCTTTTGATGTCCTCATGGTTGTCATGCTTTCTTCGAACTTCATGACTCTTTTGCATCATGGCTGCTTCTTACCTTCTAAGTGCTCCTTCCATAGAGGTGGCTCCTCCTAGTTCTTTGAGATTACCTTTGATGGCTGCTCCTTGCCTTCTTTGGCTCTTCCAAATCTGAAATTTTTTTTGGCTCCACTTTCTCTTCTTTGGAGTCTTCTTACATAAAAGCTTCAATACTCATCCATGTACATAATAGCAATTTTCACTTCATTCAATTGAGTGCAGTACCTCAACCATGCTTACAATGTTCATATGAAACTATGTGTAGTTGCTCATCCAAGATTCTTTGCTTGAATCTTCCTCTTCTTGTATAGGCTGCTCATAAATCTTCCACAAAGTGATTAGCATCACTTATAGCATGCCTCAATGATCAAAATATTCAGTAGTGATTAGGACAAGAGAGTTTCTTACTTCAAATAACATAAAGCAACAAAATTCTCTTACATACAAAAGCTTCATCTCCATAGCTTTCCAATGAGCATGATCGCTCCAAGCTTTCCTTTGCCATTTGTGCATCTTCTTCAAGATCTCTTTGCACATCCATGGGCTCCACTCCCAATGCTCCGCAACCAAAGCTCTGATACCAAAATGTCGAAAAATTTGACTCCAATACACGCAGTGAAAGCTAGAGAACCTGTTTTAGAATCTTCCCTATAAGACACATGCTTACTAAAAACCTGATTCAGTCAGAATTCAGAGATGCAATAGCTCTGAACATTGATTCACACATAGTAGACTCTTATAGCTTTCTAAACTAGCTATAGAACACTCCATTTGGAGTCCATTTGATCAGACAACCGACTGTCCAAAGTTAGACTACCTGTCAACTCAGGTTATGCAAAAAACTGAGGTTCACAAGAAATGTTCCCCGTAACTACTGGAGAATGATCTGATAGAGCTATTTGCGATATAGAGAGTATGAGAAATAAAATTTCCAACAAGATATCATATGCAGTAAATGGGTAAGTAAGTACATAGAGAGATATCACCTTCACAAGGTGGCTATGTACAAAAAAGGTATGCGGCTGGAATACCTTTGTGCCTTCTAACATACAAATGAGGTACCTTATGATATCCATTGGTGAGAGAATGACTAGCATATGATTCTAACCATCTCCTTGTCATCTCCATAAATTTTCACGTACAAATGACCTCTTTATATAGAGGTATATGTATGGGAGTTTTCACCTACCCTTGCATCTTCTCTCACCTCTTGACCTTTCACTTCTTGTCCTTTGCCTTTCCATTTTCTTGGGTGGCTTTTGGTGCTCCATATCACTTCATATGGATAAGGTTATGAATTCCTATCTAAATACATATTGACTTTTATCCAAACCATAAATACATTTTCCCTTTTTAATTCAACACTCTACTCTCAGGTTATGAGTGTAACCTTTATATTTTTAGGGCCTAACTTCATTTTGGGCTTACAACAAATGCATAAATGATGAAGAGGTAATAAAAAAGAGGTGAGTATGTACCAAGCCTCACAATTGGAGCTTGCACAAGTATCATAATTTTCAACATTAAAGTATCTAAAGGATACTATAAATGAAGAGTTATTTTATCCATTCACATCTAACTTGGATATCAAGCTATATTATGATGCAGATTGGGCTGGATCAAAAGATGATAGGAGGAGCACCTCTGGCTACTTATCTTTTGCAAGCTCAAAGCTAATATCATGTTCATCAAAGAAGCAACCAACTGTGCCATTGTCATCAACTGAAGTAGAATATAGAGGCTTAGAAAATGCAACACAAGAGGCTATGTGGCTCAAGCTACTTTACACAGATTTGGGATTAAATTCTTATACTTGAATGATCTTTAGAGATAACAATAGCTCACTTCATTTGGCTGCCAATCTTTTGTATCATGCAAGGACTAAGCACATTGAAGTGCACTACCATTATGTGAGAGAAAAGCTACTTAGCAATGACATACCATTTTCCTCTATATCAACAAATTTACAATGTGCAGATATGCTCACAAAATCTTTGCATGGAACTAAGATAAACAAGTTCAAGATGATGATTGGGTTGCGGGAAATCAAGGAGAAATGAAGATCAAGCATGTTAGGCTTGAGGGGGGAGCTATTGGTGCAAATGATTCCAAGCCCGCATACTTGGAAAATTAGCATTCATTTCATATAGTCACATATGACTATTCCCTTGTAAAAAGACAAGTTACTTTTATCCTTGTAAAAGTGCATATGTTAATTGCACTACTCACACATGGAGTTAGGAGGAATCAAATCTCGAATTACTTGTTAGTTGATTGATGAGAAAGTAAGTCCTAAAGTTTAGGATTCACTTTTTGGTAAGATCTTGAATTTGAATACAAAAGTTGGCTCCAACTCCAAGCTATAAAAATGGATCAAAATCTCGTGTGAGATAGAGCCTGATTTGGAGATCATTTGAGAGGGTTTTTTTGTGATTAGTGAGCTCATTCTATAGCTCGAGAATGCAATTATTCATTGCCAATGTCATTGTAATTCTATGTGATTTAATACATATACATTGATCACATCTCTACTTCATCTCTCTATCAAGTTCATCTCAGAACATTAATCTTCTCAGACTTGTTTCTCAGTGCATATTCGATCATTTGATGTGACTTAAAGTGGTATAGATTTCGGATAATGACTATTTGATAGCTACAAAGTTTCATTGTCATTTATTTACTCAACGTTGAGATATCTTCACAATTCTAGTCATTGGTTTGCATACTACTGAAGCCCAAAATAGTCGGGATGGTCTATTGATTTGCCAAACATAATTATCACACAACACTTGACCATTTCAAGTGAAGTAACTTGTGATCGGTAGCTATCTAAGTCAATTAGATATTCTAAAAAGGAATTTGATAAATTGCTAGCAGGTTGAGAGCACTATGCATTTTACTGAGAATGTGTAGAGATTAAAATAGCAAGTCTTAGCTCGTAGTCAAATTTGCTACTCATCTATTTTGATCCATTGATTAGAGGATCAATACTCCAAAGCACTTAGGTGATTATCTATGATCATTTGGAAGCTCAAGGGGTCTAATTTACACTCCATAACTTGTTCTTGGCTAGTGTGAAGCAGGATTTTGCAGCACCACTTCATCTCTGGAATCTATCCACCACCTCCTCAAACCCACATGCAATCATAGCCTTGTCTGTCAAACGTGCCATTATTCCTCACATTTGCTCTTGTAGAATAACTAAGGATGCTTGGGATACACTTACCACTTTATACCAGGCAAGGAATGAGGCTCATGTTGCTTACCTTCGAGAACATTTGGAGAGTGAGGACATGAATGAAGGAGATTACATGGACAGTTTTCTAACAAAGATCAAAGATTTGAAGGAATAGTGGCTTTCTGCTGATGAAGTCTTTCCTGACAGTTCACTTGTGCAAAATGTTGTGAATGGTCTTCTTGATTCATATCAAAATTTTGCTTCTACTCTTTGTTTGATGATGAAAGGAAATCCAGATGCCTTAACACTTGAGGAATTAGTCTCTGTTGTATTAGAGGAAGATCAGTCTAGGCAGAATAGGTCCATTATGCATGTTGTAGATCAAGCTTTCCTGGCTAGTCAGAAGGGCAAAGGTAAATGGAGCTCTTCTATTAGTAAGCAAAAATCTGCTTATTCTACACAATCAAAGAAGGACAACAGAGATGACAAAAAAATAGAAAAGCAGAAATTATTTTGTAAGTACTGTAAAGCAAATGATCATGTCATAAGGAATTGTCTAAAAGTGGTTGCAAAAGAGGCAAAGAAAAAAGAGGTTGGAATGGTTGTTGGAGAGGCCTCTACACTGAAAATAGTCTCTTAATCTTGTGCAAAAAGAAGAATGAGTGTTTACTATTGTTTTTTGTTTTGACCCATCTTCTCTTGAACAGTATATGTCTACAGTAGATTCGTACTTTCTTCACTTCAATTGAGCCTACCCCTAAAGGGAATACTGTCACATGTGCCAACAACTCCTCTTATCTTGTCGTGGGAGTTGGTACGATCATTTTGACTACTCTTGATGGTGGTTCTTTTACATTGTCAGATGCTTTATTTGTGTCAGGGATCAAGAAGAGTCTGTTATCAGTTTCAGCTTTAGCCAAGATTGGCTTGGTTATGAAATTTATTGATGATAGGTGTAGAGTTCATGATTTTTCAAATGGCAATGTGATTATTGCTTCTGACATTTTATGTAATGGGATATATAAGCTGATAGACTATGAAAAATGTATGAATGATTGAGCATGTGTAGTACATGATTCTCAGGCTATGTCAGATGCAAAGCTTTGGCATGCATGCTTTGGTAATCTGAATGTTGCTAGTTTTTTATGCATACAGAAATCTGAAATGGTATCCTCTTTGCCCAAACCTGAGGCACCCGATAAACATGTATGTGAAGGCTGTATTTTGGGCAAAATGCAGTGTTCCTCGTTCCCAAAAGATGGTTCACTTCAATCTACTCAAAAATTGTAGCTTGTTCATAGTGATGTCTATGGTGCTATGCAAACACCCTCTTTTGGAAACTATCTTTACTTCGTGACTCTCATCGATGATTTTTCCAGGCACGCATGGGTATATCCATTGAAAGCAAAGTTTGAAGTGTTTATGTGCTTCAAATAGTTTCTAGTTTTGACTCAAAATCTATCAACATATAGAATGGGCCTCTGTTCTGATTGAAGGGGGGAATATATGCCTCTGACTTCAATGCATAACATGGGATAAAACATCATTGTACAGTGCAGTATACACCTCAATAGAATGGAGTTGTTGAATGCAAGAATAGGTCACTCATGGAGATGGCGAGGTGTATGGTCAAGAGTCAGGCTTTACCACATAGTTTCTTGCTTGAGGCTGTTATGTGTGCAACATATGTACTTAACAGGTATCCTACTAAAGCACTGTGGTCTATCACTCCATATGATGCTTGGCATGATCACAAGCCATCTGTTCCTCATCTGTATGTTTTTGGTTGTTTAGCATATGCATTAGTGCCTGCTCAACATCACAGGAAATTGGATGATAAAGTGGTGAAATGTATTTTTGTTGGCTATAATTCTAAAAGCAAAGGCTATCATCTCTATCATCCACATAATAAACGCATTTTGGTTAGCTATGATGTTGTTTTTGTGGAAGATGCTATTCAACCATTACTTTCATGTACAAAGGAGACATCGGTTAGCTCTAAAGACATGTATGACACTTTGCTGCCTCTTTTTACAGGTGGATAATCTACTGCTGGTCCTAATGAGGTATCTTCTCACCCTTTACAAGTTTCATGTGATGATGCAGATCATTCTATTTCTGATGCAGATTTACATGATGCACTTGTTGATGAGAGAGTTGATATTGAGGAGGTAGAAACTATGCCAAAATGGTTGGTGAAAACTTTGCATGGTAGCAAATTAGATGCATCTCTAGCATATCATACTCATTTAGGCTCTCATAGTGCTTCTTTTGCATCAAATTTCTATGCTATGGCTGTCTCAAGTCTTTGTGATGAGAATGAGCCTGTTTCGGTTGATGAAGCACAAAATTTTGAGAATTGGATGGCTGCTATGCAATGAGAATACGATGCTTGGTCTTTATGTGACTTGCCTCTTGGTAAGAAGGCCATTGGCACTAAGTGGGTATACAAGCTAAAGCGTAAGCCTGATGGAATAGTTGAGAGGTATAAGGCTAGGCTTGTTGTAAAGGATTATGCTCAAGAAAGAGGCATTGATTTTGATGAGACCTTTGCTCCTACTTGCCAAATGTCTACTATTTGTAGCATATATGCACTACAGCTCATGATGGTTGGAATGTAGATCCGACATTAAAATTACATATCTAAATGGTGACTTGCATGAAGAAGTGTATGTTTTTTAGCCTCATGGCTTTGTGGAGAAAGGGCATGAAAACTAGGTGTGCAGGTTGAAAAAGGCATTACATGGTTTGAAAACAAGCACCACGTGCTTGGTATGAAATGATACATGCCTATGTAATTGCACATGGTTTTGAGAACAATCCAACTAAGAACACCTTATATGTTAAGCGTGTAGATGATGTGCGTCCGATCATTATTGTGTATGTTGATGACATGCTACTCACTGGTCCTCATGAGAGGCATATTACTGATTTTAAGGCTGATTTGCATGCCTCATTTGAGATATCTAGTTTGGGGCATTTGCATCATTATTTGGGCATTCAGTTTATGCAAGTTGATGGCAGAATAGCTGTGTCAATAAAATATATTGAAACATTATTGCAGCATTTTGTCCCTGAAGACTCCAAACCTATTGCCACTCCTATGGAGACAAGTTTATGATTGAGTCTTCATGATGCTAGAGATGCATTTGATGTTGTGCTCTATCACAAAGGTGTTAGATGCTTTATTTACTTATGCATTACTCAGCCAGATATTCAATTTGCTATATCAGAGATGAGCAGGCTTATGCATTGCCCAAGTGTCAAGCATTGTTAGGCGGTTAAGCACATCTTTCACTACTTGAATGGTACCTGACTACTTGGATTGTTTTATCCCAAGGTGGAATCACTACTGCTAGATTTACATGCTTTTCTTGACTCAAATTGGGCTGGTTTCTATGACAGTCATATGTCCACTAGTGGCTTTTGCTTCATGCTTGGTAGCTCATGTATATCTTGGTTGAGCAACAAGCCACTTCCAATTGTGAGGCTGAGTATAGGGTAGCTTTCACAGTGATTGTTGAGTGTGTGTGACTCGGATGTAGTATGGCTTGTTGTTTGGGTGTTGTTCAATCTTCTGCCACCACCATCTTCAATGAGAGTGAGAGCACATTGGTAATTGCAAGGAACCCACAGTTACATGCTTGCACTAAGCACATTGAGGTGCACTATCATTATGTCAGGGAGATGTTCTCTCTTGGAGAGATCAGCTTTGCATATGTGCCCATGCAGGAGAACATTGCACACCTTTTCACAAAGGCTCTACTTAGGGAGAAATTTGAAACTTTTTGCAAAGCTTTGGGCTTACTTCCTTTCATGGATTGATTTCACATAGCTTCGCACTTCCTTATACATGAGAGCCAACTCCTTGTTCTTCGCATCAATCCAAGGGGGATTTGTTGATATATTTATGTAGTGATGTGTGTGAACACACTAGGAATGCCGGGGCACTTTTTTCCCTCTTTAGGAGGTTTTTTCCCCCGACTTGTATATACACCTATAGCCCTAATGGGTTACTTGTCTTTGTAAATTCTAGTGGTAATACATTCAGTATTGTGTGTTGTGCTTCAAGCTTCTTCTTCTTCCTTGTGCTTTTCACGTGCTTCCACAAACCTCAAACTCCAACAACCCCAACTAGGGTTTGTTCCTTCTCTCAACAACACAATTTTGTTGAGGATAGTACCGAGTAGTGACCTCCCTCTTCATACCTTTATCCTACAAATAGTAATCAAAATTCTTGGAGAAGTATTCTCCCGCTCCATAAAATCTAAGTTTATTCAATGACTTGCTTGTGTAGTTCTCTACTTGTGATAAATACCTTATGAAGCAATCAAACGCTAAAGTTTTGTTTTTGATAAAGTATAAAACTATTGGCCTATTGTGATCATCACAAAAAGATACATAATACCTTGAGCCGGCTAATGACTATAATTGATCCCCAAACATCAGTGTGTACTAAGTCCAAGAGATTGTTGTGCATGTACCCTTTGCTATGGTAAAATTGTCTTTGTGATTTTCCAATTAAGCAAGCATCACAATTTTTGATCATATGCTAGTTTGAGATGTTTGGTAGCCCTAGAACAATTTGATCCCCTACATATATCCTTAAGTGTTCTTTCATTCACATTAGACATCCTCTTATGCCTCGTAAGTGTTCTTTGAGATAACCCAATGATTATGAAAATATGTGTGCTTATACTAGACAGTATGTTGAGTCCAACAAGCTTTAAATCATTGAGTTTGGGTAAGTACACACTGAGAAACAGCTCTGACAAGATGAGTAAAAAAGTCGGTTACCTCATAGAGAAGTGAAAATGAACAGGCAGGGTTGACTTCAACTGAACATAAATAAATATTGAAACACCCAAATGAAATGAAAATTGGTGAGCATATAGTAGACTTATAGAGCTAACTTTACCAAGTTAAATAACTGAAAATAATGCACGAAGCTCAGAGAAACCTGTTGGAGATAGATGTCTGCAGAAGCACGTGAACAGCACAAGGAAGAAGAAGAAGCTTGGAGCACAAACACACAATACTGAATGTATTACTAGCGAATGTACAAAGATAAGTAGCCCATTAAGGCAATAGGCATATATACATGCCGGGAAAACCCTCCTAAAGAGGGAAGAAAGTGTCCCAGCAGTCCTAGTGTGTTCACACACATCACTACTTAAATATATCAACAAATCCCCCCTGGGAGTCATGCGGTGAACAAGGAGTTGGCACTCATGTATAAGGAAGTGCCAAGCTATGTGGAAATCACTCCACAAAAGGAAGTAAGCCCAAAGCTTTGCAGAAAGCTTCAAACTTCTCCCTAGGTTAGCCATAAGGCGTCTGAGCCACACACACTCAACAGTCGCTGTGAAAGCTGCCCTATACTCAGCCTCACAATTGGAAGTGGCCAGAGTAGGCTACTTCTTGCTCAACCAAGATATACATGAGCTACCAAGCATGAAGCAAAAACCACTGGTGGACACACGAGTGTCATAGCAACCAGCCCAATCAGAGTCAGAAAAAGCATGCAAATCTGGCGGTAGTGATCCCCCCTTGGGATAAAACAACCCAAGTAGCCAAGTACCACTCAAGTAGCGGAAGATGCACTTAACCGCCTTCCAATGCATGACTCTTGGGCAATGCATAAACCTACTCATCTGTGAGACAGCAAATTGAATATCTAGCCGAGTAATGCATAAGTAAATCAAGCATCCAACAGCCTGCTGATAGAGAACAACATCAAATGCATCTCCAGCATCATGAAGACTCAATCGTAAACCTGTCTCCATAGGAGTGGCAATAGGCTTACAGTTGTAAGCCGCCGGATTGGCAATTGTAAAATCTGATGTTTAACGAACCGAAAGGTCATTGCGTAAATGATGTAACCTTGATTGATGTTGTAACCTTTATATAAATCAATGAAAAAAGACGCTTCGGGGACGACCAGAGGAGTCGCCAGACTATTCGTCTGGTTGATGATTTCTATGTAGTTTCCGTGGTGTGTTTGAGAACTCTGAGTTATTTTGTGTCTTTCTGTTTTGTTGCTTATCAGTATCTGGGTGTTACAGATTGTGTTATGGCAATGTTACATTAAGCGAAGTATTGAATTGCTGTTTCTGTAAGTGGTTTTTTGTAAGTCTGCGTTACAATAGCATTCACTTTGTACGTTGATTACTGAGAAGTTTTAATCTCTATATGAGTCGGTACTCTGTGAATGAGCGAATCAGAATAGTAAGTCTGATTAGTAGAGTTGATGAACAAACTGTTATGTGAATGAGTTGATTTGGGAAAAATCAAGTATAGAGCCTCTGTTTAATAGACCCCTTCCACTCCCAAGAACCCGATATATGTTTAAACGCGTCTCTGATGGCAAGACCCGCGTTGAACACTGGCGCCGTCTGTGGGAAAGTGGCACCAAATTGTTGCAAAGCGATTATCGGAAAGTGGCACCAGAGCGTTGTAAATTGATTGTAAGAAAGTGGTCATAGATTGTGAATCGACGAGTAGTACGTAAAGTATTGCAAACGTGATATATGCCGGTTACTCGTTCCAGTGAAATGTACCCGAAGTATAGGAGAAACGAACAGTATTGGGCGATACCTAATTTGCTAAGGACGCCTTCAGGAGCTAGAAGCGCAAATAAGTTTAACCCAATTGTCAAGGAAGCGAAGAACGATAATAGTGATTCCGGTAGCATTCCGGTGGAACGCAGTGCAATTTCGGCAGATTTCGATGCAATTTCGGCACAGTCTGTTGAAGATATAGTAACTCCAGAGTCTACTAGGATGTAGTATGCAGTTAACTTAACACCATCTGGACAAGATTCGAATTTGTTTGAGGATAGAAGCGTGTTGGCCAAAGAAATCAGTGAAGGTGAAAAAATACCTTGTTTTGGTGAAATTTCGACAAATTCCGGTGATATTTCGGTCCCAGTTATAGAGAGTTCACAGTCTCCCGGTGACGGTTTACCATTTCTTGGTGAATCTTCCTTCCGGTCACCACTATTTAGAGTAAGCTTCCCTACATTTGATATCAAGGAGGAAGGTAGCTTATTCGAAGCTGAAATCCGAAAGAGACTGAACGATATTATCAAGCCGGAGAGTGCACAGGCTGACGATATAGATTCCGACGATCAAGAAATTCAACCTCAAAACTCAGGAGATAGTAACAATACAACAACAAGCACCATGAGTGGGCAACAACAACAACAACAACAACAACAACAACAGCAACAACAACAATAACATCTACTTCCACCTCGTCCGATTCTGACAGGAGTTACCTACACAAAATTTGGTGGATTTCCAGGTGATGATCCTGATGCTCATGTACGAACTTTTGAAATTAGTTATGCAGTACTTAATCATCCACCCGATCCGGCATACAAGGCCATAGTATTCCAGTCAACACTAGTTAATGAAGCTGCCAGGTGGCTTACTGAATATGATATCAACCATTTCGGTACCTATGAAGCAGTAAGAGATGCGTTTCTGCAGAGATTCCAGCTAAAGAAGAACCCTGCCAAAATTTTTGATTACCTGCAAAACAATAGACAGAAGCTGAATCAAACAGTGTAGGAATATGCCACCCTATTCACAACTCATTTGAGACAACTTCCACCGGCCCATGCAAACCTGTCGGATGATGTCATCACACAGTGGTTTATTAATGGTTTGACTCCGCAGCTTCGACAGATTATGATCATTCGTTGTGTGGGAGCTATGACGCTAGATGCAGTTATTGCAATGGCCCTGCAACTCGAGAATAAGGTTGGAGGTTTTACCGAAGATTTGGAGTGGTTAAAATCCAGTAAAAATGTTGCAGAAGATCTGGCTAGACAAATGTACTACACCACGTGCAAGAATTCAGGGCATACGAGTGCCACTTGTGCAATTAATCAGATGTATTGCGCTATCTTCAATACAAACGAACATTCCATCAAAAACTATGCCTATAACGCCAAAGTGCAGGGAACAACAATAGTAAATGCAATTATACAAGAACCAAGACAGCCTGCCATCCACTACGTACCACCTCAGAGGAGAAATAATCAGCAGCAAGGATACAGAAATTATAGAGGACAAAGGAATACCAACTATAATGGAAATCGTTGGCAGACAAGAACATCACAAGAAGGTAATGCCTTGCCACCACCTTGCTGTCATTTTTGCGGTGAATTTGGTCACATCAGAAGATTCTGTAAAGATGCAGCCGAATATGATCAGAGGAAAAAAGAGCGTCAGAACCCAATGACAAATATGGTTCATATCACACCATTAGAAACACAAGCCGCAGTAGTTCAGACCTAATCCGGTAAGAGACTGCAACCGGCAGCTGAAGTATTTGAACCAGGTATTCGTGAGCAACAAAGAATGTATGACAAAGCTAGTCAGTGGACCACCATAGAACCTCCAGTGTTCCCAAATCCAATTCCGGTGACACAAGTTCCGCTGCAAAAGGAAATCGTGCAGGAGCAAGAGTCAATCACATTAACCGATGCATCATCTTTAGAATCAGTAAAAAGTACAAGGCAAGTAGATCAGGCATGGGAAATTCTATCCAAGGCGTCCATTACTCTTCCTCTTGGAAAGTTATTGGCATTAGTACCAGGAGTTCGGCAACAATTCCAGCAGCAGTTCAGTTCTGCGTCTTCCTATATTCCAGCAACAGCGACATTTCAACCGGAAACTGACTCTACGGTGGATCATTCGGTCCCTTTAATTATGGTATGGTACAACAATCATAAGATTACTCAAGTATTAATTGATGGCGGATCTGGTGTAAACATAGCTATTGCAGCACTTTGTAAAAAGTTAGGCTGGACCGAAATTGAACCTGTCCAGTTTTTTGTTAGAATGGCCGACCAATCCAAAGTCCACCCAGTAGGACTTGTACAGAATGTCCCAATCACTTTGCAGGGTACAACTTTTAAGATGACTTTCGTAGTTTTAGAACTACCAGAGTCTAGTCTTGATTATAATCTTCTTTTCGGCCGTCCTTGGTTGAAACAAGCAAAGGTTATACAAGATTGGTCCGCACAGGAACTTACTTTCAAAGACAATAACCGAAAATATGTTGTAAAATTAGATGCTATTCAGCCCTGTGAACTACATGCTAGACCTTATGTGGTAGAACCAGTCCACATGTTAGATGGTTTATCCGATGATGAAGAAGAAGAATTTTCAAATAATAACATAGATTTAATCTCCTTAGGGACTGTTGATCTACAATCTGTTGTAGATCACTGGAATTCGACAGTTTGTACGGTGGTGCCTGTGATCGAACAAGTAGAGACAGAAGATACTATTGTCAAGGATGAGATTGATATACAACAACTTTTGCAGTCAGTTGATGGTTCAGAAAAACCTAATCAATTCTATGTTCCCGAAGATCAGTTGATCACATATAATTTAGGAGATGAAGTAAATCCACGACCTGTCAAGATAAAGGAGGGATTGTCTAAAGCATTTTAAGTAGATTTGATACAACTTATTTGTGAGTTCTCTGATGTTTTTGCATGGGATTACCGTGACATGAAAGGTTTGGACCCTCGCCTCTATCAGCATCAGGTCGTACTTAAACCGAAAGCAAAACCAATTAAACAACCGAGCTACCGGATGAATCCTAACCATGCAGCACAGGTAAAGGCAGAGCTTGATAGGTTATTAAAAGTTGGATTCATTGTTCCAGTTGAACATGCTGAATGGATCTCCCCGATTGTAATCGTACCAAAGAAAAACAAGCAGCTCCAAATATGTGTCGATTACAGGAAATTGAATGCAGCCACCGTACCTGATCCATTTCCACTTCCATTTCTTGATACAATGCTGGATAGAGTGGCTGGGCATGAAATGTATTCATTTCTTGATGGTTATAGTGGTTATAACCAGGTTCGAATGGCTGAGGAAGATATACCAAAAACATTGTTCATTACCAATTGTGGTGTTTTTGCTTGTACAGTTATGTGGTTTGGATTAAGAAATTCTCCTAGTACTTTTCAACGATGTATGCAAGAAATCTTCTCCCCCTATCTTACTTCTTTCATGCAAGTATATCTAGATGATTTCTTTTTATTTGGTAAGATGGTAGCACACCTGTATCATTTACGGTGTTGCTCTGAGAAGTGTCGTGAATACAGACTCTGCCTGAACCCAAACAAGTCTGTGTTTGCGGTTTCATGTGGTAAGCTGCTTGGCCATATTGTGTCTGCACAAGGCATACATGTTGATCAAGATAAAATTGCAGCTGTGTTAGAAGCACCTGTACCTGCTACACCGAAAGAAGTCATGAGATTCATGGGTCAAGTCAGGTGGCATGGTCGACATTTACGGTGGCTTGCTCATTTGGCAATACCCCTCAATAGATTAATAACTAGTACTCCTCGACCATTTGTTTGGACTCAGGAATGTCAAACAACATTTGATCGTATCAAAGGCTTATTAACGCATGTTCCAATTCTACAACCTCCTGATTGGGAATGTCCATTTCATGTTTTTGTTGACGCATCAGATATCGCCATTGGGAGTGTCTTAATGCAACAAACTGATAAGTGGTTTCGGCCTGTTTATTATGCGAGTAGAAGACTTGCTCCTGCAGAAAAGAATTATTCAGTAACTGAAAGAGAATGCCTTGGTTTAGTATATTCTGTAAAGAAATTTTGGCATTATTTGTTAGGCCAAAAATTCATCTTTCATGTAGATCATGTTGCGCTAGTTTATCTGGTTCGACAGCAGCATTTAGGTGGTCCTTTAGCACGTTGGGTTCTACTATTATAAGAGTTTGATTACAAAGTGATTCATTGACCTGGAACTCCACATGCATTAGCAAATTTCCTTTCTTGGTTGGATTTCGGTGAAGCTCCGGTCGGTGTTGATGACACCACACCTGCACTTTATGTTACTGACCCTACTACTGATGAATCTGCAGAACCTCCTGTGACATCTACTTACTATGATTAGTTATTAACTTTTCTCACTGATGGATATCTTCCTGCTCAGACTTCTCCTGCAATGCGTAGGAAAATTGCAGTTTACAGTCGCCGATTTCGGTTGATTGCTGGAGAAATTGTATTATATGGATCACACTGGAGTTTTACTTCATTGTATTCCTCCACATGAAGTAAACTCAGTTATAGCTTTGGCACATTCAATACCTTTCGGTGCACATTTTGCAGCAGATTTAACACACCGGAAAATTCTGCAAAGTGGGCTTTGGTGGCCTACCATGTACAGAGATATATCTCTGTTTATCAAACAATGTGACAATTGTCAATGGTCTGGACAGCCTTTACAATGACATTCTTTCCCCCTCCAACCTGTATTACCATTGGAGCCTTTTCAGAAATGGGGTCTTGACTTTATTGGACCAATCACACCTCCAGCAATACTCAGTAATAATCGATACATTCTGACATGTACAGATTATGCTACCAGATGGGCCGAAGCTTGGGCTTTATGGTCCGCTACAGCTATTTCGGTAGCAAAATGTTTAATGAAAGACATATTCCCACGATTTGGATTACCTTTGGAAATTGTGACAGATCAAGGCACACATTTTGTTAACAATTTAATGAAAGTTCTCACACACTCTTTTCAGATTCTGCACAAATTCAGTTCACCGTACTATCCTTGTGCTAATGGCTTAGCTGAAAGTACAAAAAAGACCTTGCTGATTATGCTTCGGAAAATGATTGTCGAATCACCAGAAAGATGGGATCAATTACTACCTGCAGTATTATGGGCATACCGGACTACTTACAAAGTTGCCACCAGACTGACTCCTTTCAAACTTGCATATGGAATGGAGGCAATTGCACCAATGGAGCTTGTAGTACCAAGGTTATGTGTGGCAATCTCTCAGAAATTGTTACCTAAAGATTCTCTGCCGTTTCGGTTGAACACACTCAGAGAACTAGATGAGCATCGCTGGGAAAGTTTTCTAACTCTTCAAGAAGTGTAGTTGCGGCAAGCTCATACACATGATCGGTATTTAAAAACTCCAGTTTTTACAGTAGGGCAACTTGTGCTGTTTTATAATGCAAAATCAAACCGCTCTGCTGGAAAATTCAAGTTACGCTGGTTTGGTCCTTACCAAATTACTAAACAAGTGGGCCAACAACTTTTCGGTTGGCTACTTTGACCGGAATTCCTCTTCCGATAGTGATAAATGGTTCAAAGTTACGGCCGTATCATCAAGCACCTAATTTGCACTAAAGTATTCCACGGTTGCCCGTGTATTTTTCTTTTTTTTTCTTTTTTTCCTTTTCTTTTCCTTTTTAGTTTTGCGTGATTAATAAAATAAGTCTATAAATATCCTAGTTTCATACCTAATTATGATCTACAGCCGCCCTGCATTATCGTTCTGCTCACACATGCACACCGAAGTTATGAGGTTATCATTTCAACATCACGCGATGATTAACAATTTCAATTGCTTCCCGCTGCCAAGTATCTACTTAACCTTTTTCATTCCACTGTCAATCGCTATTGTGTCTGTGTGTTTTGCATGCTTGTGCTCTCTATATACCCTGTGCAATTGTGTTCCTGTGTTTGTGTGTGCGCAACATGGAAGCGTTAGCAAACTTTGCTACGTTCCGTGATGGACTCCCCGCAGATGTAGGTGAGTTCTTGCGCATGCGTGGGTTGCAAAATTTCGCTGAATTGCCTTGGCATTCAGTGGATTGTCACCCATTCTATGCCCAAATCATCGCCGCCATCGCTGCCACACCTGCCACAGAGCAGAGTTGGCCAATCACCTCCTTACCATCTCGTACCATAATAACTTTTCAGACTTTTGCTGATGCATTCCGACTCTCTCTGTAAGGTCAAGAGAATGGACCTAGTCTTCCCATCGGCACCATGAATCAGTTGTTTCCTAGGCATTCTTCTAATGAATATGCTATTCTTTGTGGCCGTGAGCCTGAAAGATCTGCATTACAGTTTTTAGTAGCTATCCTCAACCCTGCAAAAGCGTACATACGGCATATATCGCCCTTTCTATTCGGCAATAGATATGGCTGTGAGAGATCCTGTGAACTTTGCATCATATTATTTCCGCCGCATTCATCAAGTATGCTTTTCCATCATTAAACATGTCAACAAGAGAGAAATGCCCCGATCACAATTACCGCATATATTAAGTTTCTTGTTTCCAGCAATACAAGCAGCACAACCACCACCCAGAGGTCCGGTATTACACCATGAAGAATCTGTGCAGATATTGGACGATGATGAAGAGGATGACGAAGAATTATTCCAGCTCCTCCGTCGGAAGTGCATCAGAATAAGCTCTTTTGATAGCCAAGTAAAGGGATCGGTCGCCGGACATGAAGATGATGACAATGAAGAAGAGACTTTTCACGACACCGCTACCTCCATGCACCATGATTCTTCAGCATAGTCCTCTCCAAAGCAGCAACAAGAGCATGATGAGACCACCAAATCTGGAGCCAGCTCTTCTCAAGAAGAATCTCAGCGACAATCCGAACAAGAAAAGCAAGAAGATGGGCAACCTATCATTAAGGCAATTTTCAAAGAACTGATTAAAGCAGTGGAGTCTGCAGCTGCCAACCCTGATGATACTTCCCAACAAACCACCCAACAAGTACTAGAAACTACCACTCTGCAACCTACTCCTCCACCCGAACCTCCGATTAACCCCATTCTCCCTGTTCCACCTATTGTCCATGAGGAACCTTCTGCTTCATCTTCCTCACCAAATTACTCTCCTCCCTCTTCACACCAACTTCTGAGAGCCTCTTCATCCCAGCAGCCACTTCCTCCATTTCCCATATTTACCGAACTTGAATCCATGGGGTGCATGATTATACATTTTTCCTAGCAGCTTCCGGTACAATTAAGACAAGTTACAGAGAATATTCGCCAGGAACTACAACATAAGGTGGATACCCTTGAAGCAGACATCACTCCTCTACAGGAAGAGATCGATGCGGTCAAAGCAGAAAATCATCATCTGCACTTCCAGATTAACCAGCTCTAAGCCAGACTTGCCAAACAGGAAGCAGTTACCAGTCAACGAGATGCGGCACTGGTAGAAGTTCGAGAAAAAGAAGAATTATTAAGTGTTGCTGATGTAGAGATTCTATAGTTAAAGCAATTACTACAAGATAAAGAGGATGCCCGTATAGCTCTGGGCAATCTATTAGAAGAAACCAGACAACAGCTAGATGAAGTGGTACAACGCAGACAAGAGATGCACGATTTGGTTAAGAAGACTAATGAAGAACTCCAGAGAAGCAAGTTTGATTTACCTGAAGTAAACAATATTCTTAAACGCAAACTGATCATGGAAGCTCAATTACAGAAAGAGATAACAGGGGTCAGAAGAGAGCGTGATGCTTTTCATCGAACAATCCAATTTCAGAATCAAGAGATAGAAAGAAGAGAGAATCAGCTGGATGCACAGAAAGAAAGACTCTTCAAAGTTGATAAGCAAATTGCTGATATGAAAGTCATTCGGGATGCAGCTTTGGCGAATGAATTTTATTTACAGGAAACTTTTCTGTAGACCCAGGCATAAAGTTTAATAAGCCAAGTTATTTCGTTAAGCTCAGTATGGACAGATGCTCAGCTCGTAGAACTAGATATTTTGAAACAGATGTTAGAGGCATTGAAAAAGAAAATTGCCCGGACATTTAGATTAGCGAGAACTATGTATTTAGAAGGAATAGTAGATGAACCATAATTTTTGTATACCTGTAGGTTCAAGTCCACCGTGCGTGCCAGTGTAAGCCACCGGATTGGCAATTGTAAAATCTGATTTTTAATGAACCGAAAGGTCGTTGCGTAAATGATTAACCTTGATTGATGTTGTAACCTTTATATAAATCAATGAAAAAAGATGCTTCGGGGATGACCAGAGGAGTCGCCAGACTGTTCGTCTGGTTGATGATGTCTGTGTAGTTTCCGTGGTATGTTTGAGAACTCTGAGTTATTTTGTATCTTTTTGTTCTGTTTGCTTATCTGTATCTGGGTGTTATAGATTGTGTTACGGTAATGTTACATTAAGCGAAGTATTAAATCACTGTTTCTATAAGTGGTTTTCTGTAAGTCTGCGTTATAGTAGCATTCACTTTGTACATTGATTACTGAGAAGTTTTAATCTGTGTATGAGTCGGTACTCTGTGAATGAGCAAATCAGAATAGTAAGTCTGATTAGCAGAGTTGATGAACAAACTGTTATGTGAATGAGTTGATTTGGGAAAAATCAAGTATAGGGCCTCTGTTTAACAGACCCCTTCCACTCCCAAGAACCCGATATATGTTTAAACGCGTCTCTAACGGCAAGACCCGCGTTTAACAGAGTCTTCAAGGCCAAAACGCTGCAATAATGTGTCAATATATTTTGTTTGACACAAAGCCATTCCACCATTAACTTGCATAGACTGAATGCCCAAATAGTGATGCAAATGCCCCAATAGACATCTCAAATGAGGCATGCAAATCAGCCTTGAAATCAGCAATATACTTCTCAATAGGACCAGTGAGCAACATGTCATCAACATAGACAACAATGATCAGAAGCACATCATTAAGGTGCTTTCAGTTGGAATGTTCTCAAAACCATGTGCAACCAGATAGGCATGTATCTTCTCATACCAAGCACGTGGTGCTTGCTTTAAACCATATAATGCCTTCTTTAACATGCACACTTGGTTTTCATGCCCTTTCTGCACAAAGCCATAGGGCTTAAGTTTGCACCAGCCATTTTGCATAGTTTTTGCTTGCTCAATATCAGCTCTCTCATCAACAAGTGCATCATGTAAATTTGCATCAGAAATGGAATGATCTGCATCATCATATGAAGCCTGCAAAGGCTGAGAAGTTGCCTCATTAGGACCAGCACTAGAGTGTCCACC
Source organism: Ceratopteris richardii (assembly GCA_020310875.1). Classification (NCBI taxonomy): domain Eukaryota; kingdom Viridiplantae; phylum Streptophyta; class Polypodiopsida; order Polypodiales; family Pteridaceae; genus Ceratopteris; species Ceratopteris richardii. The sequence goes on from CM035423.1 coordinate 100,176,463, forward strand.
TATAAAAAGAGGCATCAAAGTATCATACATGCCTTTGGAGCTAACAGATGTCTCCTTAGTACAGGAAAGCAATGGCTGAATAGCATCTTCCACAAAGACAACATCACGGCTAACCAGAATGCGTTTAGTCTGTGGACACGTGTATGAACCAAAATAACAAGTTCTTCACCTCTGAGCTAACTCCAACTTATCTATTTTTATCTATCTTTTTGAGAGTGATCTTCCAAGGTACATTGGCTTTCCAATACATCCATTGGAAAGCTAAAAGGGCCCACCACATACTCTTGGAGTTCATTTGGCTGGTGTAGATCAAGGATTTTGGAACACCTCTTCATCTTCAAGCCCATACCTATCCATCTCTTCACAAGATTTGATAGAGGTGGTGAGTACTTTTCACATGAATTTGATTTATTCTTATAGGATAGAGATATGAAGAGAGAAGTCACAACAAGAGATACTCCTGAATTGAATGGAGTGGTAGAGAGAAGGAACATGTTAATAGTTGAAGTTACTAGGTCAATGCTGAATGAGAAGAAGCTACCTAATTACCTATGGGCAGAGGTTGTTTCCACAGCCACTTACTTGGTTAATAGGCTCCCATCCAAATCCTTGGATGGAATGACACCCTATGAAGCATGGAATGGCAGGAGATCACCATTGGACCATTGCAAGATATTTGGGTGCATTGTTTATGCACACATTCCCTCATAGATTAGAGAAAAGCTTGACCCTAAAGCTGAAAAATGTATATTAATTGGGTATGACCAAAAGAAGAAGGGTTATAGGCTATACAATCCCACAAACAAAGGATTTATAGTTAGTAGGGATGTAGTATTTGATGAAAATAATTCATGGTTTGAAGATGATTGTAGGAAGATCAAGTTAATGATTTGGAAAATGACTTTCCAACTCACTTCAGAAGACCAACAATTACCAAAAGATATCAATTCAGAGGATGAAGAGCAAATTGATCTCAAGGCTTGGAAGTCAAAAGACAAGGCCGAGATGAATCAATTGAAAGACATTCCAGAGTCCTCCAACCAAGCACTTATGCGATCTCAAAGGGAGAGTAAAAAGCCCATAAGGTATGGCTATGATACATCATTAGTCACCAAGCATCTAGTGTATATCACTAAAGACTCTATGATAGAAGAACCTTTTTCATTTGAAGAGGCTACTAAGATGAAAGAATCCAGAGAAGCCATGTAGGAAGAAGTAGAAGCACTTAAGGAAAACCACACTTGGGACTTGGTTCCCAAGAAGCAAAAAGGAAAGTAATAGGATCCAAGTGGATATATAAAATAAAAATGAATTCAGATGGTCCTATAAACAGTTACAAGGCAAGGTTAGTGACAAAGGGGTTTGCTCAAATCCATGGAGTGGACTATGAAGAAACCTTTTCACCTGTGGAAAAGATGCCAACAATTAGGGTTTTAGTAAGTGTTGATGCTTGCAAGACTTGGAATCTATATCAGTTAGATGTCAAGAATGCATCCTTAAATGGATGGGTATAAGAAGAAGTGTATATGGCACAACCAATAGGGTTTGAAGATAAAGATAAATCAGGCTATGTATGCAAGCTAAGGAAGGCACTTTATGGCCTAAAGCAAGCTCCTAGAGCTTGGAACCATAGGTTTGTTACTTATTTGCAGGATCAAGGTTTTGTGGCTAGCAAGGTAGATTCTTCTTTATTTATAAAGAAGACCAACTCAGAAGTTATCTACTTATGTGTCTATGTGGATGCCATTATCATTACAGGAAATGATGCTAATGAATTCAAGTAGGTTAATAAGACAATTAATGGAAGAATTTAAAATCAGTGATCTTGGTTTGTTAACATACTTTCTTGGCTTAGAGCTTGTGTATACACATTTTGGTATATTTATTACTCAAAGAAATTATATTCATGATATGTTGGTAAAATTTAAGATGGAGAACACCAAAATTGTAGGTACTCCCAGGGAACTCAACCATAAGCTTAGTTCTCATGAAGGAGAACTCCTTGAAGATGTTACATGTTATCAAAAACTTGTAGGGAGTCTCAACTATGCTACCCTAACAAGAGTAGACATTGGCTATGGAGTAAGTATATTAAGTCAGTTTATGCATGCACCAAGGAAGCCTCATATGGAAGCAGCCAAGAGGGTGCTAAAGTATCTAAAGGGTACCATAAATGAAGGGTTGTTTTATCCCTTCACTTTTGACTTAGATGTAAAGATGTATTCTAATGCAAATTGGACTGGCTCCAAGGATAGGAGGAGCACCTCAGGGTACCTATCTTTTGCAGGTTCAAAGCTTATATCATGTTCATCTAAAAAGCAACCAATTGTGGCTTTATCATCTACAAAGCAGAATACAGAGGGCTAGCAAATGCAACAAGATGCTATGCGTCTCAAGGAACTCTATGCAGATTTCAGGTTACACTCTTACACTGCAATAATCTTTGGAGACAACACTAGTTCACTTCATTTGGCTGCTAATCTTGTATATCATGCAAGTATTAAGCACATTGAAGTGCACAATCATTATGTAAGGGAGAAATCTCTTAGCAAGGACATTCAACAGATATACTCACAAAGTCTTTTGATGAAACCAAGATGAAGAGATTCAAATTGAAGATTGGTTTGTAGGAGATCAAGGAGGAATGAACACCAAGCATGTTGAGCTTGAGGGGGAGCTGTTGATGCAAGAGAATCCAATCCTGTGTACTTGGATGATTAGCATTTTTCTATGAAGTCTTATGTGATCAATCCCTTGTAAATTCAAGTATAGTTACTTTTGTAAAAACGCACTACTTGCACGTGGAGTTAGAAAGCATCAAATCTCGATTCATTTGGTAGTTGAGTAATGAGAGAATAAATCCTATACTTTAGGATTCACTTTCAGGTGAACTTTTGAATTTGAATTCAAAAGGTTGCCTCCAAACTCAACTATAAAAGGAGGATCAAAAGACCCGCATGCTATCTCAACTCCATGAGATCATTTAGAAAGGAAACATTATGATTTGAAGAGCTCACTCTATAGCTCATTCACACTTCTTGTTGGAGCAAGTCTATGATAAGCCTAAGTATTGGCTTGAGTCCCACAAAGTCATAGAGAAGCTTTAAAATGAAGACTATGCAAAGTTCACTTGTGAACTACCTCTTGTAACTTTTGAAGACTTTACTTTATCTAAAAGTGAAAGAATCTTAAGTGGTTGAGTCCACTTGATCAAAAACGGAAAGAGGAGCCACGAATTCATGATTTTTGGTAGATAGAGAATCAAATCAATCACTAATTGATTGGAGAGTGATTGAGGGAAGTTAGCCTCCCAAGATCAACTATAAATAGATGGCAGTTCTAGTCGTGGTTAGAGAGACCTATTTGAAGACCTCCAAGAGCTGAGCTTTATGCCATATCAAGGTGTGATTCCAAGGCACACATATGTATCAGTAAGTCCATTGTGTTTTACAAGCAATATACTTTCATTTTCATGCTCATTTGAGTTCATATTTCCATGTTCTTGTGAAGTGTACTACTCACTACCATATCTCTCAGTTTTCTCAATCAGATTGCAGAGATGGTTTCTCTGAGCTTGGTGCATCATTTTCAGTGATTTAACTTGGTACAATTAGCCCTACAAGTCTACTATATTCTCACCAACTTTCCTTTAATTTGGGTGTTTCAATCTTCAGTTATGTTGAGTTGAAGTCAACAGTGTCTATTCATTTTCACTTCTCTGTCAGGTACCCAACTTTTTTACTCATCTTGTCAAAGTTGTGTCTCCGTGTGTACTTATCCAAATTCAATGATTTAAAGCTTGTTGGATTTAGCATATTTTCTAGTACAAGGACACAAAGCTTCATAATCATTGGATTCTTAAATCGTGAGTTATGTTCATTTTTTTGCTCACTGGTCTCATTACTATAGCAGCCCATGAAAATCGAGATGATGTCATCACTTGCTAAACATCATTCTCAGTGTGTGGTTCATTATTTTTTATGATATTACTCTTAAAAGTTAGCTCTTTAAGTTAACTAGACTTCCCCAAGAGGAATTAAGCTAATTGCTGCTGTGCTCAGAGAATTATGCAAACCACTCAATAGTTGTATGAACCAAAATAGCAAGTTCTTCACCTCTGAGCTAACTCCAACTTATCTGTTTTGATCTATCTTTTTGAGAGTGATCTTCAAGGTACATAGGGTGTCTAATACATCCATTGGCAAGCTAAAAGGGCCCACCATATACTCCTGGAGTTCATTTGGCTGGTGTGGATCAAGGATTTTGCAACACCTCTTCATCGTCAAGCACATACCTATCCATCTCTTCACAGTGGTATTAGAGCAAGGTTGGACAACATGGCAGATGGATTTCCTTCATCAATTGACAAATTGGATAGAGGTAACTACTCAACTTGGTCATTAAGAATGGAAGCTTATCTCCAAGGTAGAAGTTTATATGGTTATGTGGCTGGAGATGAAGTTATGCCAAGTTTCAGGAACAAAAGTCAACCTACACAAGAAGAGCAAGAAAGATTGAGCACATGGTGCTCCAAAGATGCACTTGCAAGGTCTTATCTCCTCAACTCTATCTCAGATTTTTTGTTGCCTCACATTAGAAGTTGTAAGACATCTCAAGAAGTGTGGGATGCACTTGAAGCCTTCTTCTCTTCAAGTACCAAAGCTAGGAAGCATCAACTATGGCTGGATTTCACAACTCTCAAGAAGGCTACCAAACAAAATGTGACTGATTTTGTCACAAAGCTCAAGGACATAGCATATCAGTTGGGAAGCAGTGGAGAGGTAATAGATGAAGAGCAAATTGTAAGGCAGATCATCAATGGCTTGAAGGCAGATGACAAGTGGGAAGCATTCACCACAGCTTTGGACATGCATGTACCTCATTTCAATACACTCATTGGACAACTACTTACTCAAGAGGCCGAGATGGAAAAGATCAAAGCATGGAAGTCTAAAGGTAAAGCAAAATTGCAAGAACTTGGACATGAGGTAGAATCATCACATCATGGCCTAAGAAGATCTATGAGGGAAAAGAAAAAACCAGGAAGGTATGGGTTTCACACCTGTTAGTCGGCTGCCGGATTGGCAATTGTAAAGACTGAATCTTTTCAGATTCCGCACGAACGAAAGGTTGTTACAAACACGTTGTAATCTTTATATAAATCAATGAAAAAGAGACGCTTCGGTGACGATTAGTTGGGATCACCAGGCTGTCTGTCTGGGTGATTGAGCTGTAACGTTGCTGTGGTGTGCGTTGAGTAATTCTGAGTATTCTGTTCTCGTCGCTGTCTTGTTTGTTTAGCGATACCTGTTTGGTTTGTGATTTACATAGACGACTAGAGGATCGCCAGACTATCTGTCTGAGCGAATCGTTCTCTGTAGTTGCCGTTGTGATTGTTCTGATAATTGTGCGTACTGTGGTGTCTCTCTGTTTGTTGATGTTCTGTAAGTTGTTTGATGAAGCCCATACTATATTAATGACAGTTTCAGTATTGTGTGGTTGAGAACTCTGAATCGTTCTGCGTCTTCTGTTCTGTTTGCTTATCTGTACCTGTTCGGTAAAGATTGAGTCACTGTTATTGCCTCTATTGTTACAATAGTTTGTGTTCGGGACAGTTCTTGAGTTACTCAAGTAATTCTGTATTACGGTACTGAATAGTTATTGCGCTATACGCTAAGAGAGCATTAACTGGAGTGTGTTCAGTAAGTCTTGGACGAGTTCGATTATAGATAGTAAGATTGTGAAGCGTAACCAGATTCTTGATAGAGTTCCTGAACATTAGTATATTGCGGTGTGAAGTGATTATTTGGGAAAATCAAGCATAGGGCCTCTATTTAACAGACCCCTTCCACTCCCAAGAACCCGATTAGGTGTTTAAACACGCTTGTGATGGCAAGCAACGTTTAACACTGGCGCCGTCTGTGGGAAAGTGGCACCAGATTGTTGCCATTTGTCTGTTGGAATGTGGCACCAGATTGTTGCCATTTGTCTGTGCAAAAGTGGCATCAAGAGTGTTCGTTGATTGATTGTGAAAGTGGTCATAGGTTGTGAATCGATCGTAAAGAAGAATAGTACGCAAAGTATTGCAAACATAGTATATGTCGGTTACTCGTTCCGGTGAATCATACCCGAAGCATAGAAGAAACCAACAGTCCGAGGCGATACCTAATTTGCTAAGGACGCCTCCAGGAGGAAGAAGCGTAGATAAGTTTAACCCAGTTATCAAGAAAGTGAAGAACGCTAGTAGCGATTCCGGTAAAATCCGGGTGAAACGTACTGTAATTTTGGCAGATTTTGGTGCGATTGTGGCATAGTCTATCGAAGATATAGTCACTCCACAATCTACCAGGACGCAGTATGCAGTTAACCTAACATCATCTGGTCAAGATTCAAATTTGTCTAAGGATAGAAGCGTGTTGGCCAACGAAGTCAGTGAAGGTGAAACATTACCTTGTTCTGGTGAAAATACGACAAATTTCGGTGATACTTCGGTACCCGTTGCGGAGAGTTCACAATTTGCCGGTGACGGCTTACCATTTCCTGGTGAATCTTCATTCCAGTCACCACTATTCGGAGTAAGTGTCCCTACATTTGATATCAAGAAGGAAGGTAGCTTGTTCGAAACTAAAATCAGAAAGATACTGAACGATATTATCAAGCCAGAAAGTGCACAGGCTGACGATACAGATTCTGACGGTTCAGATATTCAGTCTCGAGACTCAGAAGATAGTAACAATACAGCCGCCAGCACGATGAGTGGGCAACAACAACAACAACAACAACAACAACAACAACAACAACAACAACAACAACAACAACAACAACAACAACAACAACAACAGCTATTTCCACCCTGACCGGCTCCAATAGGAGTGACATACACCAAATTCAGTGGATTTCCAGGTGATGATCCTGATGCCCACGTACGTACTTTTGAAATTAGTTATGCAGTATTAAATCATCCCCCTGATCCAGCATACAAAGCTATTGTATTCCAGTCCACATTGGTTAATGAAGCAGCCAGATGGCTCATAGAATATGATTTTAATCATTTTGTGACTTATGAAGCAGTAAGGGATGCATTTTTGTAGAGATTCCAGTTAAAGAAAAACCCTGCAGAAATTTTTGATTATTTACAAAACAACAAATAGAAACTACACCAGACCGTGCAGGAATATGCCACCCTATTCCGAACGCATTTGAGGCAACTACCACCGGTCCATGCAAACCTGCCGGATGATGTCATCACTCAATGGTTTATTAATGGGTTAACTCCGCAGCTCAGATAGATTATGATCATCCGCTGTGTGGGAGCTATGACATTAGATACGGTTATTGCAATGGCTTTGCAGCTCGAGAATAAGGTAGGAGGATTTACAGAAGACCTGGAATGGTTAAAAGTGAGTAAGAATGTTGCCGAAGATCCGACCAGACAGATGTTCTGCACCATGTGCAAGAATTCAGGGCATACCAGTGCCACTTGTGCCCTCAATCAGTTGTTTTGTGCTATCTGCAATACGACCGGACATTCCACTGAAAACTGTGCATACAACGCCAAAGTGGAGGGAACAGCAACAATAAATGCAATTATACAAGAACCAGGGCAGCCTGCCAATCACTATGTACCTCCTCAAATGAGAAACAACTAGCAGCAAGGCTACCAAAACTATCGAGGATAGAGAAATAATAACTACAATGCAAACCACTGGCAGACAAGTCCACCACAAGAAGGTAATGCTTTGCCACCCCCTCGTTGTCATTTCTATGGTGAATTAGGACACATTCGAAGATTTTGTAAAGATGCGGCCGAATATGATCAAAGGAAGAAGGAGCGCCAGAACCCAATGACAAATATGGTTTAGATCACACCCATAGAAACACAAGATGCAGTAGTTCAGACCAGATCCGGTAAGCCACTGCAACCAGCAGCTGAAGTGTTTGAACTAGGTATATGTGAACAACAAAGAATTATGACAAAGCTAGTCAGTGGACCACCACAGAACCTACAGTGTTCCTAGATCCTATTCTGGTGACACAAGTTCCTCTGACCAAAGAAACTGCACAAGAGCAAGAGTCAACCCCAGTAACTGATGCATCATCTTCAGAATCAGTAAAAAGTACAAGGCAAGTAGATCAGGCATGGGAAATTCTATCCAAGGCGTCTATTAGTCTTCCTCTTGGACAGTTAGTGGCCTTAGTACCAGGAGTTCGGCAACAGTTTCAGCAACAGTTTAGTACTGAGTCTGCCTGCATTCCAGCAACGGCAACAGTACAACCAGAAACTGACTCTACCGTGAATCACTCGGTTCCTTTAATTACGGTATGGTACAAAAATCATAAAATTACTCAAGTATTAATTGATGGTGGGTCCGGTGTAAACATAGCTACTGCAGCACTTTGTAAAAAGTTAGGATGGACCGAAATTGAACCTGTGCAGTTTTTTGTTAGAATGGCCGACCAATCCAGAGTCCATCCAGTAGGACTCATACAAAATGTGCCAATCACTTTGCAGGGAACCACTTTTAAGATGACTTTCGTAGTTCTAGAACTACCGGAGTCTAGTCTTGATTATAATCTTCTTTTCGGCCGTCCTTGGCTGAAACAAGCTAAGGTTATATAGGATTGGTTTGCATAGGAACTCACTTTCAAAGACAATAATCATAAATATGTTGTCAAGTTAGATGCTATCCAGCCTTGTGAATTACATGCTAGACCTTATTTTGCAGAACCAGTTCATATGTTAGATGGTTTGTCAGATAATGAAGAAGAAGAGTTTCTGAAGAATAATATTGATTTGATCTCCCTAGGAACTGTTGATCTACAATCTGTTGTAGATAATTGGAATCCGGCAGTTTGTACGGTGATGCTTGTGACTGAAGAAGACAAGACAGAAGATACTGCTGCTATAGATGACGCTGATCTACAACAACTTTTAAAACCAGCGGATGATACAAAAAAGTCCCGACAATTCTATGTTCCAGAAGATCAGTTGATCACCTATAATTTAGGAGATGAAGAAAATCCGCGTCCTGTCAAGATAAAGGAAAGCTTACCTGAAGTATTTCAAGCAGATTTAATCTAGCTACTTCGAGAGTTCTCTGATGTTTTTGCATGGGATTACAAAGATATGAAGGGTTTGGACCCTCGCATTTATCAACATAGGGTCATGCTGAAGCCGGAAGCAAAACCAAACAAACAACCCAGCTACTGGATAAATCCAAATTATGCAGCAAAGGTAAAGGCAGAGCTTGATAGGTCACTAAAAGTCGGATTCATTGTACTAGTAGAGCACGCTGAATGGATCTCACCAATTGTTATTGTTCCTAAAAAGAATAAGCAGCTACGCATATGTGTGGATTATCGGAAACTAAATGCAGCTACGGTGCCTGATCCGTTTCCTCTTCCATTTCTTGACACCATGCTTGATAGAGTAGCAAGACATGAAATCTACTCATTCTTAGATGGATACAGTGGTTACAACCAGGTCAGAATGGCTGAACAAGATATACCAAAAACAACGTTCATTACCAATTGGGGTGTTTTTTCTTGTACAGTTATGTGGTGTGGATTAAGAAATGCTCCTAGTACTTTTCAACGATGTATGCAGGAAATCTTCTCCCCCTATCTTACTTCTTTCATGCAAGTATATCTAGATGATTTCTCTTTATTTGGTAAGATGGTAGCACACCTGTATCATTTACGATGTTGCTTTGAGAAGTATCGTGAATACAGACTCTGCCTGAACCCAGACAAATCTGTGTTTGCGATTTCATGTGGTAAGTTACTTGGTCATATTGTATCTGCAGAGGGCATACAAGTCGACCCAGATAAGGTTGCAGCTGTGTTAGAAGCACCTGTACCTACTACACCAAAGGAAGTAATACGTTTCATGGGTCAAGTGAGATGGCATGGTCGTCATTTAAGGTGGCACGCTCATTTAGCCATTCCACTCAATCGTTTAATCACGAGTACTCCTAAACAGTTTGTTTGGACTAAGGAATGTCAAACAACACTTGATCGTCTAAAATGTTTATTAACGCAGGTCCCAATTTTACAACCACCTGATTGGGAACGTCCATTTCATGTTTTTGTAGACGCATCAGATATCGCCATTGGAAGTGTCTTAATGCAACAAACTGATAAGTGGTTTGGGTCTGTTTACTATGCGAGTAGAAGACTTGCGCTTGCAGAAAAGAATTACTCTGTAACTGAAAGAGAATGTCTGGGCTTAGTATATTCTGTAAAGAAATTCAGGCACTATTTACTTGGCTGCAAATTTACTTTTCATGTAGATCATGCTTCACTTGTCTATCTAGTATGGCAACAACATTTAGGTGGTCATTTAGCGCGTTGGGTTCTACTTTTACAAGAGTTTGATTACGAAGTAATTCATCGGCCCGATAGTTTACATGCATTAGTAGATTTCCTTCCTCGCTTAGATTCCGGTGAAGCTCCGATCGGTGTAGATGACACCACACCAGCGATTTATGTTACTGAACCAACTAATGATGAATCTGCAGAACCACCTATGCCATCTACATATTATGATCAGATATTAACTTTCCTTACTGATGGATGTATTCCTGCTCAGACCTCTCCTGTAATGCATAGAAAGATTGCAGTGTACAGTCGCAGATTCCGGTTAATTGTTGGAGAATTATACTATATGGATCACACTGGAATTTTACTTCATTGTATTCCTCCACATGAAGTTAACTCAGTCATTACTCTGGCTCACTCAATGCCTTCCGGTGGACACCTTGCAACAGATTTAACGGACCGAAAAATTATGCAAAGTGGACTTTGGTGGCCTACGATGTACAAGGATGTATCTCAGTTTGTCAAACAATGTGATTCTTGTCAGAGGTATGGACAGCCTCTACAACGCCATTTTTTCCCTCTCCAACCTTTCTTGCCATTGGAGCCTTTTCAGAAGTGGGGTCTAGATTTTATTGGACCTATTACACCCCCAACAATCCTCAGTAATAATCGTTATATTCTGACATGTACAGATTATGCTACTAGATGGGCAGAAGCATGGGCTTTAAGGTCCACCATAGCTGTTTCGGTGGCAAAGTGTCTAATGAAAGATGTTTTCCCACGTTTTGGCTTATCTCTCGAGCTTGTTACAGATGAAGGCACACATTTTGTTAACAACTTAATGAAAGTACTCACCCATTCTTTTCAGATAATGCATAAACTCAGTTCTCCTTATTATCCTCGTGCCAATGGTTTGGCTAAAAGTACAAACAAAACCTTGTTGACTATGCTTCAGAAACTGATTATAGAATCACCGGAAAGATGGGATCAGCTGTTACCTGCAGTATTATGGGCGTACCGGACTACATACAAGGTAGCAACAGGATTAACCCCTTTCAAATTGGCTTATGGTTTGGAAGCCATAGCACCAATGGAGATTGTTGTGCCAAGTTTACGTGTGGCCATCAATCAAAAGTTGTCACCGGAAGAGTCCTTGCCATTTCGGTAGGACACACTCAGAAAACTCGATGAGCATCGTTGGGAAAGTTTTCTTACTATTTAGGAAGTACAGTTAAGACAAGCTCGAACACATGATCGATATCTAAAAACTCCAGTTTTTACGGTGGGGCAACTTGTACTATTTTACAATGCAAAATCGAATCGCTCTGCTAGAAAATTCAAGTTACGATGGTTCGGTCCCTACCAGATTACTGAACAAGTCGGCCCAGCTACGTTTCGGTTGGCTACTTTGACCGGCATTCCTCTTCCGAAGGTGATAAATGGTTCAAAGTTGCGGCCGTATCATCAAACATCTGATCCGCACTAAAACGGTCCGCAGTTGACCGCGTATTTTTTGTTTTCTCTTTTTCTTTTCTTTTCTTTTAGTCTGTAAATATCCTCATTTTGATACCTAATTATACTCAACAGCCGCCTAACATTATCGTTCTGTCCATGCATGCACACCGCAGTTATGAAGGTTATCATCTTATCATCCCGCGATGATTAACAAATTCAATTGCCTCTCGCTGTGCCGTATCTACATAACCTTTTTCGTTTCATTGTTAATCGCTATTGTGTTTGCGTGATTTGTGTGCTTGTGCTCTCTGTCTACCCTGCAAAGTTGTGTTATCGTGCTTGCTATTGTCTGTGCATCATGGAAGCTCTAGCAAACTTTGCCGCCTTCCGTGAAGGACTCCCTGCTGATGTAGGTGAGTTCCTGCGCGTCCGCAGGTTGGCCAATTTCGCTGAATTGCCTTGGCATTCAGTGGATTGCCACCCTTTCTACGCACAAATCATCGCCGCCATCGCTACCACACCTGCTACACAGCAGAGTTGGCCTATCACTTCCCTACCATCCCGTACCGTAATCACTCTCCAAACCTTCTCTGATGCATTCCGACTCTCTCTGCAAGGTAGGGAAAATGGCCCTAATCTGCTGTTAGTCACAATGAACCAATTATTACCTAGGCACTCTTCTAATGAATATGCAATCCTCTGTCGCCGTGATCCTGAGAGATCAGCCCTGCAATTCCTAGTAGCTATCTTAAACCTGCAGAAATGCACATATTGCATTTCGTGCCCTTTCTTCTCAGCAATAGATCTAGCAACTCGAGAGCCTGTAAATTTTGCATCATACTACTTCCGCCGCATTCACAAGGAATGCGTTTCAATCATCAAGCAGGTCAATAAGGGAGATATGCCAAGGTCCATACTGCCACACATCCTATCTTTTCTATTTTCGACCATTCTAGCAGCATAACCACCACCCCGAGGACCCGTTCTACACCATGAAGAGTCTACACAAATATTGGACGATGATGAAGAGGATGACAAAGAGATTTTGCACCTCATTTACCGGAAAAGAATTAGAATAAGTTCATCTGACAGTGAAGTACAGGGTTCTGCTACAAATGATAAAGTAGATGACAAAGAAGAACAAGGACAGGAAGAAGAAACCTTCCATGACACTGCAACATCAATGCATCATGACTCATCAGCGCAGTCTTCTTGAGAAAAGCAACAAGAACAGGATGCTATCACCGATTCTGAAACGAGCTCGTCAAAAGAAGAATCTAAACACCAATCTGAGCAGGAAAAGCAAGATGATGGAGAACCTATCATTAAAGAAGTTTTTGAAGAACTGCAAAGAAGCAGTGGAGTCTATAGTTGCCGACCCTATTGACACTACGCAAGCAACCACCGAAAAGGTAATGGACACAACTACTATTCTTCTTACTCATCCACCCGAACCTCCAATTCAGCCCACCATCCCTGTTCCACCCATTGTCACTGAGGAACCTACCGCTTCTTCATCCTCATCACCAAATTACTCACCACCCAATTCCCATAAGCTCCTCACAACCTCTTCATCTCAGCCTCGTTCTCATCCTTCGCTTCCGTCAATTCCTATATTTTCTGAGCTAGCATCCATGGGACAAATGCTAATCCAACTATCGCAACAACTACCTATACAAATGAAGGAAGTGGCAGATAACATCCAAGATGAATTACAACATAAGGTGGATGTTCTGGAAGCTGATATTAGCCCACTCCAGGAAGAACTCGCTGAAGTCAAAGCACAAAATCATAATTCAAGTGAACAGATTAAGGAGCTACAGGCCCGACTCGCCGACCAAGAGACAATTATAAATCAAAGAGGTGCTGTCTTGGCCTAAGTCAGACCAAAGGAAGACTTATTGTGCGCTGCAGAGGCTGAAAATAGGCATTTGAAACAGTTAGCCCAACACAAGGAGGATGCACGTATAGCTTTAGGCAATCTGTTATAAGAAACCAGGCAACATCTAAATGAAGCAGTATAGAAAGGACAAGAGATGGCAGATTTGCTTAAGGAGACTCATTACGAACTCTGAAGAACCAAGATTGATTTATCCAACGTCAATAATATTCTTAAATGCAAATTGATCGGGGAGGCGCAATTACAGAAAGACATCGCAAGTACCCGCCGAGAGCGCGACGCCTATTATAGGACAATCCAATTTCAGAATCAGGAGATAGAAAGAAGGGAGTATCAACTGGATGTACAGAGAGAGAGACTCTCCAAAATTGATAAACAGATAGCAGATATGAAGGTTAGCAGAGATGTGGCTCTATCAAATGAGTTCTATTTACAGGAAGCTTTTCTGCAAACTCAAGCAGAAGTTTTGATGTCTCAGGTTGTTTCTTTAAGTGCAGTATGCACAGATGCCCAACTGGTAGAACCAGACATTTTGAAGCAGATGTTAGAATCAATTAAGAAGAAAATTGCCCGCACATTTAGATTAGCCAGAACAATGTATTTAGAAGGGATAGTAGATGAGCCCTAAGCTTTTTGTATACCTGCGGGTTCGAGTACACCGTGCGTGCCAGGTGTTAGTCGGCCGTAGGATTGGCAATTGTAAAGACTGAATCTTTTCAGATTCCGCACGAACGAAAGGTTGTTACAAAGACGTTGTAATCTTTATATAAATCAATGAAAAAGAGACGCTTCGGTGACGATGAGTTGGGATCACTAGGCTGTCTGTCTGGGTGATTGAGCTCTAACGTTGCTGTGGTGTGCGTTGAGTAATTCTGAGTATTCTGTTCTCATCGCTGTCTTGTTTGTTTAGCGATACCTGTTTGGTTTGTGATTTACATAGACGACTAGAGGATCGCCAGATTATCTGTCTGAGCGAATCGTTCTGTGTACTTGCCGTTGTGACTGTTCTGATAATTGTGCGTACTGTGGTGTGTCTCTTTTTGTTGATGTTCTATAAGTTGTTTGATGAAGCCCATACTCTAGTAATGACAGTTTCAGTATTGTGTGGTTGAGAACTCTAAATCGTTCTGCGTCTTCTGTTCTGTTTGCTTATCTATACCTGTTCGGTAAAGATTGAGTCACTATTATTGCCTCTATTGTTACAATAGTTTGTGTTCGGGACAGTTCTTGAGTTACTCAAGTAATTCTGTATTACGGTACTGAATAATTATTGCGTTGTACGCTGAGAGAGCATTAACTGGAGTGTGTTTGGTAAGTCTTGGACGAGTCCGATTACAGATAGTAAGATTGTGAAGCGTAACTAGATTCTTGATAGAGTTCCTGAACATTAGTATATTGTGGTGTGAAGTGATTATTTGGGAAAATCAAGCATAGGGCCTCTGTTTAACAGACCCCTTCCACTCCCAAGAACCCAATTAGGTGTTTAAACGCGCTTCTGATGGCAAGCGATGTTTAACAACACCTCATTAGTAACTAAAAATTCTATCTACATAGCACAGGACATAAACCAAGAGAAGCCATCATCCTTTGAAGAGGACAAAGCAAAATCAGAATGGAAGCATGCAATGAAGGAAGAGATTGAAGCACTTGAGGAAAACAACACTTGGGATTTGGTGCCCAAGACTTCATCCATGAAGGTAATAGGCTCAAGATGGGTCTATAAACTCAAGAAGAATTCTGATGGTTCCATTAATAGGTATAAGGCGAGGCTTGTAGCAAAAGGCTTTGCACAAACTCAAGGAATTGATTATGAGGAGACCTTCTCTCGTGTGGCAAAGATGCCTAATATTAGGGTTTTTCTTAGTATTGCCTCTTCCAAGAATTGGAAAATACTTCAACTAGATGTAAAGAATGCATTTTTGAATGGTTGGATAACATAAGAGGTATATATGGCACAACCACCTGGTTTTGAGAATCAAGTTTATCTTGATTATGTGTGTAAACTTAACAAAGCATTGTATGGTCTCAAGCAAGCCCCAAGAGCTTGGAATTTCAGACTTGTTTCATTGTTGCAGGACAAAGGCTTTCAACCAAGCAAGGCAGATCCTTCACTCTTTATAAAAAAGAGTAATTCTGAGATCATCTACCTATGTGTATATGTAGATGATATTATATTGACAGGAAATGATGCTGATGGTATGAAGAAGATCAAAGATCAGATGAGAGAAGAGTTCAAGATAAGTGATTTGGGTTCACTTACCTACTTCCTAGGTTTGGAAGTTGTCTACAAAGATCATGGTTTGTTTCTCACTCAAAGAAAGTACATTAAGGACATGTTGGCAAAATTCAAGATGCAAGATTGTAAGATTGCAGGTACTCCAATGGAGGTCAATCACAAATTGAGCTCACATGAAGGTGAACTCATAGAGGACATCACATCATATCAAAGTCTAGTGGGTAGTCTCAACTATGCCACATTGACAAGAGTAGATATATGTTACAATGTGAGTGTGCTAAGTCAATTTATGCACACACCAAGGAAACCACATATGGATGCTACCAAAAGGATTCTCAAGTATCTGAAAGGCACCATAAATGAAGGACTTTATTATCCTTATGTATCTGATTTAGGTTTGAAGCTATTTTCTGATGCACATTGGGCTGGCTCCAAAGAAGATAGAAGGAGCACTTCAGGTTATCTTACCTTTGCAGGTTCAAAGCTTATTTCATGGTCATCCAAGAAGCAACCCAAAGTTGCTCTCTCTTCTACTGAAGCTGAATATAGAGGTCTTGCCATAGCTACACAAGAAGCTATGTGGATGAAGACATTATTCAAAGATCTTGGATTGGAGTTTGGAACTCTAACTATTTATGGTGACAATATGAGTTCTATTCATTTGGCTGCTAATCCTATTTTTCATGCAAGGACTAAACATATTGAAGTTCATTATCACTATGTAAGAGAGAAGGTTCTAAGCAAAGAGATTCAAATATCATATGTGTCCACTCATCAACATTGTGCAGATATTCTAACCAAAGCATTGGATGGTACAAAGCTCTGCAAGTTCAAAGCCATGATTGGTTTGCAAGTAATCTTGGAAGATTGAAGACCTCAAGCATACTTGGCTTGAGGGGGAGCTGTTGGAGCAAGTCTATGACAAGCCTAAGTATTGGCTTGAGTCCCACAAAGTCATAGAAGAAGCTTTAAGATGAAGACTATGCAAAGTTCACTTGTGAACTACCTCTTGTAACTTTTGAAGAATTTACTTAATGTAAAAGTGAAAGAATCTTAAGTGGTTGAGTCCACTTGATTAAAAAGGGAAAGAAGAGCCACGAATTTGTGATTTGTGGTAGATAGAGAATCAAATCAATCACTAATTGATTGGAGAGTGATTGAGGAAAGTAAGCCTCCCAAGATCAACTATAAATAAATAGCAATTTTAGTCATGGTTAGAGAGACCTATGTGAAGACCTCTAAGAGCTGAGCTTTATGCCATATCAAGGTGTGATTCAAAGGCACACGTATGTATCAGTAATTCCATTGTGTTGTACAAGCAATATATGTTCATTTTCATGATCATTTGAGTTCATATTTCTATGTTCTTGTTAAGTGTACTACTCACTTCCATATCTCTCAGTTTTCTCAGTCAGATTGCAGATATGGTTAGCTATGTAAGTCTACTATATGCTCACCAATTCTCATTTCATTTGGATGTTTCAATCTTCAGTTATGTTCAGTTGAAGTCAACAGTGTCTGTTCATTTTCCCTTCTCTGTGAGGTACCCGACTTTTTTACTCATCTTGTCAGAGCTGTTTCTCACTGTGTACTTACCCACATTCAATGATTTAAAGCTTCTTGGAGTCAGCATACTGTCTAGTATAAGCATACAAATGTTCATAATCATTGGATTCTTGAATCGTGAGTTATGTTCATTTTTCTGCTCACTGGTCTCATTACTATAGCAGCCCATGAAAATCGGGATGATGTCATCACTTGCTAAACATCATTCTCAGTGTGTGGTTCATTATTTTTTATGAGATTACTCTTGAAAGTTAGTTCTTTAAGTTAACTAGACTTCCCCAAGAGGAATTAAGCTAATTTTTGCTGTGCTCAGAGAATTATGCAAAACACTGGACATGTGTATGAACCAAAATAGCAAGTTCTTCACCTCTGAGCTAACTCCAACTTATTTGTTTTGATCTATCTTTTTGAGAGTGATCTTCCAAGGTACATAGGGTGTCTAATACATCCATTGGCAAGCTAAAAGGGCCCACCACATACTCTTGGAGTTCATTTGGGTGGTGTAGATCAAGGATTTTGCAACACCTCTTCATCTTCAAGCACATACCTATCCATCTCTTCACACTTCTCACATTAGGCAATTCATTATTGCCAATCACGTTGTATTTGTAAATGATTTAATACATACATTTGATCATATGTTCACTTCACTTCTCTACCATGACTACATCAGAACAATGATCTTCTCATAGCTTGTACTCAGTGTATGATTGATCATTTACAGTGATTTAAAGCATGGTATATTCAATTTACTATCTACTATATTGGTACAAAATCACATTATCATTGCTTATGTGAATGGTGAGATATTAGCTCGTCATTACTTTGATTGATTCACCCCAAAAATGATGGGCATGTCCTATGATTTCCTAAACACCATACTTAGCATGTAGCTCATTATTTTTTATGAAATCACTCATGATTAGCTATCTAAGCCAATTAGACATCACAAAAAGGAATTAAGCTAATTGCTACTGTGCTCAGACGCAAGCAATAATTTCTACTCAATAGCTACCCATAGGCTAGGAAGGACGAGTTCCATAGGATCTATTCCTCAATTCCATAAGCCAATTTAAAAGGTGTGTAACCAATTTTGCCTTTATAAGTAGTTGGATAGGCCCATAAGAGAACATGTGATAACTTGTCTGAGTGTTTAGGATAATTAAGAATGTGATTTTGAACATGGTCAATAGGGTATTGTTAGTACTTTCAGCTAAGCCATTAGCTCTCGGATAATATGGTATATTGAATTTATGCATAATATGGAAAGACTATATAAGGTTCTGAATGAACTCATTGGCAAAGTATGTGCAATGATCAAATACAATTTCCAAAGGAAGACCAAACCACGTGAAAAGGTCTCGAGTTAAACATTTCGCAATCATCAAAATAGTGGTTGATTTGATAGTGCAAGCTTTAGCGCATCGAGTGGCATAGTCAGTGCAAGCCAAGAGGGAGGACAGGTCGAAGAGGAAAATTATGTTGAGGAAGGGGTTGGCCAATATGTTGACAAGGATTACAGGCCCACACATAGGTATGAACATCATGCTACATTGTACAACACCAAAGTCCACTTTTTACAAGAGCTTTATTTTAAATCCATCAAAAAATGACCACTCATGGGAGCTGCATGTGCGAAGGCCAATACTAAATGAAGCTCATGAGTGGGGACACATCAGAGTCAAGCTCTTGAAGGATGAGAATAGTACATTTGACCTACAATAATAGGAAATCGATGGCTATACAATGGAAACTTCTCCATAGTAGGAATGGGAAGAGAATTGAGAAGACAACCAGTGGTCAAGAAAGTTAGTAAAGTATCATAATAGGAGTCGGCTAGATCCCGTTTAACCAAAGATGTATTGGGCTGAATAGTATAGATGGTGAAAGAGGATCCACCCCAACCAGAGCTTCACCTGAATCCAAATGGGAAAGGAAGTTAGAAATCACATGCAATGACCTGGACTAGTGAATAACATCATAATCAAATTCCTACAACAAGAGGACTGAGTGTGCAGGTCAGACACCCAAGTTTTGTTGTTGTACTAAATAAGCTAAGGCGAAATGATCCACATGGAAATTAAATTTACAGCCAACCAGATAATGGCCAAACTTTTTAATAACATAAATGAGACAAAGACACTCGTGTTCAGTAACTGAATAGCTTTGTTTTGCAAGGGTGAGGCATCTACTAGCATAGTATACCAGATGATACCATTTTTGATGGAGTTGCATTAAAACACTACCAATAGGGATATCTGACATGTTCACAAATACATGGAATGGTAAATCCCTTTGAGGAGCCTAGAGCATATGAGCTCTCATGAGTAACTGCTTCACACAAGGAAAGCTAGTGTTACACTCATCACTCCAATGAAATTCATGAAGAGGGATTGTCGTCAACCGAGCAAGTGGGATAGAGAGATTCACAAGCTAGCAAGAGATGATGATCGTGCCACCGGATCTATCCTATAAAGCAAAGAACATCCTTCGGTGATTTCAGTGGTGGGGCGTGAAGGGTAGCCTTCACTGTATCCGGGTGAACTTGAATACCTTGACATGAAATAATGTCCAAGAAATTTACCACACATTACAACAAAGATGGATTTGGTAGGATTAAGGTAAAGCTGATAGTCTCTACACTTTAGAAAGCAAAGGTAGAGATGCTATAAATGATCTAGTTTGGCACCCAAAGCTGAAAAATAATCAAGAAACACCCTCATAAAACTGGGCACATAAGGGGAAATCATGTTTTGTATATAGTGTTGGAATTTGCTATTGGCATTATGGAGAGCGAACAACATAATTGTACATGCATAGACTCCCCAATTCATAATGAAAGAAGTTTTAGGATTGTTTGCTTTAGCCATGCAAACTCGGTTTATATCCACTTACATGTCTATGAAGGAGTATATTTTACAGCGTGTTACTTCATCGAGCATACTTTTCAGAAAAAGGTAGAGGGAAAGGATCAGGAATGGTGGATACATCAATTTTTCGGCAATCCACACAGATTTGTAGTTGTTTAATTTTCTTAGGGACAATCACTATGGGTAAGATCCATTTAGCATGTTCAATAGGGACAATAAACCCAACACATAAAAGGTGATCAAGTTTTTCCTTCACTTGTTTGGCATAATACAGATTCATCCTATAACTCTATTGCTTACCCGGATAAACATCTCGTTTAAGTACAACTTGATGTTGGTAAATGTGAGGATCTAGCCCCTTCATGTCTTTGTGATCCCACGCAAACACCTTAATAAACTCGGCTAATAGTGCTAAGAGATCTCATTTGAAAGGTACATCCAAATTAGCTTTAACTTTGACTGACCAAGGATTAGGGGCATCACCCAAATGATAGGTGATAAATTGGTCTTTCGAGACATATGATTGGTGGCCAATAAGCAACAAAATACTCAGACTATGCGAATTGAATCCCCACTAGAAGTTGTAGTAGAATTTTAGAAGACCCATTGGTGAAAGCAAGCATTACTAAAGAAGGGTGGAGAATGCCTATATACCAAAAAATTGCAACTACCTTTCCAAGGTTTTGGAGTACCAAAGAAGCATCTTTGATAGAAGAATAAGAACCCATCCAACAACTAAACTTGGAAATTCAAGGGCCACTAGAATGTTCTACTAATAAGGTATCACCTACCAATTCTGATTTTGTAGATGTTGTGGATGCACTTGAGTATTTCAGCCCCAGATCGATGGTAGACCTACAAGGTTGATAAAGAAGGAAACATCCTGCTAGAGTAAGTTATGCCCAATTCAATGGATATTGGGGCAACAACCTAGATGCACAATGGAATCTATGTACGTGTAACTATTGGGTATGGTCCGTTCTCTCTCTATTTGAGTGTCATCATCATTTTCATTTATTAGGTTGTTAACATACCTTTAAAAGGAATCTTGAATCTTGAGCATTACACTTTTAAATTAAAAGAAACAAGCTCTAAAAGTCGCTTGATTTTGAAGATGAAGATGCAGAGAAGAGATACTAAGCAATAAGGTGATAACAACACAAACATCCCAACAAGCATTTTCATCTCACAAACCTCAAGGAATGCTAAGGGCTTCAATCATAACCTTAACTAAATGCTAATGCTATGCTACAAAAGAAAATTTTCAAATATGTGAGTATACAAAGAAGTATATGAAGCCATATAAATATGCCACATGAGTAAAGTTTATCTAAAAAAAATTTGATTGTCCTTAATGAGAGGTTTAACTTCAACCATGTTGAAAATGTTACTTGTTCTATCAACTCTTTGTTGATAGAGCTTGTACGTTGGAGAAGAAGTCGTTTTTGCACCTCATATGATTGTTGCATCCATTGTCTATGTACTGCCATGTATTGTGCACATTGTTTCTATGATAAACAATCTTCATCATAGCTAACATGCTTTCATTATCATTTCTTGATGAATTAGTTGCATAGTTACCTTGTCTATTATATGTGTTTTATCTTTAAGTGTTGCCTCCTCCTTGATAGAAATCACTTCTATAATGTCCATACTTACCACGTATGTAGAAACCATTTAAATTACCTCGATCTCTAGATTGTTTTTTTCTTGCTCCTCTTTATCTATGTAAACCCCTTTCTCTTTGAGATCAAGAATGACATCCTTGATCTTGTCTTTTCTCTTGACCTTGGTCTCTACCTTGTCTTTCTCTACCTCTGCTTTGATCTCTTCCTTTGCCACTTCCTTTACTTGTAAAAAAAACTTGGGCCTCATTGCTCCTTCATTTTGTACCTTCGATGTTCATCTCATCTATCACCATCAAGGCCAAAAGTTGTTCAAAATCTTTTAGGATGTCTCTTAAATTAAACAAAGTGGTGAATGCTTTTCATTTTTCATCATCCCTCAATCTATTGAGGTTATAAACTACTAGGTCATCATTATCAATGTGAAAACCAATGGAACATAATGCATCACTTAATTCCTTTACCTTGAAAATTAAATCATTCGTATCGCTACTTGGTGACTCTCAAAAATTGTTTTTACATATCTATCAAGAGGGCTTTGGTCTCTACTTACTCATGGATCCTACAAACACCATGGAGGATTTTGGTGAGTCACCTCTACCTCAGGTAACACTCAAGCAACAACTTGAGCTCCTGTGGCATGAACTCCGAGGAGCTCAGAACAAGATTCGACAATGCAATGAAGTACTCTAGAAGATGCAAACTGATGAAGATAACCTTACAAGGGTGGTCAAAGCTATTGTCTCTACCCAATCGGATGGCACATATTGCAAGATTGGTGTTAAAAATTACCAATTTTAATGGCTTGATGGCCATAAGGATTGCCCTTTAGCTCTTTCATGGTTGTCACAGTTTGATAATTTTTACACTGACGAAATATATGGTGAAAGTGAAAAAGTCAAATTTTCCACTAACTATTTAGTAGGAAAAGCTCAACTTTGGTGGAATGTTGTGCAACACAGTACAGAATGTCCAACAATGTGGAAGGCTTTCCAATATAAAGTGAAGGATTCTTTTCTTCCTCCTTAATACCATTTACATGTTCGACGTGCATGGATGACCCTTACATGGAAGGAGGGTGATATAGTCACTACCTACATGGAGCAGTTTTGGCAAAATTTACTATTGGTTTGAATGGTTGAAGATGTACCAGAGGATAGCTTGTAGCGGAAATACGAAGATGGTTTAGAGGTCAGAATCCAAGCTAAGATTCACAACCTATGACCTACAACTCTTAATGAGGCTATATCCCTCTATGATGCAGATAAAGAATTCGCGTTCATAACCAAGTCGATCCCTCTACAAGAACCACATCAATGATCACTTTTTGTTAATAGATGATCTCTTAGATAAATTAGGGGGCGCTCGTGTCTTTAGTAAAATTGATCTTAAATCGGGTTACCATCAGATTGGTATGACACAAAATGATATTTTTAAGATTGCATTTAGAACTCAAAATGGTCATTATGAATGTATGGTAATGCCCTTTGGAATTACTAATGCTCATGGTACATTTGCACAAACGATGAACAACATTTTTCTTGATTACCAAGCTTTTGTTCTTGTACTCTTCGATGATATACTTGTTTACAATAAGAATGATAGAGAGCGTGAAAAGCATCTTGAAATAGTTTTTCCTTTGTTATGAGAGAACACACTTTATGCTAATCCTGAACAGAGTTACTCCTTTCAACGTAAGCTAGAATATTTAGGACATATTATTTCAAGTGAAGGCATGCATGTGGATCCAAAAAAGATTAAAGTTATGGTAAAATGGCCTACACCACAATCAACCAATTATGTTCGTTCTTTCCTTGGATTGGCTACTTTCTATAGGAAGTTTGTTCAAAATTTTTCTTATTTACCACTACCTCTTACTGTATTATTGAAAAAGAAAATAAAATTTGCATGGGGACTTACTCAACAAAAATCCTTTGAAAAACTCAAACATGCCCTTTCACATGCACCTCTTTTATAGTTAGTTGATTTATCACAACCCTTTCATGTCGTTATTGATGCCAGTGGTTCAAGAATAGGTGTTGTTTTAATGCAAAATGATCATCCCATTGCATTTGAGAGTAGGAATCTTAAGCCCTCAGAAAAGAATTATAGTGCATATGATAAATAATTGTTAGCAGTTGTGCATGATTTGCAAATTTGGAAACACTATCTTATGGGACCTGAGGTCTTAATCAAAATCGATCAACAGACTATTAAGCATTCATTAAATCAGCCTTTAGTCTCTGATTGGCATCTTAAATGGGCTTCGAGATAAAGTTCAAATACTGTTTTTTTCAAACAAAGTACTAAAATGACTTTTTCAAAAATAGTAAAAATATATACAGGGATTCATTCAAAATTTCCAACCCATCATCCAATATCATCCTGGTAAAGCTAATGTTGTAGCTGATGCTCTTAGACCTTTTCCTTCATATTCTGTTGTTTTGCATAATATTCTGCCATCCAAATTCATTCTTTTCAAGAAATGGTTTCCACTTATGCATTTGATTTGTATTTCTCACATGCATGTCATGACTTCAACAATGGTGCATCTTTATCTAATGGACATTATACATTTCATAATGGTTTTCTTTATTTTCGACATAGATTATGCCTAAGCCAAGCTTTTAAAGATTTTGTCATCAAAGAAATGCATGAACCATCTTACACGGGTCATAGATGCATACAGAGCACCATTTCTGCTTGCAAAGATTTTTTCTTTTGGCCCCACATGGAAAAAGATATTGCACATTATGTTTCTCAATGCATTTTCACTACAACATATCAAGTTTATACCAAGGCTTCTACCCAGGAAAATGAGTGGGCATGAATTTGCCCCGACGTCAGTGTAAGAGTTGGTATAAGTGTCAATAGGAAACCACCGGTATAAGCATCGGTATGAGTGTCGATATAGATGCCCGTAATACTAACACTCATACCCACACTTATACTGGTGACCTGCTAATCGTACCATCGTGTATACCGATGCCTCCCCTCGGAGTACCGACAGGCATAACGACGACCATATGTGCAAAATTCTTATTGGGCAGAGTGTGTTGTCTCTCATTGTAGGAACATCAACATGATGTTGTGTAGCAAAAGACAATACACTCTGCCCAAAGAAAACCAATTACATGTGATGTGTACTCTAATGGCAACAAGAAAATGATTTCATATAGCAAAATACTATCAGGCATAAAAGAGATGAGTAGAATGAACCATGAATCATGGACAAAAAAGTTATATATTTCATAAATGAAGCATGTATAGGAGTGTGGCAAACCACTACCTATATGAGCCAAATACAAAATGTGGCAAAGCACTTCCATATACGTACCAAATAAAAAACTATGGTGCACCATTGCCACATATGAGTGTAATACAAAATTGTGGCAAAGCACTGCCATACATATGCTCAAAGGAATCAAAACCTTTACATCTAAAATCCTACAACAATGCATATGCGTAAAATGAGAAAAATTGACATGGTATTTATAAACAACTAAAAATACCAAACCAAGCTATAAGTTCACCTCATCATTGATGCTCCCATGAAATGATCACACAACCTCCCTCCAAGTTCTCTGACAGTGTAGCCAATCCATGATGATATCCATAAGCTTCTTTGGTTCATGGCGGAGGATGACCCACTGCCAACTCCTATAATAAATATGCAAAATGTTAGATGAAAATACATGATGTGCTTAACACAAACAAATTCACTAATTAAAATGATACTTACAAACTGGTAACACATACTATCCTATCCGTTGCTACCCAAATGTGATGCTCCAACCATACCTAAATGTGTGGCCGCCGCATCTCGCTACTAATGATATCTATCAGAAGTATGTTGCTACTCATCGTGAATCGATTCCCACTCCGGAGCATCTAACCAAAAAGGCTTTGGTAAGCCTGCTCTGAAAGCATCCCGAGCCTCGGAATGCCAATGAGACGTCAACTCACATGCCGTGTTCTCAATCCACTCTCAACTCACAATAGGATACCCAAGTGCTAGTCGATACTCTTCATATATCCACTGCGTGATATAATTTATGGAATCTTTATCCTACTTGCTCCCTTTCAACATGATAGAATGTCCAAACTGTATGGAGCAAAGTTGTTGTATGTGTTGACGCATGTACTTTTCGGCCACATCCATCACGACCTCCATCACGTATGCAATATATCTTGGAGTCATCATGGTCATGAGCTCCCTAAGGTGTACATGGAGATGCCATCTGATCCCATGTGGAGATGTTAGGATATATATATATATATATATATATATATATATATATATATATATATATATATATATATATATATATATATATATATATATATATATATATATATATATATATATATATATATATATATATATATATATATAATCTAAAGATCCATTTTTAACATTTTTTAACTATATTTCATTGTAGAAATTAATATTAATCTGAAAAATTTATTTACTATGTGCTTATGTATATGTACATGTACATATACATATGTACATATACATGTACATGCACATATACATGTACATGTACATATACATGTACATGTACATATACATATACATGTACATATACATGTACATATACATATACACGTACATATACATATACATACATATACATATACCTATACGTATACATATACATATACTTATACATATACATATATCTATACATATACGTATACATATACATATATGTATACATATACGTACACATATACATATACATATACATATACATATACATATACATATACATATACGTATACATATACATATACATTTATATACATATACATATACATATACATTTATATACATATACATATACATATACATATACATATACATATACATATACATATACACATACATTTACATATACATATACATATACATATATATACATATACATATACATATACATATACATATACATATACATATACATATACATATACATATACATATACATATACATATACATATACATTACATATACATATACATATACATATACATATACATATACATATACATATACATATACATATACATATACATATACATATACATATACATATACATATACATATACATATACATATACATATACATATACATATACATATACATATACATATACATATACACATACATTTACATATACATATACACATACATATACATATACATATACATATACATATACATATACCTATGCATATACATATACTTATACATATACATATACATATACATATACATATACATATACATATACATATTCATATACATATACATATACATATACATATACATATACATATACATATACATATACATATACATATACATATACATATACATATACATATACATATACATATACATATACATATACATATACATACACATATACATATACATATACATATACATATACATATACATATACATATACATATACATATACATATACATATACATATACATATACATAAACATATACATAGACATATACATATACACATACATATACATATACATATACATATACCTATTAACATGCACATACATATACACATATGAATACACATACACAAGCACATACATATACACATAAACATACACATACACATACACATACACATACACATACACATACACATACACATACACATACACATACACATACACATACACATACACATGCACATACACATACACATACACATACACATACACATACACATACACATACACATACACATACACATACACATACACATACACATACACATACACATACACATACACATACACATACACATACACATACACATACACATACATGTTGGATGTGATGGCTGGATGCAATCAGAAGATCAAGCTGGTGCTGCAAATCCTGCTTCACACCTGCCCTCCTTTCTCTTCAGATATGCTTAGGGGACTCCTTGAGCTTCCAAATGACACCAAGAAACTATATATGTGCTTTACAAATCAATTGTGTAATGACCAAATCAAAACAGATGATTTTGAACCTTCACAAATCCAAAAAACTTTCTATTCCTGTAATGACACCTGCTCAGTCTTAAGCTCAGTGTGACCAGCACACTTACAATTGGATTAATTCCTTCTGGGAGTATTAAATTAACTTAACAAGCTACCATTAGCAAGTTAAATCACTCCAATTAACAAACTATGCACTGAGAATGATCTTTAGCAAAATCAGAGACACCCCCGACTTTTTAGGAACTACACAGAAAAATACCAGTGACTGTCTCGACTATGATTTCTCCCAATTGGCTGAATGGAATGACTTGAAACTTTGTAGTGTTGTAGAATGCTTTGAGCTGGTTCCAATGAGCTTTGAATCATCCAATTTGGTTCAGTAGATCTTGAGATATGCCCTGTTGAATTCGATAGACTTGGAAGTAGTCACTCAGAGAAAAAAACAGAGACTAAATGTATATGTATTGATTAACACTAATGATTATACATTCCCATTGGCATGTAATGTGATGCTCAATGGTACTCAGAGGTGTAGGCTAAAGAGTAGCTCTCACACACTCAATGATTTTCTTGGAATTGCCTCGGGAAGAGTGTTACTGACTCGCGACTTTTTCATAGCTCTTTTTATAAGAGTTTTGAAGGAATTTGAATTTGAATTCAAATTAAAGCTCCCTTGAGTCTCTCCTCTAGACTTAGGGAGATATTCCCTCAACTAAATCATCTACCTTTTCCACGACTCTAGTCTAGTAGGTGTGATTACATTGTTGATAAATTCACATAGACTTTTTTACATGGGATAAAAGGTAAGAATCAATAAGACTAGGTTCCTATGGTTATTGATTCTTGTGAATATATCCTCCAAGGGGTCCAATCTTTTAACCTTCCAAGGTTCCAATTGTCCAAGCCTTATGTTGAGTCTTCAAGGCACAAATCAAAGCCAAGTGTGAAGGCTTGTTTGCACCAACAGCTCCCCCTCAAGCCAAACACTTTGGCTCAAGTCTTCATCTCTAGTCTTCAATGATTTCCTGCAATCCAATCATGGATTTAAACCTGCATAGCTTGCTCCCATCCAGAGCTTTTGTAAGCAAATCTGCACATTGTATGTTAGTAGACACATATGATAATTGGATTTCTTTGCTAAGTAATTTCTCCCTCACATAGTGGTAATGAACCTCTATGTGTTTTGTCCTAGCATGATACACTGGATTAGCTGCTAGGTGAAGTGAACTTGTGTTATCACCAAATATGATTGGTGGCCTTGTGTATAGGCCCAATTCTGAATATAATAGCTTCAACCATATTGCTTCTTGAGTGGCATTGGCTAGCCCTCTGTACTCTGCCTCAGTAGATGATAGAGCTACTGTGGGTTGTTTCTTGGATGACCAAGAAATTGGTTTATCACCTGCAAAGCATATGTAACCAGATGTACTCCTCCTGTCATCCTTGCAACCTGCCCAATCTGCATCTGAGTATACCTTAATGTCAATGTCTGATGAATATGGAAAGTACAAACCATGATTTTGTGTTCCCTTTAGGTACTTTACTATCTTCTTGGCTGCCTCCAAATGTGGTACTCTTGGTTTATGCATAAATTGGCTAAGTACACTAACACCATATGATATATCAATTCTGGTTAAGGTAGCATAATTAAGACTACCTACCAAACTTTGGTAACCTGTAATATCCTTGAGTTCTTCTCCTTCATGTGCACTGAGTTTGTGGTTGACCTCCATAGGGATGTTTGAGATTTTAGCTTCCTGCAAATTAAACTTCTTGACCATGTCCTGAATGTACTTCTTCTGAGTAATAAAGATACCTGAATTTGTGTAAACCAATTCAAGTCCTAGGAAGTACTTCAATAATCCAAGATCATTGATCTTGAATTCCTTCATCATTTGACCTTTGATGTGTCTTATCCCATTCACATCATTACCTGTAATAATGATGTCATCAACATAGACACACAAGTATATTACCTCTGAATTGTTCTTCTTTATAAACAATGAAGTGTCTGCTTTACTCATCACAAATCCTTGATCTAGGAGGTAGGTTGTCAACCTGTAATTCCATGCTCTAGGTGCCTGCTTTAATCCATACAGAGCCTTCTTCAATTTACAAACATGATTTACCTTATTGGGATCTTCATAGCCAGGTGGTTGTGACATGTAGACCTCTTCAGATATCCATCCATTTAAGAATGCATTCTTCACATCCAATTGGTACATGTTCCAATTCTTGGATGCAGCTACACTCACCATTATTCTGATAGTTGGCATCTTGGCCACAGGAGAAAATGTCTCCTCATAATCAATGCCTTGGGTTTGTGCAAAACCCTTGGCTACCAACCTAGCTTTATACCTGTTTATTGTACCATCTGAGTTCCTCTTGAGTTTGTAGATCCATCTGGATCCTATCACCTTCATGGAGTCCTTCTTGGGTACCAAGTCCCAAGTATCACTCTCCTTGAGAGCCTCCATTTCTTCATCCATTGCTTCCTTCCATTCTGGTTTAGTAATTGCTTCTTCAAATGTACCTGGTTCTTCATTCAAGATATCCTTTGCAAGATATACAGAGTGCTTGGTTACAAGTGAAGTATCATACCCATACCTAATTGGTTTCTTCTTTTCTCTTTGAGATCTTCTCATAGCTTGAGTTGAGGATTCTGGATTGTCTTCTAGTTGCTTCACTTTCATCTTCCCTTTGGATTTCCAAGCCTTGAATTCTTCAATGTTGATGGTGTCTTCATCATCTGAGCTTGTGTCCTCTTTCTGAATTGGTTCTTGCCTGATAAGTTTTGGAAAGTCTTCTTCCATATCATAAGGTAGGCTAACTTTCCTGCACTCATTTTCATACCATGAATCATTTTCATCAAATATAACATCTATGCTTACCTTGAAGCCTTTGTTTGAGGGATTATAGAACCTGTATCCTTTTTGATTCAAATCATAACCAATGAAGATACACTTTTCAGCCTTAGGGTCTAGCTTTCCCCTTACCTGTGAGGGAATATGCACATATGCAACACACCCAAAGATTTTGCAATGATCCAGAGATGGTCTCTTACCATGCCAAGCCTCATAGGGTGTCATTCCATCAAGTGTCTTTGATGGCAACCTGTTGATTAAGTATGTGGCAGTAGATACACTCTCTGCCCAAAGATAATTTGGTAGTTTTTTCTCATTAAGCATAGACCTAGCTGTCTCCACAATGAGTCTATTCCTCCTTTCAGCTACTCCATTTTGTTCAGGTGAGTACCTTGTAGTAATCTCCCTCTTGATGCCTCTTTCCTGCAAGAAATCTTCAAAGTCATTGGAGAAGTATTCTCCACCACCATCTGACCTTAGCCTCTTCAAATGTCTACCTGTTTGATTCTCAACTAATGCAAGATACCTTTTGAAACAATTAAATACTTCATCTTTATGCTTCATGAAGTACAAGACAGTCCATCTGCTATAGTCATCAATAAAAGACACATAGTACCTTGATCCAGATATGGATGGCTCCTTGCTTGGTCCCCAAACATCTGTATGCACCAATTCCAAGTAATCTTCATGCATAAAACCTTTCTTGGTATAGGGCAATCTGTGTGACTTACCAAATTGACAAGCCCCACACTTGTATATCATGTGTTGCTTGGATACATTAGGTATCCCAAGCACACATTGATCCCTGCTCATTTGTTTTATGGTCCTCTCTCCAATGTGACCTAATCTCTTGTGCCACATCTCCAATTCTGATAGGGTTTGGTCCTTATAGTTGTACAAGGCAATATTCTTAGTATCTTCAAGTTCAAAGGTAAACAATCTACCTGATTTCTCTCCCTTGGCTATCCTTCTGAATCCATGTCTTGGATCCTCC
>CM035423.1:100215826-100220826 GCA_020310875.1 Ceratopteris richardii
CTTTGTTAACATGTTTTATGACCGTAATGCATTCACGATGAATGCGTCGGAAATAGTAAGAAGCAAAATTGATAGGCTCTCTAGCAGCCATATCAATCACTGAGTAGAATGGGCAAGAAATCCCATAAGTGCATTTTTGTAAGTTTAATATGGCTACTAAAAATTGCAAAGCTGTTCTTTCAGGCTCAGGGCGACAGAGTATAGCATACTCATTCGAAGAGTACCTGGGGAACAATTGAATCATAGTAGCGATTGGAAGGTTAGGACCATTCTCTCATCCTTCCGGAGAGAGTCGGAAAGCAGCAGCAAATGACTGCAGGGTGATTACAACACGAGATGGGAAACACGTAATAGGCCAACTCTGCTCCGTAGCAGGGGTGGCGGCAATAGCAGCGATTATCTGAGCATAATACGGATGGCACTCCACTGAATGCCAGGGCAATTCAACGAGGTTGGACAAACCTCGGACATGCAAGAATTCATTTACGTCCTGAGGAAGTCCGTCACAGAAGGTAGCAAAGTTTGCTAGGGCTTCCATGATACGCAACAGAAAGTAGAAGATTAAGTAGATACTTGGTAACGGGAGGCGATCAAAAATGCTAATCATCACGCGATGTTGAGATGATAACCTTCATAACTACGGTGTGCATGCATGAGCAGAATCAATAACAAAAGGAGACGATTATTCATGGTTATGTAGCAAAACGAGGAGTTTATTGTCTTTATTCAACTAACACGCAAAACTGAAAAAAGGAAAAGAAAAGAAAAGTAAAAAAAGAAAAAAGAAAAAAATACGTGGGCAACCGCCGAACACTTCAGTGCGAATCAGGTGCTTGATGATATGGCCGCAACTTTGAACCATTTATCACTTTAGGAAGAGGAATTCCGGTCAGAGTAGTCAACCGAAAAGTAGCTGGGCCCACTTGTTCACTAATTCGGTAAGGACCAAACCATCGTAATTTGAATTTTCCAGCTGCACGATTTGATTTAGCATTATAAAACAGCACAAGTTGCCCTACCATAAAAACTGGAGTTCTAAGATATCGATCATGAGTACGAGCTTGCCGCAACTGCACTTCTTGAAGAGTCATAAAACTTTCCCAGCGATGCTCATCCAGTTCTCTGAGTGTGGCTAACCGAAATGGCAAAGAATCTTCAGGTAGCAACTTCTGAGTTATGTCCACGCATAAACTAGGCACTACAACTTCCATTGGAGCAATTGCTTCCAGCCCATAAGCAAGCTTGAAAGGAGTCAGTCCGGTTGCAACTTTGTAGGTAGTCTGGTATGCCCATAATACTGCAGGTAGTAACTGATCCCATCTTTCTGGTGATTCCACAATCAATTTTCGAAGCATACTCAACAAGGTCTTGTTGGTACTTTCAGCTAAGCCATTAGCACGAGGATAATACGGTGAACTGAATTTATGCAAAATTTGAAAAGTATGCGTTAACATTCGAATTAAATTGTTAGCAAAGTGCGTTCCTTGATCTGTTACAAGTTCCAAAGGTAATCCATATCGCGGGAATACATCCTTCATCAGACACTTTGCTACCAAAATAGCTTTAGCGGACCGTAAAGCCCAAGCTTCTGCCCATCTGGTAGCATAATCTGTACATGTAAGAATGTAGCAATTATTGCTAAGGATTGCTGGAGGTGTGATTGGTCCAATAAAGTGAAGACCCCATTTCTGAAAAGGTTCCAAAGGTAATACAGGTTGTAGAGGGAAGAAATGGCGTTGTAATGGCTGTCCAGATGGCTGACAATTGTCACACTACTACACAAACTGAGATACATCTTTGTACATAGTAGGCCACCAGAGCCCACTTTGCAGAATTTTTCGGTGCGTTAAATCTGCTGCAAAATGTCCACCAAAAGGTATTGAATGTGCTAGAGTGATAACCGAGTTTACTTCATGTGATGGAATACAATGAAGCAAGATCCGAGTGTGATCCATATAATACAACTGTCCGGCAATCAACCGGAATCTGCGACTATAAATTGCAATTTTCCGATGCATAGCAGGAGAAGTTTGTTGAGGAAGACATCCATCAGTAAGAAAGGTTAATAACTGATCATAGTAGGTAGGTGTTACAGGAGGTTCTATAGATTCATCATTAGTTGTTTGAGTAACAAAAATTGCTGGTTTGGTGTCATCAACACCGAGCGGAGCTTCACCGGAATCCAACCGAGAGAGAAAATCTGCTAATGCATGTGTAGTACCTGGTCGGTGAATCACTTCGTAATCAAACTCTTGTAACAATAAAACCCAATGCACCAAACGACCACCTAAATGCTGCTGTCTAACCAGATACACCAGTGCAGCATGATCTACATGAAAGATGAATTTTCGGCCTAGCAAATAATGCCAGAATTTCTTTACAGAATACACCAAACCGAGACATTCTCTTTCAGTTACTGAATAATTCTTTTCAGCAGGAGCAAGCCATCGACTTGCATCATAAACAGGCCGAAACCACTTATCAATTTGTTGCATTAAAGTACTTCCAATGGCTATATCTGATGCATCTACAAAAACATGAAATGGTCGTTCCCAATCAGGGGGTTGTAGAATTAGAACCTGCATTAATAATCCTTTTAGACGATCAAATGCAGTTTGACATTCCGGAGTCCAATCAAACTATCAAGGAGTACTAGTTATTAGCCGATTTAGGGGTATTGCCAAATGGGCAAGCCACCGTAAATGCCGACCATGCCACCTGAATTGACCCATGAAGCGCATCACTTCTTTCAGCGTAGTAGGCACATGTGCATCTAACACGGCTGCAACTTTGTCTGGATCAACTTGTATGCCCTGTGCAGATACAATGTGGCCAAGGAGTTTACCACAAAAAACCACAAAGACAAATTTGGTGGGTTTCAGGCAAAGTCGGTATTCATGACATTTTTCAAAGCAACATCGTAAATGATACAGGTGTGCTACCATCTTTCCGAATAAAGAGAAGTCATCTAGATATACTTGCATAAAAGAAGTGAGATAAGGTGAGAAGATTTCCTGCATACACCGTTGAAAGGTGCTGTGAGCATTTCTTAACCCAAACCACATGACTGTACAAGCAAAAACACCCCAGTTGGTAATGAAAGCTGTTTTCGGTATGTCTTGTTCAGCCATTCTGACTTGGTTATAACCACTGTAACCGTCCAAAAAGGAGTACATTTCGTGTCGGACCACTCTGTCCATCATTGTATCAAGAAATGGAAGAGGAAATGGATCAGGTACGGTGGCTGCATTCAATTTCTGGTAATCGACACATATTCGAAGCTGCTTGTTTTTCTTTGGTACGATCACGATCGGGGAGATCCATTCAGCGTGCTCAATGGGTACAATGAATCCTACCTTTAATAGGCGATCAAGTTTCGCTTTGACCTGTGCTGCATAGTTGGGATTCATACGGTAGCTGGGTTGTTTAATCGGCTTTGCTTCTGGTTTGAGCACGACTCGATGCTGATAGATGCGAGGATCCAGTCTGACCTTTCATATCACGATAATCCCAGGAAAAAAAATCAGAGAACTCACGAAGAAGCTAGATCAAATCTCCTTGAAATGCCTCAGACAATCCTTCCTTTATCTTGACAAGTTGCAGATTTACTTCATCTCCCAAATTATAGGTGTTTAACTGATCTTCGAGAACATAGAATTCATGAGGTTTCCCTAGATCGTCAGCTAACTGTAAAAGTTTTTGTAGAGCGGCTTCATCCATAGCAACAGTATCTTCTGTCTCCACTTCTTCGGTCACAGGCACCACCATACAGGCTGTCGGACTCCAGTTCTCTACAATAGATTGTAGAAACATGTAGACCAGTTCTGCTATATATGGCCTGGCATGAAGTTCGCAAAGCTGAATGGCATCCAATTTGACAATATATTTACGGTGATTATCCTTAAAAGTTAGTTCTTGTGCTGACCAATCCTGTATAACCTTAGCCTGTTTCAACCATGGTCGACCAAAAAGAAGATTATAGTCAAGACTAGACTCCGGTAGTTCTAATACTACAAAAGTAATTTTAAACGTTGTACCCTGCAAAGTTATCGGGACATTCCGTACGAGTCCCACCGGATGTACTCGAGATTGATTTGCCATTTAACGAAAAATTGAACATGCTCGATTTGCATCCATCCCAACTTCTTACAAAGCGCTGCGGTGGTGATGTTTACACCAGACCCACCATCAATTAGTACTTGAGTAATCTTGTGATTTTTGTACCATACCGTAATTAAGGGGACCGAATGATCCACCGTAGAATCAGCTTCCGGTTGTATTGTTGCCGTCGCTAGAATGCAGGAAGATCCAGGACTGAGCTGTTGCTAGAATTGCTGCCGAACTCCCGACACTAATGAAAGTAACTGTCCAAGAGGGAGAGTAATGGACGCCTTAGATAAAATTTCCCATGCCTGATCTGTGTGAATTGTACTTTTCACCGATTCTGAAGATGATGCACCTGTTACTGGGGTAGAATTTTGTTCCTGTGATCATTCCTTTGGCAGCGGAACTTGTGTCACCGGAATCGGATCTGGGAACACTCTAGGCTCTTTGGTGGTCCATTGGCTAGCTTTGTTATACATTCTCTGTTGTTCACAAATGCCCGGTTCAAACACCTCAGCTGCTGGTTGCAACTGCTTATCGGATCTTGTCTGGACCACTACCGCTTGAGTTTCCACTGGTGAAATATAGACCATATTGGTCATCGGGTTCTGACGTTCTTTCTTCCTCTGATCATATTCGGCTGCATCTTTACAGAATCTTCGAATGTGCCCTAACTCTCCACAAAAATGACAGCGAGGTGGTGGCAAAGAATTACCTTCCTGTGATGTTCCCGTCTGCCAATGATTTGTATTGTTGTTTGTATTCCTCTGTCCCCGATAATTTCTGTATCCTTGTTGCTGATTATTTCTCATCTGAGGTGGTACATAATGGGTGGCCGACTGCCTTGGTTCTTGTATAATGGCATTTACAGTTGTTGGTCCCTGCACTTTGGCGTT
>CM035423.1:100248326-100253326 GCA_020310875.1 Ceratopteris richardii
AAATGAAATTTGTTTTGTTGGAAAGCCCTTGGTGTCTACTACAGGTCTACAAAAGCTCACTGGAGGTCTCTGCATAAGCTCTGAGTAAGAGCATTTTTGGTGTGCAGAGGTCAAAGAAGGATACCTGTGGAGGTCATTCGCGCTTCATCGTTGCTTAGGGGTTGAGATACTTCCCCCATCAGTGGTATCAGAGCATTTGGGCATCTTGGAGGTATCACATACAAGCAAGAAGACCTCTTGGAGTTGGTGGTTGAAGAGTTGCATCAACAAAAGCTTCTTGGAGGTAGCTCACATCAAGGGGGAGCTATTCTACTCAAATTTGCAAGAGCACAAGGTGTCCATCTAAGGAAAGCTTTGGATTGAGGTAACCTCAGAGCCTCATTTTCATTTTACACACATTGGAGCATTAGCCAAGGGCTAGGTCAAGTATCAAAGACTAGATATGGGAGACTTCAACACTCAAATTGAAAAGCTAGACAAAGGTAACTATCAACCATGGAGATTTAGGGTCTCCAACTATCTTATGGGCAAGGGCCTTTGGGGGTTGATTAGTGGAAGTGAACCAAGACCTAGGTTGGATGAGAATCCAACCAATGACCAGAGAAGGGCCTTTAGGGAATGGAATGAAAGAGACAAGAGGGTTATCTTTATTCTTTCCCAACACATTAGCAATAGCATGATCGGCCATATCCAAGACCTGGATTCAAGCATGAAGGTATGGGAGACACTTGAAAGGCTTTATTCAACAAGCACCAAAGCAAGGAAGATCCAACTCAAGAATGAGCTCAACAACCTTAGGAAGAGCTCAGGGAGTAGCATAAATGACTACATACTTAAGGTCAAGGAGTTATCAGATGCATTGGGATCCATTGGAAGCCACGTAGACGATGACGATCTTGTGGCTTATACTCTCAATGGTTTGAGAGATGATGAGAAGTGGAAACCCTTTACCACTTCAGTTTATGTAAGGGATAATCTTCCCGATTTTGAGCAATTGGTTGCTCTCATGGTCACCGAAGAAATGAACATAGGTGGAAGTTCAACTAAAAGCAAAGATGCACAAGTTTTCTATGCATGTAATCAAAGGGGCAAAGGAAGACAAGGACAAGGAAGGGGCAAAGGAAGGTTTGGAGGAAGGCAAGGTCACTCAAGAAATCAAGGACATGACCAAGGCACCTCATCACAAAGAGGGAGAGGAAGATCAAGAGGAAGAGGAGGACGACATCAACAAAACAGGAATCAAGATGGCGAAGGATGTTACATATGTGGAAAGTTTGGCCACTATGCTAGAGATTGCTACCAAGGAGGAAACCAAAGGAACTATAATCAAGGTTCTTCATACAAAGGCCAAGGTAATTATGCTTCTACAAGTTCAGAAAATGACAATCTCTTGATGATGCACATGAATGGGAATTCAAGCAAAGTAGATAACACTTGGTATATTGATAGTGGATGTAGCAACCATATGAGTTGCAATGCTTCTTGGTTTACTAATCTACATGTTCCCAAAGGTAAAGGACATGTAGAAATAGGTGATGATACAGCCCATGAGATCTCCCATGTTGGAGATGTAGCTTTGGATGACAAGGAGGAAGGAAGATGTCTCAAGGATGTCTTGCATGTACCTACCATCACAAAGAACTTGGTGTCCGTTGGGCAAATGGTTGAAAGAGGCTATCAAGTAAGGTTCAACAAAGGTGGATGCTTTGTGGAGAACCCTAAGCAAGGTTACAAGGTCATAGCAAGAGGAAAGAAGCAAGGGAGACTCTTCACTTTGGAGGTAAATTCTCATTCTACTCAACATGTCTACTTCACATATGGAAACAAGAGGATTTCGGAGTTGGACTTGTGGCACAAGAGGATAGGTCACATCAACATACAAAGAATGAAGGAAATGCAATTCAAGAGGCTGGTTGAAGGTCTTCCCAACTTCCAAG
This sequence comes from Ceratopteris richardii, assembly GCA_020310875.1. Lineage (NCBI taxonomy): Eukaryota > Viridiplantae > Streptophyta > Polypodiopsida > Polypodiales > Pteridaceae > Ceratopteris > Ceratopteris richardii. The sequence continues at coordinate 100,250,264 of CM035423.1, forward strand.
GACAAGGTATGAAGCATTTATGTGAATCTTGTCAACTAGGGAAGCAAGCGAGACTTCCATTCAAGAAGAGTGGCTACATAAGCCAACATCCATTGGAGTTGATACATACAGATGTGTGGGGGCCAACGAAAGAGCAATCCATTGGAGGTAACAAGTACTTTGTCACTTTTATAGATGATTGCACAAGGATGGTTTGGGTTTATTTCATCAAAAACAAATCAGATGTGTTTACATGTTTCAAAGCATTCAAGGCAATGGTAGAGAAGGAAACAGGTACATATATCAAGAAGCTAAGGTCCGATGGAGGGGGAGAATATTTCTCAAATGAGTTTTCTGATTTTTTAATGGATCAAGGCATCAAGAGGCAAGTAACATGCAGGTACACACCCCAACAAAATGGAGTAGCAGAGAGCAAGAATAGATACATTGCCGAGATCGCTAGAGCAATGCTTAATGAGATGAATGTACCTAACATGTTTTGGAGTGATGCAGCAAATACCGCCGTGTATCTAATGAATAGGGCTCCTACCTCAGGGATCCATGGCTTGACACCATATCAAGCCTATTATGGTAAGAAACCTGATCTTTCCCACTTGAAGATATTTGGATGTACTTGTTATGTACATGTGCCAAGTGAATTGAGGCACAAGCTACAACCAAAGGCAGAAAAGTGTGTGTTTCTAGGATATTCAAATGATCATAAAGGTTACACGTGCTTCAACCCAAATACAAAGGACTTGAGGATATCAAGGGATGTAGCATTTGATGAGCTACTCCCTTGGTATAAGAAGTATGATTGTATGCAGGACTATGAAGAAGAAAAGCATGGACATGATGAAGAACAAATCGACCTAGAGCTAAGCGGCCCAAGGTGTTCCATCAATGAAGATAGTTCAAGCATGAACTCACCATGGAGGGGGGGATCTTCATCAAGCTATGAAGCACAATCAATCAACAAAGGCAAAGCAACATTGGTGGAGTTGGATGAAGAAGGTAATGAAGTTGAAGATGATGAAGGACACATGATGGAGAAAGAAGCCACGTCAAAGAAAGAGATCAAGTTCCCAAGGCAAAGGAGGTTTATTCCTCCAAAAGGTGAAGAAAGGAAGTCTTCTAGAGTTAAGTATCCAACTCAAAGGTTTACTTATGATTCATACATGGCAACACATTATGCATATATGAACAAAGTAGTAGAAGATCATGAGCCCGATTGCTATGAAGATGCAAGCAGGTACACCGAATGGAAAGAGGCAATGCAAGAAGAGATCGACGCACTTGAGGAAAATCAAACATGGACTCTAGTGCCCAAGAAGGAGAACATGAAGGTAATAGGTAATAAGTGGGTGTATAAAGTAAAGAGGAATTCAGATGGATCTATTTCTAGGTTCAAAGCAAGATTGGTGGCTAAGGGTTTTGCACAAACCTATGGAGTGGACTTTGAAGAGACATTCAGCCCCGTGGCAAAGATGAGCACCATTAGGACACTCATTGCAATGGCTGCTAGCAAAGGATGGAAGCTCTTCCAATTGGATATCAAGAATGCCTTTCTCAATGGAGACTTGGAAGAAGAGGTATACATGGAGCAACCACTAGGTTTTGTTCATAAAGAGTTTCCACATCATGTTTGTAGGTTGAAGAAGGCACTTTATGGCCTAAAGCAAGCTCCAAGGGCTTGGAACCAAAGATTGGTGGACTATTTGATCAAATGTGGTTACAATCAATGCAAGGCGGATCCATCTCTCTTCATCAAACAAAGAGGAGAACTTGTGGTCTACATGTGTGTGTATGTAGATGATCTTATCATTACAGGTAATGATACAAAGGGCATTGAGGAGATCAAGGCAAAGCTTGGAAAGGAGTTTAGGATCTCTGATCTTGGAGATCTTAGGTATTTTCTTGGCATTGAAGTTGTATACAAAGAAGAAGGTATTATGCTCATACAAAGGAAGTATATTCTAGACCTACTTGAGAGGTTTGGGATGCTACATTGCAAGCCTATTTCAAATCCCATGGAAGTTAATGTAAAGCTAAGCTCCATTGATGGAGAGCCATTAGAGGATGTAACTTTGTATCGATCTATTGTAGGCTCTTTCAATTATGCCACAATAACCAGGCCTGAGATAGCATATGGAGTTGGAGTGTTATCACAATTTATGCATAGTCCAAGGACTACACACTTGCAAGCTGCAAGAAGAATGTTGCGATATCTCAAAGCCACTATAAATGAAGGATTGTTCTACTCATTTGATGATGATATGCAGGTCAAAGCTTATTCCGATGCCGATTGGGCCGGTTCGAAGGAAGATAGAAGGAGTACAAGTGGTTACCTAGTCATGCTAGGTAGCAAGATCATCTCATGGATTTCAAAGAAGCAACCCACGGTGGCATTATCTTCCACCGAGGCTGAGTATAGAGCTTTGGCTCAAGTCACATGTGAGCTAATGTGGATTAAGAAGTTATTTATGGAGCTTAATTTGCAGGTTGACACATATCCAATTTTTTGTGACAACATGAGTAGCATTCATCTAGCATCGAACCCTGTCTATCATGCTAGAACCAAGCATATTGAAGTGCACTATCACTTCATAAGGGAAAAGGTGATATCCAAGGAAGTTTCAGTACATCATATTGGTACTAAGGACCAAGTTGCGGACATGTTTACAAAGGCTTTGGATGGGATGAAGATTTCAAAATTCAAGCAATGCATCAACATGAAGGAGCTTGGATGAGGATGAAGAATTGAAGCTTGAGGGGGAGTGTTAAAAGTCAAGCTTCAAGCTAAAAATTCGTGGGGAATCTTTTATGGACATGTGGAGCAATCAAAGGAAGCCAAAAGCCACGAGATTCCATCAAGAAAAGTCACTCAACCACTCCCCAAGTCATCTCAACTAATTCCTCCAAGTTAGGAGGCTGATTTGGAAAGGTAGTTCCTAGATTTTAGGGGCACACCTCTCACTATAAAAGGAGCATGTATCCCGACTTCTTTTGGGCCATCTTCTTGGAGTTTTAGCTCATGTAAAGTGAGCACTAAGTGCTGGAGTTGTGATAAGCAAGCCCCTTGCT
>CM035423.1:100258326-100261060 GCA_020310875.1 Ceratopteris richardii
TTATTCTCAACTCCCTCTGCCATTTCCTAGCTCAAGCTAAGAACGAGTAGAGATAGGAGTAAGTCAGGGCAACGATAGGCAGTTATCAAGTTGAAGACTATTAAGGAACTCAAGTTCAAGCTAAAAACTTAGTTACTGTACTGTCGATAACCTAAAGGAAAAGAACCTAACGTGGAACGATCAACCTGAAATTACGAAGAACACTCAAGTACTCCGACGACGTGATATCAGACAAGACCATAAACACAATAATTAACTAAAAAGAATCAAGTGACTGGTACCAATTGATTGGCAACGAGGTTGTACTTGGGAAAAAAGCGGGTTAATCAGTTAGGCATATGAACCTTAGATCAGGACGACACTTAGCCAGGGAGAGGCAAAGCCTTAGGTCTTCAGAGGCTAGTGTCAATCACACTGCAAGGTCTTGGGCCCAGCAGTTGAGCCACCACTCACACTACCCTAGCTCTGAGACCAGTGAGTCAGCAATGTCTCAAGGCATGGACAGACCTGCGGGAAGTTCAGGAGTGCCTTATTTGTACAGGGTAGAAGGCCCTTACAAAACACAGCTGGAATACCTTAGGACCAACCGACTAGGTGCGAGCATCTATGAGGATGGCCTAGGAAGATCTGTGGTCCAGATTAAAAACCCTGACCAATCCATAGGACTAGAACACCCAGCTGTCAAGTTTGAAAATGGCGCATACCTGGACAAGGAAGGAACTATATATGTTGTCACTAGTCACCCTGATAGGACAGATGACTTCGGGAATGTAATCTCAGAAGCAGACTTAGGTGACCTGGAACAAGGGAACATGGGTGCGGAACCTAGAACCCCTCGAGGTAAATCAGTTCTCACTAGGATTATCACGCCTGAATGGGTCCCCCAAGACAACAAGAGCATAGAGTTGCTCCTCAATCGAGAAACTGATGAAGCCTTTTGGAGGTATAAGTCTAATCAGCCAACAGACATAGGAAATATCATGATCTACGAGCTTAAGGATCCGGATAGCCCAGGCAGAGTGACCTATTTAGATCATGCTTCAGAACGGATCTTTGTGGTGACAGAAAATGATAGGCATGCGTACACTTGGAAGGGTGAATTTATTTTCCCTCAACCAAGATCGAATGTATCCTACGGTCACCCGGGGGCGGGAACTTCACAAGCTCATGGTACGCAAAGAGACAGAAGTAGGGATAGACCAGAAGTAAGTTTCGCCAACCCTGTAGGCAGAGAAAGAACGAGAACGGAGACGAATAGGGTAGAACCTCCTGAGATACATAGAGCCCAACAGGAACCAAAGAAATGTAGATGGATTCCCTCTGCCGAGGCATAGAGAGCACGCCAGAACTTTGAGACCCACCCAAGCTAGTTAAGTCCATGAAGAATTACTTTGACGGCACAGGAGATCCCTATGATCATGTGGCAGAGTTCAAGCAAGTCTTGAGAGCTGAACAAGTGGAAGATCTGTTCACGCAGTACAATGCCTTCGGTCTAACCCTTAGGAACACGGCACTTACATGGTTCCAGCCATTAGATGAGCGTCAGTTCAGGAGGCATAGACCAACTCCTAGAGGCTTTCATTGTAGAGTTTTCTAAGAGTGGCATACGACACAATACTTCCTCATTGATCCACAGCTTCAAGCAAACCCCTCAGAGACTGTGAGACTTGCAGGAAGAAGATTAGGCAATACCTTGAAAGATGTCCTATTTCGGAGCTACCCACATCTGCTAAACAAGTAGCTTTATTCCTTGATGGATTGTTGAGTACGAAATTGAGATCCTAGTGTATCTGAAGGACCCTAGGACTATAGAAGAGTGTGTACGCATGTGCATTGACATTGAGGATAACCTGGGGGAAGAGCTAGAGCTTTCCAAAATCTATAAAGATTCAGATAGCGCATCTAGCCACTCTTCCATGCAATCTACATCAATCGAGGAACTTGCTGAGAAGGTAGCTCAGAAATTAGGTGTGACTAGCAAACAAATTCCAAGGTTTGCTCCTGTAAAAAGGTGCTATACATGCGGTGGTGACCATATGGCGAACGTCTGTCCCATTATGGCTCAACCCCAAGTAAACCCTAGTAGCCAGTACTGCACCATAGAACGGAGATACACCAACCACACCGCGCAAGATTGCCCATACAACAAGCAGACTGTTAGGCAACCCTACCCGCAGCCCTACCAACAAGGCAGATACCAAAACCAAAATCCACTACCACAATATGCTAGACCTCAACAAACCTACCAACCACAATATCAGGCCCAACAGAAACCCCAACCAGTACTAGCGCAACAGCCCCAAACCCCACTAACGTGATTCCAGTAAAGTATGCTGTTGCAGAAGAAAACCTGAATAGGGCCATAGTACCAGTAACCCCATTGATCTCGGAAAATGGACCCAAGTGACCATAGCTTTGATTCTACCCATGTGGATAGCCCCCAGGCTTACTACATGCAGTCCCCAGAACATGGTGAGTCTTACTATAGTGAAGAACCAAGTGAACCTAGTTGGGAGTCAGATTACAACGAACGTGATGTATGCAAACCCCAACCCTAGGCCTCAACCTAGGCAAGTAAGACCTCCATTCCCAAGAGGACCGTGCTACAGATGCCAGGGAGATCATCTCATTCGTGATTGTCCCTTGCCCCCACCTACACAACCCCAGTCAGTGACTATCCAAGGCTTTTGCCAAGATTGTGGAAAAGAGCATCTTTTACGAGATTGCCCTAAGA
>CM035423.1:100271060-100276060 GCA_020310875.1 Ceratopteris richardii
TTTTCTATGCAGGTAATCAAAGGGGCAAAGGAAGACAAGGACAAGGAAGGGGCAAAGAAGGTTTGGAGGAAGGCAGGCCACTCAAGAAAATCAAGGACATGACCAGGCACCTCATCACAAAGAGGGAGAGGAAGATCAAGAGGAAGAGGAGGACGACATCAACAAAACAGGAATCAAGATGGCGAAGGATTTTACATATGTGGCAAGTTTGGCCACTATGCTAGAGATTGCTACCAAGGAGGAAACCAAAGGAACTATAATCAAGGTTCTTCATACAAGGCCAAGGTAATTATGCTTCTACAAGTTCAGAAAATGACAATCTCTTGATGATGCACATGAATGGGAATTCAAGCAAAGTAGATAACACTTGGTATATTGATAGTGGATGTAGCAACCATATGAGTTGCAATGCTTCTTGGTTTACTAATCTACATGCTCCCAAAGGTAAAGGACATGTAGAAACAGGTGATGATACAGCCCATGAGATCTCCCATGTTGGAGATGTAGCTTTGGATGACAAGGAGGAAGGAAGATGTCTCAAGGATGTCTTGCATGTACCTACCATCACAAAGAACTTGGTGTCCGTTGGGCAAATGGTTGAAAGAGGCTATCAAGTAAGGTTCAACAAAGGTGGATGCTTTGTGGAGAACCCTAAGCAAGGTTACAAGGTCATAGCAAGAGGAAAGAAAGCAAGGGAGACTCTTCACTTTGGAGGTAAATTCTCATTCTACTCAACATGTCTACTTCACATATGGAAACAAGAGGATTTCGGAGTTGGACTTGTGGCACAAGAGGATAGGTCACATCAACATACAAAGAATGAAGGAAATGCAATTCAAGAGGCTGGTTGAAGGTCTTCCCAACTTCCAAGGACAAGGTATGAAGCATTTATGTGAATCTTGTCAACTAGGGAAGCAAGCGAGACTTACCATTCAAGAAGAGTGGCTACATAAGCCAACATCCATTGGAGTTGATACATACAGATGTGTGGGGGCCAACGAAAGAGCAATCCATTGGAGGTAACAAGTACTTTGTCACTTTTATAGATGATTGCACAAGGATGGTTTGGGTTTATTTCATCAAAAACAAATCAGATGTGTTTACATGTTTCAAAGCATTCAAGGCAATGGTAGAGAAGGAAACAGGTACATATATCAAGAAGCTAAGGTCCGATGGAGGGGGAGAATATTTCTCAATGAGTTTTCTGATTTTTTAATGGATCAAGGCATCAAGAGGCAAGTAACATGCAGGTACACACCCCAACAAAATGGAGTAGCAGAGAGAAAGAATAGATACATTGCCGAGATCGCTAGAGCAATGCTTAATGAGATGAATGTACCTAACATGTTTTGGAGTGATGCAGCAAATACCGCCGTGTATCTAATGAATAGGGCTCCTACCTCAGGGATCCATGGCTTGACAACCATATCAAGCCTATTATGGTAAGAAACCTGATCTTTCCCACTTGAAGATATTTGGATGTACTTGTTATGTACATGTGCCAAGTGAATTGAGGCACAAGCTACAACCAAAAGGCAGAAAAGTGTGTGTTTCTAGGATATTCAAATGATCATAAAGGTTACAGGTGCTTCAACCCAAATACAAAGGACTTGAGGATATCAAGGGATGTAGCATTTGATGAGCTACTCCCTTAGTATAGAGAAGTATGATTGTATGCAGGACTATGAAGAAGAAAAGCATGGACATGATGAAGAACAAATCGACCTAGAGCTAAGCGCCCAAGGTGTTCCATCAATGAAGATAGTTCAAGCATGAACTCACCATGGAGGGGGAGATCTTCATCAAGCTATGAAGCACAATCAATCACAAAGGCAAAGCAACATTGGTGGAGTTGGATGAAGAAGGTAATGAAGTTGAAGATGATGAAGGACACATGATGGAGAAAGAAGCCACGTCAAAGAAAGAGATCAAGTTCCCAAGGCAAAGGAGGTTTATTCCTCCAAAAGGTGAAGAAAGGAAGTCTTCTAGAGTTAAGTATCCAACTCAAAGGTTTACTTATGATTCATACATGGCAACACATTATGCATATATGAACAAAGTAGTAGAAAGATCATGAGCCCGATTGCTATGAAGATGCAAGCAGGTACACCGAATGGAAAGAGGCAATGCAAGAAGAGATCGACGCACTTGAGGAAAATCAAACATGGACTCTAGTGCCCAAGAAGGAGAACATGAAGGTAATAGGTAATAAGTGGGTGTATAAAGTAAAGAGGAATTCAGATGGATCTATTTCTAGGTTCAAAGCAAGATTGGTGGCTAAGGGTTTTGCACAAACCTATGGAGTGGACTTTGAAGAGACATTCAGCCCCGTGGCAAAGATGAGCACCATTAGGACACTCATTGCAATGGCTGCTAGCAAAGGATGGAAGCTCTTCCAATTGGATATCAAGAATGCCTTTCTCAATGGAGACTTGGAAGAAGAGGTATACATGGAGCAACCACTAGGTTTTGTTCATAAAGAGTTTCCACATCATGTTTGTAGGTTGAAGAAGGCACTTTATGGCCTAAAGCAAGCTCCAAGGGCTTGGAACCAAAGATTGGTGGACTATTTGATCAAATGTGGTTACAATCAATGCAAGGCGGATCCATCTCTCTTCATCAAACAAAGAGGAGAACTTGTGGTCTACATGTGTGTGTATGTAGATGATCTTATCATTACAGTTAATGATACAAAGGGCATTGAGGAGATCAAGGCAAAGCTTGGAAAGGAGTTTAGGATCTCTGATCTTGGAGATCTTAGGTATTTTCTTGGCATTGAAGTTGTATACAAAGAAGAAGGTATTATGCTCATACAAAGGAAGTATATTCTAGACCTACTTGAGAGGTTTGGGATGCTACATTGCAAGCCTATTTCAAATCCCATGGAAGTTAATGTAAAGCTAAGCTCCATTGATGGAGAGCCATTAGAGGATGTAACTTTGTATCGATCTATTGTAGGCTCTTTCAATTATGCCACAATAACCAGGCCTGACATAGCATATGGAGTTGGAGTGTTATCACAATTTATGCATAGTCCAAGGACTACACACTTGCAAGCTGCAAGAAGAATGTTGCGATATCTCAAAGCCACTATAAATGAAGGATTGTTCTACTCATTTGATGATGATATGCAGGTCAAAGCTTATTCCGATGCCGATTGGGCCGGTTCGAAGGAAGATAGAAGGAGTACAAGTGGTTACCTAGTCATGCTAGGTAGCAAGATCATCTCATGGATTTCAAAGAAGCAACCCACGGTGGCATTATCTTCCACCGAGGCTGAGTATAGAGCTTTGGCTCAAGTCACATGTGAGCTAATGTGGATTAAGAAGTTATTTATGGAGCTTAATTTGCAGGTTGACACATATCCAATTTTTTGTGACAACATGAGTAGCATTCATCTAGCATCGAACCCTGTCTATCATGCTAGAACCAAGCATATTGAAGTGCACTATCACTTCATAAGGGAAAAGGTGATATCCAAGGAAGTTTCAGTACATCATATTGGTACTAAGGACCAAGTTGCGGACATGTTTACAAAGGCTTTGGATGGGATGAAGATTTCAAAATTCAAGCAATGCATCAATATGAAGGAGCTTGGATGAGGATGAAGAATTGAAGCTTGAGGGGGAGTGTTAAAAGTCAAGCTTCAAGCTAAAAATTCGTGGGTAATCTTTTATGGGCATGTGGAATAATCAAAGGAAGCCAAAAGCCACGAGATTCCATCAAGAAAAGTCACTCAACCACTCCCCAAGTCATCTCAACTAATTCCTCCAAGTTAGGAGGCTGATTTGGAAAGGTAGTTCCTAGATTTAGGGCACACCTCTCACTATAAAAGGAGCATGTATCCCGACTTCTTTTGGGCCATCTTCTTGGAGTTTTAGCTCATGTAAAGTGAGCACTAAGTGCTGGAGTTGTGATAAGCAAGCCCCTTGCTTAAGCAACCCCCTTGCTTGCTTGTTTGTTTTCTTTTAGTAGGCATATCTATGTGTGTGCGCAGGCAGTGTTGCAAACTCTCTACCCCTGAGTTGTTAGCATTGGTTCTCCCTCATATGGTATCCATTTGATGTAATTCTTGTCTCATTGGATAGCTATAAGAGTCTATTTTATGCTCACCAATTCTCTGGAGACTTCTCTGAGTAAGCTGGGAGCAACATTCATTTTAGTGAAGTTGTGTGATTGATATCTCTCTTTTTGTGTAGGCTCTGTTGGAAATATTTTGCTCTCTGTTGTAAGGGCTGGTTCTCCTTCTCTATGTATCCATTTGCTATGATTTTGGTGTCATTGGGTAGCTATTAGAGTCCTCTAAAGTTGACATAAGTTTGAGATTCATTCTCTGTATAATCTCTGAGAAAAGTTTGCTGGAGTGAAGTGAGGTCTCTGCTTGACTAGCAGTTGTGAGCATTCAACTAGCTCATGTTGTAGACATTGTTTCTCTTTGTGTAAGCATCCATTTCAAGTGAAATTTGTTTTTTGGAAAGCCCTTGGTGTCTACTACAGGTCTACAAAAGCTCACTGGAGTTCTCTGGCATAAGCTCTGAGTAAGAGCATTTTTGGTGTGCAGAGGTCAAAGAAGGATACCTGTGGAGGTCATTCGCGCTTCAGTCGTTGCTTAGGGGTTGAGATACTTCCCCCATCAACATATACATATACATATACATATACGTATATATATACATATACATATACACATACATATACATATACATATACATATCCATATACATATACATACACATATACATATACATATACATATACATATGACATATACATATACATATACATATACAAATACATATACATATACAAATACATATACATATACATCTTGCATATATATATATATATATATATATATATATATTATATAATATATATTATATATATATACTATATACTAATATATATATATACATATACATATACATATACATATACAATATAAATTATACATATACAAGATACATATACAATATACATATACATATACTATACATATA
>CM035423.1:100281060-100296060 GCA_020310875.1 Ceratopteris richardii
CCTTAAGCCTCTTGCTAGATCGGCTTCCAATGCCTCCCAATTGATTGCACCAGGGGTTTCTGGTTGCGGGGTGGTGTAGTACTCTGAATACATTGCTTGTTCACAAGCAAACAGTTGAAGCAGATGTGTCGGCTTTGGTGCGAAAATCTCCGAGTGGTACTCCCAGAAACCTGATCTGAACATTTCTTCGAAGGTCTGTTTGTAGCAGGCGGGGAGGTACTTGATGCGTGCATGCCAAGCGTAAGCCACACGGATACTGGGGGTGGTGCTCATGTCATACACCAAGTCGTAATTTCCATTGCTAAACCCCGGAAGACGTACCTGTGGCGCGGCTGCATTTCTAAAGGTCTTCAGCACTACTTGCATCATATCTAAGATTTTAAGCATCATTTGCGCTGCTACATCTGGCATGGGCTTCAAGCGCGGCATCCAGTGGCGAATGGTTCCCATCATATATGCTACCGATGGTGGTCCTTGTGGTGGCGCGATGTACGGGTAGTTCAGCCATTCCTTGCATTGCGCATTGTTCTGTACCTTGATATTAAATGCCTTCCACGACCTGTGGCGGGGAACTGGACCGTAGCATGGGTTGTACAGGAGGTGCAGTGGCGCGTTGTTCCATGTGCGTAGCATTTCTGGATAAGTCTCTAAAAGTTTCTGCCGCCATGTCGGTTGACGAATCTTGCCTTTTCGCACCTCTGGAGGAAGGTCTTCGGGTTGAAATTGGGTCGCAAAAGTAGGAATCTGACCCGTGACTCTTTGTATTTCTGCATTATAATCAGCCAAGATAATATAATATGGCCTGTACTGGAGTTCCGATGAGAGAATCAGGCGTCTCGATGACAAGTTCTTGAAGTAATCTGATTGTAAAACAGTCTCCTCTATGACCCTCATAGCCTGATTTTGCACTACGGTGCGCTCTTCATGCGAGGTCCCTATTTCCTCCACTTGTCGTAACCATGGCGGCCGTGGTGCCTCGAACGTGTCCTGCGCTTCTTCTGTTTGTTGGCCTCCTGGGAATGGTTGCGGATCATATTCTTCATCAAACGTTTGTTCCACAGGAATTTGCACAACTTCTTCGTCCGTGGGAGCCTCCGGAGGGGAAGATGGCCTCTCATATTGTAGTAGGCGTGTCTGCAATTCAGTTACCTGTTGCTGGAGATCTTTTATGGCCTCTGCGTCGGAGGGAAGCGAAGCTGCAGAGGGGGTGGTTGGAGGGGTAGCTGTTAGGCCTTGTTGGTGTTCCTGCTTCAGTTGTCCTAGCTCCTCCGATAGCTTATCATGTGCTTCGAGTAGCATGGCATAATCTTCCAATATAATCTTGATATTATCGGGGGTCACTGCTTGAAACTTGGATGGGCTGATGGGTGCCCCCGGTGTGCTCTCAATAGCTGCCTCCAGGTTCTCTTGATTTTGTATTTGCAGACGTCTGTTCTCTTCCTGAGCAGCCGCAAGATGGCGTTTAAGTAGCGCCATATTTCGCTGAAGTTTTGAGTTGCGTTCCAGTTGTGTCCGTAGGTGACTTTCTACCACCTGCACTGCTTCCTGATCTACGTTCTGTAGCTGTACTTCCAAGATATTATGGGCGTCTTGGAGGGTTTGGAACTGTGTGTGGAGGCGAGCATTGTCCTCTTCTAGTACCGCAAGGCGGAGCTGTAGTGTCACTGAGTGCTCTTGCAGGCGTGCGTTTTGTTGCTGGAGCTGAATGTAATCTGTTCTTAAATTTGATATACAAGCCAACATGGTGTCCAATGCATTACCTATAGATGAGTGGGGGGTGTTTACTGTGGAAGATGCATGGGAAGGGAATTGGGGAAGGGAGACAGTGAATGATGTGTCTACGAAAGTTGTGTGTGTGGGTGAAATTGGTGGAGGGGGAATGGGAGGAGGTGAAACCGTGGGTGGAGGTGCCGTGGGTGGTGAAATGTCCATACCTTCAGGAGTGGGTGTTAGTGTGGGGCCTGCCATATACACTGGTATGGTAGGTGGTGTGTGTGTGGAAGTGGTGAATAGGTGTGAAGTGGGGTGGGGAGCTGAAAAGACAGGGAATGGTTGAGGGCCTGGTTGAAAAGCCCTAGCAAAGATGTCCTGGAGGGATTGTAGAAATGGAGAGAGGGATATCGGGGGTTGGGGTCGTAAATTTGAGGAGGGTGGAAAGGGTGGCATGGTAGTAGGGAAACCCATGAATGTGGATCTGGGGTCAGGATGACCCGTGGCTGAAGGCATTGGGGATGGTTGTCCTAGGGCAGGCTTGGGAAGGGTTTCGGTGGGTTGTGTAGTGGTGGGGTTTGCTTCAAAGGTCGGGTTATCAGTGGTAGAGAATAGGGTAGCACTAGAGATGGGAGTACGAAAGATGAAGGTTGGGTCAGTGGGTTGAGTGGTCGATGGGATTTCCACTGTCTCTGTTCTCGGAGGCGATGGTGGGGGAGTAGGTGGTAGTGGTTCGGTGGACTCCTTATGGGTGGCGGGGTGCTGTTGACTAGCTGTTTGGGAGGTTGGTGTAGTAGTTGGCTCCTCTGCAACTGTAACGGGAATTTGGATATTTTTACCTGAGCGAGGCCGTGTCTGGAACCTTCGTGGGTCATATTGAACTGAAGGCCTCTGAATGGCAGTGCGCACAGCTTCTACAACTCCATATGTTTCTGCCATCAATAAGAGACCTTCCCTGTACTCTGAGTCAACTCCCGCTTCTTCCAACAACTGAGTCATAAGTACTCTGCTGCTCTGTTCAGTGAGTAACTGCTGCGATCGCACTCTTTCCATAATCTGATACAGCCTTCGGAGTTCTGCTGTATATGCTGGGGCTTCAGTGGTCTCTTCTTCATATGCTTCTTCTTCTTCCGGTTGTCCGTGTTGTTGACTTTGCTGAGCGTCACTCCAATGGACATGTCTACCGTCTGTAGACTTTCTTCTTCTCCGCGAGGATGTGCCCTGCTCCTCTGCCTCTGAATAAAACTCCACGTCAGAGAATTGTGTGCTTTGTAGGAATGCTTCGAAATCCTGGGGGTCCAGTCCTTCAGCCTCTCCAGTGGCAGCAAACTCGAATTCAGGTGTAACCGGAGGAGCCGATGGGGTGGGTTGTGTCGTAGTGTCAGATTTCGACCTGGGTATCCTAATGGTAAAAGGAGGTACAGTGCCCTCTCTTAATGGTGATGCCTCAGGAGTAGTTAGGACTTCCCTTGTCTCGACACACGGAATCGCGCCCCTCATGCGCTTGGACTGATGTGTGGATGTCTTGAGCCTTTTAAACATTTGTAATTGTGCCCAAGTTAAGGCACGCTCAATGGGGACATCATATGCCAAGCATCGGTAAATGATGCGTGTGAGTGCACAGCATCCGTTCACCACTAATTTCCTAGAAGCCCGTTTGTTCGCTTCATACAACTGATCTATAATCCACACTGGTAGCTTAATAGGTAGCGCACCTGCTTCCGCCAAGTAGAGAGCAAACCAGATCTTCTTGTGTGGTTGCGTGAATCGGTCTTGACCGGGGAAGGCGAAATGTTGCATGCACATGCGGAGAGGGATGGACACATTTGGGGTGAGGGCTGCCATGTCTTTCAGCTTCACTACCTTCCTGTCCTTCATGTTGTTGGGAACGAGAGCATCCTTTTCTGAGGGTACATGCGTGCCATGCATCTTTAAAGCATCACTCACTAGCTCCACAGTAAGTTCAAACCTCTTCAACTCGTTGTTGCCCAGCAATGAGGGGAGAACAAATGATCCGGGTTGGTCCTTATCTTCATGAGCTTGTAATGTAGAGACCAGATAGTAACATCGGAGGAGGTCGGGTTTAGGTAGTGGGGCTTCAAAATATTCCGCCAACCCTGCTCGTTGCCATATGATCTGGAGGTCTTCGGTGTTCTGTAAAGTCTCGAACTCCTTGGAGAAAAATTGGAAACGCACCCATGATCTGTCATACTCGCATTTAGACTCCCAGATATACTTAGCCTCTCCTAATGGACCGGGCATGCCATTGAACCAATGAGAGTTGGCATGGACTCTTTCCGTGATTCCTGTAGGTGGGTCTGGCACCGGGAGTTGCTGAAGGTGTTGCATCTCCACTGGTCGTTCAGTCGGGGGCACGTCCACAGGTAGGCTATCCACATCAATTCCTGCAGTAAGTATCCCTACTTGTGAGCCCGAACCTGTCGCTTCTGCCATTTTACTGCTTGCCTTCTGATTCTGTGAGAATATAGAAGCATGTGTTAACATCGTAATGGACAGACTAAATCCGTTGCTGTCCCCGTTACAACATTAACATGAGGTATATGGTGAGTTAGTGGTTAGTAAGTGCACGAAGACAGTGAGTGTAGTTAACGTTTGTGTATTCCTAGGAGACTAATGCCGTTAGTAAGTGGGGTGAATTTACAAATCGGGGTCGGGGGGTTTATTACAGATCTTAGACTGCCAAATGCAGTGGATGGGCTTTGCTTTCGGTTTCGTAGAGACTCCAGAGAGCTGTGTCGGTGTCGCTGTTTGGGGATGGGGCCTTTTAGGGACCCACTTATAAGTGATTACATGCATGCTCATGGGTCTTTGTGTGTTCCTAAGTGTTGAGCACGAGGGAATTCTGGTGGTACTCGTAGATGGGTTATGCTGCATAGGTTGCGGCCTCGGCTTAACTACTTGTGCCCGCAAGCAAGCCTTAGGAACCCAAATTTGTCTAGATTGTGGGCTTGCCTTCATTGACTTCTTGGGCACCCAAATAGATTTTACTTTAGCAGAAGAATTTCTGAAAGACTTCTTATTAGCGTCGTGTTGTTGGTTACTAATAAGAGGCTTTGCCCGTGTGGTTGACGGTGGTGCAACCGGTCGTTCGCCTTTCCGCACCCACATCTGGTTGAGTTTCTGGGGCATTCTGCTGCGCAGGTACTTTTGATCTCGGACATAGGTAGTACTCGGCTTCTTCTGCCTGTGATCCGCCTTTGGTTGCTGCCTCCTTCTGGCCTTTGGAAAAGAAGGGAGTTCCGTTGCATCCCTGACTCCTTTTTTGCAAATATCATTCCTCTGCAACACAGGGTTTTGAACAAGAACAGCATGGTCATCTTCATGTGTACCCCTGGAAGGACCAGGAGTCTGTGCCTTTCCTAGCTCCTTGAGTGCTCCATTGTCTAATTCTACTGTGACTCGACTATGATTGAGCCAAACCTGGAGAAGTCCACTTCTTAGGTTTAGATTGACTGCTTGGTCATAGATCCAATCCTGACCCAAGACGAGAGGTTCAGTGAGATCCTCATCTTGACACACTAGTACTTTAACGGTCATTGCCTCATCGTGAATGTAGAGGGGAAGTTCCACCTCGCCCATGCAAGGGGTTTCCACGCCTCCCAATCCTATGAGATATGCTTCCACAGGATTGACAGTCAATTGTAATTCTTGGCAGTAAGACAATTTAACAGCACTAGTGGCTGCACCTGAGTCAATCAAGGCTCTTACGGTCCTTGCACTCTTTCCTTGTCCTATATCTAAGGTTACGAAAGGACGTCTATCAATTATCCTATGCGAGCTTGTTCCTGCAACTTCACACATGGCCATAGGAAATCCTTGGTCTGCATAGTCATTCGCTCCAGGCTGATCTCTACCTTGCCTTCGTAATTTCATCCTTCTGATGCGTTCTAAAGCTTCAGCTTGAGCTTCTTCTCGAACTCGCTTTTCTTCCTCTTTGCGTTTCTTAGCAGTGTTGAGTCGGCTGAGCATTTCCTCCGTGAGGGGTTCCTGATACAACTTGACTCTGCAACCGCTAATATAATTTGGGAGAACATCACCCTCTAATGTGGCCAATTGTACTGCTCCGCTCGTGGAGATCCTATTGATGATCATAGGTCCGTAGCCTCTCTTTTCTAGCTTCCTCGCGTGTTGTTTTAGTGTATAGACTAAGACTAGATCTCCAGCTTTCAAGCCTTTATCCTTCACGTGGGCATCAAAGTATGCCTTCTGTCTCTTCTTGGCTGCATATATCCCTGCAGCGGCTCTCAGTCTTGTTTCTCCTAATCGTTCAAGGTCAAAGATCCTAGAGGAGAGCTCATGACCTGTCCATTCGTGCTCTTGTGCTACTCTCAATGTAGGGATCAGGAAGTCCAAGGGTAGCACAGCATTTTGACCGAATACCATCTGAAAGGGGGTGGCTTGGAGTACCGTTTTGTAGGCAACTCGGTATGCCCAAACAGCATGGTGTAGCTGTTTGTCCCAATCAGAGCGTTTAGTGTTCACTAATTTCGTCAGTACATTGCATAAAATCTTATTAGTGCTCTCAGCTTGTCCATTAGCTTGAGGGTGATAAGGGGCAGACTTCTTGTGTATTACCAAGAATTCTTGGAGTAGATTTTCAATCACTTCGTTCAAGAAATGAGTGCCTCTATCACTTACAAGCTCTATAGGTAGCCCGTATCGTGTGAATACATTCTCAAACAAGAATTTGGCAGTTGTTTGAGCATCGTTCTTGGTTGTAGCTTTTACCTCTACCCACTTGGTGAGATAATCTGTTGCCACAATGATGTATTCCGCATGAGAACCCTTAGCTGGGGGATTAATAGGACCTACGAAGTCTATTCCCCACTTAGAGAATGCACGTCCACCCATCATAGGTTTCAGTGGCATCTCATCTTTGCGTATAGGATACTGAGTCCTTTGACAGACATCACACCGTTTCACATAGGTATGTGCATCCATGTGAAGGGTAGGCCACCAGAAGCCCGCAAATAGTATCGCCTTGATTACCCGATCTGGTCCAAAGTGTCCTCCTGCTACACCTTGGTGAGCAGTTTCCAAGATCTTCAGATATTCACTTTCGTGGACACATAGTCTCAGGTAACCATCTTTACCGCGCTTATATAGATTATTACCGATGAGTGAGTAATCCTGGGCTTCTTGTTCTAAACTCCTTTTCCTAGCTAGAGTCATGTCTGGAGGGAATGTGTTTGTTCTCAAGAATGATACTAGAGGTTCACTCCAATCTGGCACAATGGATACTTGATAAAGAGTGGCATGTTCCACTGGTGGTTTAGTGCAACAGATTGGGCATTCCTTGCACAACTTTTGGACATCAGCTTCCATAGTTGGCCAATGCACTCCGAATCTCTTTAGAGTCTGCAAAGTTCTTTGCTTTGAATGGTGTTGCTCTAACGCACCTACATGTGCTAATTGCAACCATTTAGCGTACTCATCTTCTTCTACGCAACAAGCCAAGATCCCTTGATCTGTGTGCTTGTACATGCTTCCTGCCATGATATGGTACTTTTGGGCTTTTACGATCTCTCTATTCCGTGTGTTCACCACTGGATGATTAGGCCCGTATGTCAATACTGGTACTATTGGCTTGGCCCACTGCGGCACCACTTCCAAATTAAACAAGTAAGCATCAGGAAGGTCATCTGACACTCCTTGTGGGGCTTCTCCCGATGTGAGCCTAGAGAGATGATCTGCTCTCAAGTGGGTTCTACCTTTTCTTACCACAACCTCAAAATCATATTCCATTAGCAGGAGAAACCATCTTACTAATCTTCCCGTATTGCATGGCTTGTTTACTAAGTACAACAATGCCTGATGGTCTGTAAAAAATTTAAACTTATTTGCAAGCAAATAATGTCTAAACTTTTTAACTGCATATACCATGCCTAATCCTTCTCGTTCAGTAGTGGTATAATTTCGTTCAGCCGCATTCAATTGTCTACTGGCATAGGCAATTGGAAGATCCATATTACCTTCACCAGTAGGTTGTGCGAGCACACATCCAATAGCATAATTGGATGCATCCACGTGAACATGGAATGGCTTATTCCAATCTGGTGTGGTCAAGATTGGTGCTGAACACAATCTTCGTTTAAGCTCTTGGAAGGAATTCTCACATTCATCCGTCCACTCAAAGTTTGTCAGAAGTCCGTACATGGGCTTTGCAATGACAGCATACATGTGTATAAATCGTCGATAATAACCACAATGCCCCATGAAAGCTTGCACTTCCTTGACATTCTTTGGCCTAGGTAGCTCTGCTATGGCTCTCACTTTTTCTTCATCGGTAGATATGCCATTCTTTGACACTATGTGTCCTAGAATCTTGCCTTGCCTGACCATAAAAACGCACTTTTCTGGGTTTAGGCAGACTTGATATTCTCTACATTTGTCAAAGATTTGTCTGAGTTCAGGAATATGAGTTTGCCTAACGTTGGAATGAGCACAAAGATCATCAACATAGACTTCTAAACTCTTCCTTAGGAACTCCTTAAACACATGGCACATCAGTCTCTGGAAGGTAGCTGGTGCGTTGGTAAGCCCAAATGGCATTACTCTAAAAGCAAAAATGCCCCATTCTGTGGCAAAGGCTGTCTTATGCTGATCCTCTGGAGCTATGGCTACTTGATTGTAGCCCGAAAATCCATCAAGGAAGCTGTACACTTCCTTGCCTGCCACTCTTTCTAAGAGATGCTCTGTGATGGGAAGCGGATAGTTATCTCGAATTGTGGCGGCATTAACCTTTTTCAAGTTAATGCACACACGCAGTTTGCCATTCTTCTTGGGCACCACTACGATAGGGGATACCCATTCAGTGTGCTCAATTTCATAGATAAATCCAGCTTCGACCAATCTATCTATCTCTTCCTTGATCTTAGCAGCATAGTTATCGTTATATGTATATGGCTTTTGCTTAGAGGGTTTAGCATCTGAGGTCATGGGAATGGTGTGTGAGCATATATCAAGGTCAACACCTTTCAAATCCTTGTAACTCCAAGCGAATACATCTCTGTATTCTCTTAGCAAGGCAACCAATTCGTGTTCTTCTTCCGCTGTTAGGTCATGGCCTATATACGTACATCTCTCCTCTCCTTCTTCTATGGCCACTACTATTTTCTTGGTGGTTTCTTTGTTATCATAGGCCTCTCCTGATTGTGCCTCCCGTTTAGGCATTCTTATCATGACCCTCCTGTCATCTATCTCATACTTCTTAAAATTTTCGGGGACCTCAAACAAAGATTCTTCCTCTTCTGGTGAGGCTTCTCTCTTCTTTCGTTTCTTTCCTTCTCCCTTAGGGGTCATATGCGTTGCTAATCTTACATCATTTGTAACCTCTCCATGCCTCTGGGGTTGAAATTCTACTTCATGGAAGTATTCTTCATCTGATGCAAATGGTGGGTCCATAATGATTGACTCTAGATCGGAGTCACTTGCATCCTCAAATGCATCAGGGCTAGGTTCGCATTCTTCTAGAACTGCCTCTCCCATGATTGGCTCTATGGAGAAGACTGAAATGTCATAGCCATCCTCATCACAGTGAGGTGTCCATTGTTCTTCATTGATGGCTACATCCATTGTTGCTAAAATTTCCGCCCAGCCATGGGGTTCAAACTCCTCATCTGGAAAGACTATAGGTGCATAGGCTGGGTCTTGAATGGGTCTATGAGTTTCGTTCGCACCTACCTCTCTGGCTTTCTCTCTCTTCTCCTCTTCTACTGCTACCTTGCACATCCATAAGTGAGTATCTTCATGCATCCATGAGGATCCAGACCCTATGGAATGCACCGATTCTGTATCATCTTTGGCTCTATGGATGGGATTCCATTGGATAGGAGGGACATCTCTATGAGAATAATCCTTGAGATTGACTTTGGTCGTAACACCCAAGTGTTGCAGGTACAAAGAATTGGTTCCCCAATCCTGTACCACTTGCAACTGTCGCATGAATGGTCTTCCTAAAATCATCTCATAGGCATGATTTTTGCTGAAGTCACATATAGCAAAACTATGTTCAAACTCGACACCACAAGTGGTGAGAGTTATCCCTTCTAGCAATCCTAGGGGTCTCTCTATGTGACCATCGGCCATCTGCAATTTCATTCTCGTCGGCCTGAGTGCCGGCTTGCCCCAACGTTTCCATAAGGAGGTTGTGGCAATTGCAACTCCTGCACCTGAGTCCAAAATTGCCTTGGTGGTGTACTCCTGGTAGGTGATGGGCAGATAGGTGTTCCCTTCTTCACCTTCACACATATCTCCTATTTTATCCAAGGGAATTTCTGGCACTGTCCTATGGGATCCTACCCGGGAACGAGGTTTGGCTATCTCTGGTACTTGTTTGGCTACATGTTTCCATAATTCAGGTCTAACCTTGAGTAGCTCTTCTAACTTGAGATTACACTGCACATTAGTGTTCTTCACTACCTCTGTGTTCCTAGGAATGACTGAGTCGTCGTTCCTTACCATGACTGTGGGTGCTCTCATACATGTGGACTTTGCTTCCCATGGGCCTGTGAAGTGGGGTAGCTCTTGTATGGAATTAGACTCAAAGTCTAATCTCTCGTGAGACTGAACACTCTCATGCTCCCCGTAAATAGATGGGATGTCTTGTGGGAATTGGTCGTGTGCATCGTCCACAAGTTCAAAAGGAGGGGCGACCTCGCTTTCGTTATCCCATTTGTCTTCTTGAATCTCTCGTAGGAAGTCTGGTGCAAACCGATTCATAGAAGAAGAAGTGTCTGGCTCCGTAGAATTGGGCGCATAAGCAACCTGTGAAGGAGGGCTGATTCTATTGTTGACTCTCTCCTCGTTCTCGCAAATGGCTGGAGCACAAGCTTCTTGGGGAGGAT
The DNA here is from genome assembly GCA_020310875.1 of Ceratopteris richardii. Classification (NCBI taxonomy): domain Eukaryota; kingdom Viridiplantae; phylum Streptophyta; class Polypodiopsida; order Polypodiales; family Pteridaceae; genus Ceratopteris; species Ceratopteris richardii. The sequence continues at coordinate 100,291,638 of CM035423.1, forward strand.
TACTTATTCTATTACTTTTCCGAACAGGCTCACACATTCTCTGGGAAGGAATGTGGGTCACCTGTGGAGGTACATAAGCTCTCGGGGGAGGCTCATGTGACTTTTGGGGGGGAAGATAAGCTTCTTGAGGAGGCACATGGGCTTCCTGAAGAGGCTGGCTTATCAGTTCTCTTGCCCTCTCCTTTCTTTGAGGGGTAGGTTCCTTTTCTGGCTGTGCTATTGGCCTCTCTATTCTTTCTAAGGAGGGGAAGTTGTCCGGTTTAGGGGCATTGGCCACATACACTTCTGATTGGGAATGATTCCTGTTTTTGCTTGCTTTTTCTTGGTCTTGATTTTTTTCTTCCTTGTCAGATCTTGCAATTATCCTCTCTAACTTCTCTAGGAATCCATCCAAGTGTAATTGCGTTTTGGCTGAGCCTGAGTAATTGAAAAGGCGACTGGCTTCAAACATAGTCTGAGCCAATGCGACCATTTTCGCGCATAGTTTTGTTCTTTCTATCTCTAGGTCAGCTCTAGGATAGCACTTGTCATGATCCGTGACGTTTGGCCCTTCTTGGATTCTGGCCTGATATGCCTTAAGCATCATGTCTATGTCTTCGGGAGTGGGATCAGCTAATACTGATCCTGTTTGGGGTGGTGGGTGGGTTGCGTGGGCTGTCTTAGAGGGTGAAGGGATGGAGGGTGATGGGGATGGTAGCGGTGGGAATGTGTGAGAGTGCGGTTGAGACGTGATCTCTATGATTTTAGCCTTGGTTTCTCGTAGACTTTCCTCAAGTTCACTCATCTTCTTTGCCCATTGCCTTTTCATGCGTTCGCGGCTATCTTTCCAAGCTCTTGTTCTCTTTTTATTTTGGCTCTCAGTATCGCTAGCATCTAGGCTCTTTTCCTGGCCTACCCCTTGGTTTTGCTGCAATGCCTGAGCCCTAGTGACTACCTGTACTGGTGCAGTGGAAGTGACGCTTCCTGAGGAGTCTACCACTAACCCAACAACGTTGATAGGGGTGATTTTTGGCATGCTATTGGGGTTCTTTGGGCAATCTCGTAAGAGATGCTCTTTTCCGCAATCTTGGCAGAAGCCTTGGATCGTCACCGACTGGGTTTGCGTAGGTGGAGGCAAGGGACAATCACGAATGAGGTGATCTCCTTGGCATCTGTAGCACGGTCCTCTAGGAAATGGTGGTCGTACTTGCCTAGGTTGAGGTCTAGGGTTGGGGTTTGTATACATGATGTTCGTGTAATCTGACTCCCAACTAGGTTCGTTCGGCTCTTCACCATAGTAGGACTCTCCATGTTCTGGGGACTGCATGTAGTAAGCCTGGGGGCTATCCACATGGGTAGAATCAAAGCTATGGTCACTTGGGTCATTTTCAGAGATCAAGGATGTTACAGGGACTATAGCTCTATTCAGGTCCTCTTCTGCAGCAGTATACTTTACCGGAATCACATTAGCTGGGGCAGGGGGTTGTTGTGCTAGCACAGGCTGAGGCCTTTGTTGGGCCTGATATTGTGGTTGGTAGGTTTGTTGGGGTCTAGCATATTGTGGTGGTGGATTTTGGTTCTGGTATCTGCCTTGTTGGTAGGGTTGCGGATAGGGTTGCCTAACTGCCTGCTTGTTGTATGGGCAGTCTTGTGCGGTGTGATTGGTGTATCTCCGTTCTATGGTGCAGTACTGGCTACTAGGGTTTACTTGGGGTTGAGCCATAATGGGACAGACGTTCGCCATATGGTCACCACCGCATGTATAGCACCTTTTCACAGGGGCAAACCTTGGGATTTGTTTGCTAGTTACACCTAGTTTCTGAGCTACTTTTTCGGCAAGTTCTTCAATTGATGTGGCTTGTGTGGAAGATTGACTAGATGCACTATCTAAATCTTTGTAAATTTTGGACAACTCTAGCTCTTCTCCTAGGTTATCTTCAATGTCAATGCACATACGTACACATTCTTCTATAGTCCTAGGGTCTTTCAGATACACATAGGATCTCAATTTTGGGCTCAGCAATCCATCAAGGAATAAGGCTACTTGTTTAGCAGATGTGGGTAACTCCGAAATAGGGCACCTTTCCAGATATTGTCTAAACCTTCTTCCGGCCAATCTGACAGTCTCTTGGGGGGTCTGTTTGAAGCTGTGGATCAATGAGGAGGTATTGTGTCTTATGCCGCTCTTAGAGAACTCTACAATGAATGCCTCTAGGAGTTGGTCTATGCTCCTGAACTGACGCTCATCTAATGGCTGAAACCATGTAAGTGCCGTGTTCCTAAGGGTTAGACCGAAGGCATTGTACTGCGTGAACAGATCTTCCACTTGTTCAGCTCTCAAGACTTGCTTGAACTCTGCCACATGATCATAGGGATCTCCTGTGCCGTCAAAGTAATTCTTCATGGACTTAACTAGCTGGGTGGGTCTCAAAGTTCTTGCGTGCTCTCTAGGTCTTGGCAGAGGGAATCCATCTACATTTCTTTGGTTCCTGTGGGCTCTATGTATCTCAGGAGGTTCTACCCTATTCGTCTCTGTTCTCGTTCTTTCTCTGCCTACAGGGTTGGCAAAGCTTACTTCCGGTCTATCTCTACTTCTGTCTCTTTGCGTACCATGAGCTTGGGAAGTTCCCGCCCCAGGGTGACCATAGGATGCATTTGATCTTGGTTGGGGAAAAATGAATTCACCCTTCCACGTGTAGGCATGCCTATCATTTTCTGTCACCACGAAGATCCGTTCTGAAGCATGATCTAAATAGGTCACTCTGCCTGGGCTATCCGGATCCTTAAGCTCATAGATCATGATATTTCCTATGTCTGTTGGCTGATTAGACTTATACCTCCAAAAGGCTTCATCAGTTTCTCGATTGAGGAGCAACTCTATGCTCTTGTTGTCTTGGGGGACCCATTCAGGCGTGATAATCCTAGTGAGAACTGATTTACCTCGAGGGGTTCTAGGTTCTGCACCCATGTTCCCTTGTTCCAGGTCACCTAAGTCCGCTTCTGAGATTACATTCCCAAAGTCATCTGTCCTATCAGGATGACTAGTGACTACATATATAGTTCCTTCTTTGTCCAGGTATGCACCATTTTCAAACTTGACAGCTGGGTGTTCTAGTCCAATGGATTGATCAGGGTTTTTAATCTGGACCACAGATCTTCCTAAGCCGTCCTCATAGATGCTAGCACCTAATCGGTTGGTCCTCAGGTACTCCAACTGTGTTTTGTAAGGGCCTTCTACCCTGTACAAGTAGGGCACTCCTGAACTTCCCGTAGGTTTGTCCATGCCTTGAGACATCTCTGACTCACTGGTCTCAGAGCGAGGGTAGTTCGAGTGGTGGCTCAACTGCTGGGCCCAGGACCTAGCAGTGTGGTTGACACTAGCCTCTGAAGACCTAAGGCTTTGTCTCTCTCTTACTAGGTGTCGTCCTGATCTAAGGTTCATATGCCTAACTGATTGGCCCAAATTTTTGCCCAGAGTACAACCTCGTTGCCGATCAATTGGTACCAGTCACTTGATTCTTTTTAGTTATTCCTCGTGTTTAAAGTCTTGTCTGCTATTACGTCGTCAGGAATACTTGAATGTTCTTCGTACTTTCAGGTTGATCGTTCCACGTTAGGTTCTTTCCTTTATGTTGTCGACAGTACAGAGATTAAGTTTTTAGCTTGAACTTGAGTTTTTAGGTAGTCTTCAACTTGATAGTGGCCTTTCGTCGCCCTGACTTACTCCTACTTCTAATCGCTCTTAGCCTAGGCTAGGAATTGACGAAGAGGAGTTGAGAATATTCCGACCTTTCTTGCCGAACTTTGCTCTTTCGTGCTCGAGAAGTTGATTCTCAAGCGTGTGCCACACCCTTGCTTGGATACTCTCAATTGCTTCTCAATAGGCCTGCATAAATCCCAATATTAGCTCCAAGTGGACCTTTCAATTGACAGACAATTTATTTCAGACACTTTTTTAATGACCCTTGTTCCCCCTTTTGCATTGTTAGAAATTTACTCTAGAGCTCCCTTGGTGTTCCTACCCCTCAGTATGTCAACTTCCAAATATCCTATCTGAAAATCAACGCATTATTCTTATAAAAAACAGTTGAGGGCGTGTAGTATATGTCACGAGCTTTCCGACAAGCCCTAGAGCTCAAAAAATGGATTTCGTATGAAAAAGTTATGACCGTTCAGGGTTTAGGGGGTTAAATAGACAAACAGATACTATCAGGGATTTTAATGCATTTTCTAAGGCCTTTGTAAGTAGATGAGTACATGAAAGTGCAAATATGCCCAAAATTTAGCCTAAATTTCCAAAAATTCACCCTTAATTTTTGCCGAAAATGCCTGTCTATCGCGATAGACGGTGTCTGTCGCGATAGACACAATCTATCATGGGGGCTGTCTGTCGCGATAGACGGTGTCTCTCGCGATAGACAGTGTCTATCGTGGATTTCTGTCT